>JAJEJO010001250.1:484403-576727 GCA_020662805.1 Glaucomys volans
GGGGGGGGGCTCGCCAACCCTGGCAGTCCTACTGAGGTGGCCGAGACTTAAAATGAGATTTGTAAAGTAAGCTCTGAGCTGAATTTCTCTGCTCAGAGGGTCTGCATATTTGGGCCAGAGGAGGGGAGCACAGTTCTCTGGAATTGTCCTTGCAACCCCAGGAACACTGAGGTTCTTTGCATAAATTCTACCTGTGCCACTTATCTGCCCCCAGATGTGGAATTTCTTTCTTCATACACCACATTTGATGGAGTGCTTATTGATGTGACTCACTTTCTTGCACTTCCATCTATTTTGATCAACTTTTCAAATCCATCAGTTTAAAATGAAAGGCAGTGCCACCCAGGACAAAGTGGCAGCCCTGATGATGCCCCGGAGCACTCACCTCCCGTGGCAGACTGCGCCTGTGCCCAGGGCTGCCCTTATCCCTGGTGGGGAGGAGGGGTACCCTCAGACTTGCCTCTATGCCAGGCAGGAACACTGTCTGTTACCCAATGGGCAACGGGCTGCGCTTGCCCTTCTCCGCTCTCAGGGCTGCTTTGCCTCACCCTGCTCCTCCTCTCCATCTTCAATCTCAAATGAGATCTCCCCACCCAAAATGAACTTAGCTTTTGCTTGCTTTTAGGAAAATCCAATAGAGACTCCAAAACATGTGCACACACACTCGAATGTCCACTCTAAGACCTCCAAGGCAAGCTCAGTCTCGCAACTTCCCTGAGCTAAACATTCTGACTCAGCCAGTGGAATCCCTGAGCAGAGAAGATGGGCCTGGATCTCAAAGCTGCCACTTGGTGAAGGAAAGCAGAACACCAAATAATTGCCTCTGCATATTCAAAGGAATCTCGGGGCTTCCAAGAGTTACACAGTGAGAAGATAAATTCCAAGATGCTTCCTTCAGTTAACCATCCTGGAGAAAAATGCAACGTAGGCTGAGCGTATCTTTGCCTGCTAAACAAAAAGCCATCGCCTATGAGAGACTGTGAACTACCACTTGGCACGCCACAGCACGGCACAGGGAGACAGTTTAAACAGCAAGGTTGCTCCACAGTCTCCAGGACAGGACACACACAGCGCCACTAAATTAACCCTGTAGCCTCAGGGCATATTGACCTTGCTATCAGATGGGAAAGTACTGACAAATTTCAAAGTGGAGTTAACAACTCAAGGTGACGTCTGGTGAAGGTCACACTCTGAGCTGTTTAAAATAATGACACTGGGTCAAGAAATATTGGCTCCCTGGTAATATTCCAATCCAAAAGTTAAACTTGACACTAAAAGGAAAATTTGATAGATTATTGATTCTTATTCTAGCAAAAATTCGTATGAAACTAATAATCATTTTTCATATGGTTATAGAGAATAATTACAGAAAATGAACTATTAATCTCAATTGTTTGGAAACCATCAAAATAAAAAACTCTCTGTCCCATCAGTTACCATAATAGCTCTGGTATTAAAAGCCTATAGCAAAGATATTCCATTTGGTTATCTGACGTACTTACATAAATCAGTCAGAGATGAAAATCCAAGGTGAAGAGTCCATTTTCTTTTCTCGAATTCTGGAGGGAAGGCACTGAGCACCCCCAGGGATCCCCACAGGGGTCACTGCATCTCGGTTCCAACAACTACAGCATTCCAGTAATTAGCAAGGCAAAATTCTTCTGGTTCACAAAGACAAAGATTTTGCTACCCTGGTTGTATATGTTGCCATTGTTTGTTTTGGGGGGGTTTGTGAGTGCATGCCCACCCCCACCCCAAGGATGTGAATCTTGAGACAGGGAACTGTCATCCATTACTCAGATGAATGTCTAACAGATGAAAGTCTCCATGACCATATCAAGGAGCACAGAAATAGTGACAGAATATTGACAGAATATGCTATTCTAATTCTGCCCAAATCCCAAATGAGGCAGCTTTACCTAGAATCCAGTGTCATGAGAAGCAAAAGGGGGAAATACCATGTTCTGTTATGATGAATCCAAGGCTTCAATTCATTGTTCAAGTTGGGATCCACCTATTGTGCCAAACAACTTATGCTGCAAACAGGGGATCAGGTAACTGTAGTCTGGGTGTAAGTCAGCTTTTTCACCACCGCGACCAAAAGATTTGACAGTGACAGTTTTAGAGAAGGGACACAGTTTCAGAGACCCCAGTCCATGGAAAGCCAACTCCATAGCTCTGGGCCTGAGATGAGGCAAAATATCAAGGCAGAAGCGCCTGGTGGAGGAGAGCAGCTCAGGGCACAGCCATCAGGAAGCAGAGAGAGCTCCACTCACCAGGGACAACATACATACCCCAAAGGCTCACCCCCAGGGACCTACCTCCTCCAGTCACACCCTCCCTGCCTACCTTAGGGCCCTGTTAATCCACTGAAGTAGATTAATCAACTGATTAGGTTAGGGCTCTCATAATCTGTCTTTTCACCTCTAAACTTTCTTGCATTGTGTCACATATGAGCTTTTGGGGGCACCTCTGATCTAAACCATAACACAGGGGATCAGGAAACTACAGTCTGAACAGAATCTCGCCCACTTCCTGGTCTTATAAATAAAGTTTTATTGACACTCAGTCTTTGTTCCTTCATCCACATGGAATAGCTTCTTCCTATTTCAACAACAGAAATGGGTTTCCATAACAGCGATGCTACAGCCCAGAAAGTCTAAGATACTCATAATGAGTCTTTTAACACAGAGTTTGTAACACCTGCTATAAATTAATGTCTGATCCTCACTGAGGTACGAACTCAGATCCCTGTAAAGACAGTCCCAAGTGGGAAGTCTATAACATCCTTGCCATTAGTGGGAATCAATGCACATCTGTTTTCCTGGGAAGAAAAGGAAGAGTACTTCCAAGCCTTCCCAAAGTGTCAGTGGTTCATTCAGATACAACCTAAGAACAGACAGGGCCACTAAGCATGGAGTTGTTTACTTAATTTCTAGAGACTATTACTAGCCACCCAAAGCTCCACGGCGGGAGTTTCTGTATGAGATTCCTCACTTTGTGGCATTTACTGATCAGTCTGTGCTTGCGGCCTCACTGAGGAGTGGTGCTGACATCATTACCTAGTTACACAGCGCTTCCAGGAAGACCCAGATGGAAATCCCCAGATGTTCCTAAAGCCATGACCAGCAGCGAACCAGCTCATAAATTCAGTTAGCTCGATTAGGACGAGAGAATGAGTGAAGGTTGAGATTGTCATGTTCTCCTCAGAGGTGACAGACTGCAACAACAGTTACCAGAGGACAGACTGCCCCTGAACTTGCCTGCACTTCACCCAGAATATAAACTGAGGTGCCAAGGCGTGTCAATCATCCATGAGAAACTGGCATGTATTCTAAGTAAAATATTTAACAAGCCAGCGAGTCTATTTATATCAGGTGGGCAGAGCGTTGGCTTTGGGACAAGACCCACAGATGTACTAGGAAGCTGCACATAATAAGTCCAGTTTATCAGAACTTTGAAAAGCGGTGCAGACAAGGACACTTCCATTGCTCTGCACAGCCAGCTCTCAGCCTTTATATTCCACTACATGGGCTGCAGTGGTGGCTCGGTGGTACGGCACTTGCCTAGCACACGTGAGGCACTGGGTTTGATCCCCAGCACCACATTAAAACAAAAACACAAAAAAACCACACACGCAAACTAAATATATTCCACTAATGTCTCAAACTTCTCACCTCCACCAAATTGATGACGGTAAGAGATGCCTATGAAGCACCTACCATGGCGCCTGGCCCTTTGGGAACCAACTCTGCTTCTCTATCTACTGAGCTCTGGTTTCCACTGGATAAACTCCATCCAGAAGACACAGCAAGACAGTGAACTAGAGCCCCTGTGTTCCGCAATGGCAGCCCATATCAGGATGCTCCTGCTCACAAACACGTCAGGAACAGCTTTGGAGCAGTGTGTAAGCAGATTCATATACGTGTACATGGAAGAAAGTACGATCCCACTCACTGCAACAGAGGCTTCTGCTTAAGATCACGTGGTAAGTAATTCTTGACAAACTGAATCCCTCTAGGTGCAGGTGCGGCTCTTTGAAGGCACCCTTGGTCAAGATGAGAACCTCGGAGCCGGGCACGGTGGTGCATGCCTGTAATCCCAGCACTTGGGAGGCTGAAGCAGGAGGATCGAAAGTTCAAAGCCAGCCTCAGCAACTTAGTGAGGCCCTAAGCAACTCAGTGAGACCCTGTCTCTAAATAAAATACAAAATAGGGCTGGGGATGTGGCTCTGTGGTGGAGTACCCCTGGGTTCAATCCCCAGTACCAAAAATAAATAAATAAAAATAAAAGGATGAGTACCTCAGAATGCAATACCTCCCAGCGCCCTTGCTGGTGATTACACATTCACGCAAGGAGTTCACCAGAAGTGGGTTATACCTGAAGAGGAATAACACTTTAGAAATGCTGATTCTAGTCTGTATTCAAATGGAGAGATTACGCATGCTTGTCAAGAAGTAAGGAACAGGGAAGTCTAAGGGAGAGCTCTGTATTTTACATGGTAGGTGACATTATTTCTGCTTTAATAGAGCTCATTTAAATTTCATGGCAAACATCACCTGTGTTTCAACACTTGTCAAGTGCACCACAATGTAAGGTAATTTCATTTCAGATATATTTTAAAATGTACTTTAAACACTAACAATGTACTTATATCAAAAAAAAGCAAAAATTTCACCAGGAGCTCAACATGCACCCAAGTATAAAGGGCAGCATTTCTCCCAAAACTACAGGTTCCATGCTTCATCCACACTGCAGTCAGTGGCAGAGAAAACTCCAGAAGTGAAAATATTCATTAACACCCAGAGACCAAAAAGGAAAGAGCCAGTAACCCATGAATCCGCAGGTGAAGATGTTGGCTCTCTACTATTTTCATGGTGTGAATGAATCACAAGTCTTATTTTAAGGGACTTAGAAGTATCATCAGCAATTTCATGTGAAAAATTTACTCCACTGGGAATAAGGGGGGAAAGTAACATTTAAATGAATTCCTTCATTGTGATACTTGGATTCAGTGAACAAAAATAAAATCAATAAATTCTCTCTTCTACTAGAACTTCAGGGCATAACACGCATAGCCTGAGACATCCTAATAAAAGGGTGATTTTACATTTGCTCATGCTGATCAAGTGGAACGAGAGCTCCACATTCCAGTAGGCAGACAGTTTTGAACTCAAGACGAGCCCCAAGAAGACGAATTATGTGCAGTCGTGACAAGCGGAACCGGGGCCATAAGTGTCGGGGAAGGACAACATCAGTCACAGTCTTTGGACACTCATGTATTTCCTAAATGCTCAACCCTCGGGATTATCTTCACTATCCAACAAGTTCTGAAAAAAACTGTTTGGGTTCATGCTGGAAGTACACAATGAACTAAGATTTCCTTTAAACTGGGCACAGTGGTGCACCCCTGTGGTCCCAGCTACTCCCTGAGGCGGGAGGGTTGAAAGTTTGAGGTCAGTCGGTAAACTTGATGAGGTGCTGTCTCAAAAAATTAACAGGACTGGGGATGGCTCAGTGGTAGAGCATCCCCATATACAATCTTTATTCTAAATAACAGAGTAACAGATTTCCCTCATAAGGGAAGTTCATCTTTTCCATGACTCAATCCCCAAATAATCACCATAAATCTAGTTTTTTAAAAACACAATGAATTTCAAGTTTCCTCCCTTGACCCATTGAAATAGTCAACCAATGATCACAAATGGAAAAACGTCTTGCATAATTCCCTTCTATGACTTGAATGAAATGAATGTCCAGGAATCTGAAGACCCTTCCCTATGCCCAGACCGAGACCGAGGAAGGCCTATGGGGTCTGCTTCTAGAAAAGAGAGGAACCCACCAGGGAGCCGTGATGGCCGACAGGCAAGGCCTCCGACTCAACCCGAGTCCTGTGCAGCCTTCTAACCACACACCTTGGAAATTGTGGACTCTGGCTTCTTTAAAATGAAGAAAGAATACCCAGTCATATCTAAAAACAAACTTCTTTGCTTTTCTTTGAATCCAGGAAGAAATTAAAATTGTGTGTGAAACATGCCGATATGTTTCTGATTATGACTTTAACATTAGTTACAGGTGCACCCGAATGACAGATGAGCACCCAGAAAGAGCTTCGAACCCCCAGGCAGTCAGAATATGACGTGGCTCTGGCAGGTGCCAAAACACCAATTAGGCACACAGGAGACAGGGTGCTCCGTGGTCCGCGGTGCGTGGAAGCACAGCCATGACCCATTTATTCAATTCCCCAAGGGTTCAATAATATGAAAACCACAAATGCTTATGAAAGACTGGGGCTGCAAGTCTGCGTGTGACCTTAGAGGCCATCAGAGTTCACTAGAAATTTTTAGATTCCGTGGTCTTCCCACTTGGAACTTGGTACTTCAGAACAACGGGCTTACTTTCTGAAGCTCAGCAGCTTCCTAAGACATCCAGGATCCACGCGCCTAAGTAAATACAGCCTCTATGGTCAGGTAACCACTTCTTAGACCGAAATTAGCAAAATAATGTATTGTACTGAGTGTATAAAAATGTCGAGGGTAGATAACTAGAATTAAGTGCACAATGTGTTAATCTTGCGCGCGCGCACACACACACGCACATGCACACACCTGCAACTAAAAGCACCTGCTCTGTTGTGGTGAATGGAATCAGCACCCAAGGGTTGTTCAGGATAATTAAAAGGCACCAGGGAAGGCTGCAGAGGTCTTCTGCGTACACATGGTCTGTCTCTGCTAGATCATTTTAGTAGCTGCTCTTTCGTGAAGCCAATGGGTGCTGCTGTTGCTGACATCTCATGGGAGAGGCAGACAGTGCTGTCCAAGTGCAATGTGATGACACTCTATTGTTGTTTCAGTGCTTGTTTTTACTTCAAAGTGCAATTGGCATGACGAGAGAGGAGGTACAGCTAATAAAGGCAGAAAGGAACTCGATCAGACATGCTCTTTGCCAGCCCGGAGGCGTCCTGTGCTCCAGGAGAGCTGGGAAGGGGCCCAACATGTGGTCGTGTTGGAAGCTGCCCCAGGAGGGCACCAAGCTGATCCCACCAGAGCCTGGAGGTGTCTCTGGTGTTGCTGAGAACCCAGTAAGGACCGGAAGGGAATTCTAGTAGCTAATGCTACTCCTCAATTAGGACCACCACGTCTAAGTAATGCTTAGCTCAAGGAGCAACATATGCTCGTGAGTGATCTCAAGGTCAGATAAAAATAATAAACCTGAGCAGGGCAGTTTCACAACTGCATTTGTATCTAGTCTCCAGTACTTTGTAGCTGTGTGACCTTGGAGGAATTGCTTACCTTTTCTGATCTACATCTGTTAGAGTTTCCCAGTACCTACTTCACAGTTGTCTTGCAAGGACAAAAAGAGGATAAGGTGCATTGCACTGGGGCTGAAGGCACACAGCTAAAGTGCAGCTTCATGGAAGTCTCACTCTCAGGAAGGGTTGGGGAAGAAACAGAGTAGAATCCTGAGATTTCCATTTTCTTCTCCTTCTCCTTCTCCCCAGCCCTCCTCCTTAACAGTGAAGTGAAAGAGGGGAGGGGATCAAGAAGGAACTTCCCTTACGAGATAGCATAGGGCCAGTGCCACCAGGCCCAGGGCCTCCCTGCAGCAGCCCTGAGCTGACCCAGGGCCTCCTGAGTGCTGGGACTGACCACAGAGGGGACAGCAGGGAACAGTCTTCACACAAGCCAAGTGGATTAGCAGGCCAGACACTGAAATCTGAAAGCAATTTTTATCCCTTCTTGACCCAGCTCTGGTCAAAGGTATCACTGTTCAGCCTGGGCATATGAGCTGCTTTGTGGGAAGCTGGCTTCAGCAGCCGCAGAGCCGGGTGCTGTTACCAGCAGGGATTAGGAAAAGCCCATTAGCCATCCACCTCTGCCGGAAAAGCCTGGTCCTAGATTAGACCTGGATAATAAGAAAACCCTGTAGACACTGTCACCCAGACTGGCCAAATTAAGGTCAACGAAATAAAGTCTCCATGTTTATTTCCTGAGTGAGTCAACTCATGGAAAGGAGGGGAAGCTGACTTTGGGGGGTGTGGATCAGACCCAGAGCCCTGCACCCTGCCCTTCCTCACAGACTGCCACCCTGTAGTTGACATACCAAAGAAAACCTAGAGACACTTCTGTTCTCTTTAAAGACGAAAACATCACTGTCACTTACAACAAATTAGAACCAAAAAAATTAATTAAAAAAAATAGCTGAAAGAAGCAAACCTAGGTTTTCCTGTAGAGCCTCCAGAAGGAGTCTGGCCTTGATAACGCTTTTATTTCTGAATTATGGACACCAGTAATGAGATAGAATAAAGTTCTGTTGTTTTATGCTAAAATAAATAAATGAATAAATACATTCCATTTCCTACAGAAAGTCATCTTCACAAAGATGCAGTATAGAAAACCAGGGATTGCAAACAGTCTGCGCAGTGTTTAGTTATCCCAAACAAATGGCGTTTGGGAGTCTCTAGTCTCTTGTCCTGCAGGGAGAAAAAGGCGGCGGTATGGAGCAGAGCGTCTCCCCAGAAGGGTGGGCCAGCACTCAGACACAGCTGCATGTCCAGGAAAGCAGACCTGGCTGGAGGACAGGGGAGGAGCCACAGGAGGGGTCCACACAAAGGGAATCTTAAATGGGAAACCAGTACAAAAAGTGGACCATGAATGCTTGAGCCCAGCATGAGAGGGGCCAGACTCCAGAGCTTCTCACGGGTCTCCAGGCAAAGGTGAGCCTGGCCAGAGATGCTCTGAGCTCTCCCACTTGCTCTAGGAGAGAGTGAGGCTTCGAGCTGCCGCTGATCTCACTGCAGAAACACGTGGGTGCGAGGGACCTCCCCTGCACGGGAGTGGAGGCAGGCAGACACATGGCCACAGCTTCAACCTGCCCACCACCTAGAGACACTTGAGAACTTGAAGGTGGCAGAAGGCAAAGCCATGTCTCGAGAACCCAACATGGCAGCCTCGGCAGGGCCTCCCCGAGGGAAGACGGTCTGCTGTGCATTTAAACACTGTCCTGCAAGGCAGCTGCTGCTCTGCTACTCACACCTCTCCTTTGCCTCAATGGGGTTCTGGAGAGAAAGTGGCTTCAGCAGACACCAGTTAAGCTCACTGGTGGATAAGCTCACTGATGGGTCCTTTAAAGGGATGGATCATTAGGAAGCCTGTGTAGACACCACACAATGCACAGCCTATGCTCAGACAAAACAGAGTCACGCTGAGACGAAAGGACAGCTTCATGAGTTGGCACTGCGCACAACTGTGCAACCACCTAGTTAAGATGCAGCACAATCCAGCACCATAAACGTACCCTGGCCTGCACCTAGCATGCCTGCACCCCTAGGACACTCAGCACTGTTGATAACATCCCCATTCTAGGACGTCGCTGAAATGACTCCTGCGACGTAGTCTTGTGGCTCACTTCTTCTGTTCTGCATGTTTGTGAATTTCTCCTTGCTGCCGCATGCCTCCGCAGCTAGTGACTCTGTGTTCGCTGATGCTAGCTAGCACTCCAGAGCATGAATCAACCAAGTAGTTTCTATCCGTTCTACTGTTGATAAATATATAGGCTATTACTAAATATAAGTTTGGGAAACTAATATAAAAAACTGTTACGAACATTCTTAAACATCATTGACTTGCATATTCTTGTTTTTTTTTTTTTTTTTTTTTAATGTGGAAATAGAGACCTCAAAACCTAGTACACAGGAGGTTTGGAATTCCACCAGTACTCCGTATTACATATGCACACGTTTCCAAGAAGGCAGAAGAAGAGAAACTTGAAAATGTGATCAGTGAGCTGTCTTGTACTTCCTGACATTTTCCTTCTCTAGGTGACTCTGCCTTCAGGAAATCCCACGTGGAAAGCAGCTAATTTCCCCTTTGCAAGGCCATCTTTTGTAGCACAATTCTGAAGCAAAATAGAAGAAACCAACTTGTATTTAATTGATTCCTAAAATTAATCCATTCCCTATCATTTTGCTCTTTTTCTGAGGAAGCTAAACACATGACTCATTCTAAACCCTTAAAGTCGGCCTATGTTCTGAATACAAAAACATAATGCAATGGGGTCTGTAGGCAGGAAGGTGACCTGCCTCCCTTCTCCCCAGCTAGTCCCAACATGCACGCTGGGAAGATGGCCGCGCCCACCTCACCCATGCAGAACCTCCATCCCTTGCCAAGGGGCTCCGAGACAAGCTCTCATCAATATTTTAACTTGTGATGCTGAAGACTGGCACTTGAGAAAAATGATAGGAAAATGGTTTCTTACTTCAACAAAAGGAAGGATACCAATATTTTTAACAGACGTAGAGAAGCAATTGAAGTCTACATGGCAACTGAACAACTCAAAGCGGTCTTGGGCAGGCTGGGAAGCATGATCACATGCTCCTCTTGGTAGAAGAGGATGTTCTAACCTGCCAACCACAGCATTTCATTTTCCTCCTAGAGATACCTCACAGGAATCTTGAGTAGCATATTTCTTAGGTTTCCTCACCAACTCGCAGGGCACTGTCACTGAGTGCTGCCCGCCTCTGCATGCATTTACGTTCATCTGCTGTCACGCGTGGTCCTCAAAGCTTCAGCCTTCCATTACCACCAGAACCTTTTCCATGTTTCCTGAAAGCTTTGTTCACAGTGGCATGTTTAAGAGATGGAAGGCAGATTTCCATTTTATGGATTTACAATAAAGCATGATTTACCGTAAGTTCTCCAGACCCCTCTGAGGATTCCTGGAGCCCACAGTAGCAAGAGCAGTTTCCCCTAGGGAACATGTTGGAGGGGTCAATAGAAGGAACCCCTCTCTGCCACCTGTGATCAAAGACCCAACATCAAACCACCCCCTGGTGACTCCCTTCCTGGCAACAGAGCAGCTACCACCTGCAGGCTGTTCATACCTTACCAGGCACATCTCTCCAACAGCCCACCTGGTGGGGCTAGCATCAATGAGGGGGAATCTGAGGTCAGAAGGGCATGAAAAAGAATGAGGCGGGCAGTGATCACATGCTGGATCCACAGGTTGGGGACTCCCTTCCTGGGCAGATCTGGATCATGAAGCTGTAACCCAAAAACTGCTGAGAGTAAGGTGGGAAGGGAGGACATTTTATATTATTTTCCTTCTGTAATGTCACCCCAAGCATCCACACACAAATAAAACCTTTCGTATAAAGCCATTAACAAAGAACAGACACTATATAAAGTCAAGTGTAGGCTCAAGGCAGTTCAATGACAAGGATGGAACAATGGCGTGGCCCCAGGCACAGGACCCTGTGAGCACCTGCCTGTCTGGGGAGGTGGGGAGGCTTGTCTGGGGAGGTGGGGAATGAGGTGAAGAATTCCCACTTGTCTTTCCAATTCATTCTCCAAAGTCTCACTGTTCTCTGGTCCACCACTTCTCTATTCTTTCCTTGGAAATATTCAGACTAATAAATGTGGTTAATTTCAAGTATATTCTAGGAGGAAATTTAAGGGGCCAGGAAACCTGAAGCCAGATGGATTCTTAGTCCCAGGCAGCAAGACCTTCCAGGTATCAGAGAGGACCTTGGGCCTGCTGTTCTGAGCTCAAAAAACCCAATACTCAGACGGTTTAGAAGGGGAGGAATAATGCGCGGGGGTGGGGGGGTTCCTTGTGCATCCTAGATAGATCTCTTCATGCCAAGTGAAAGCAACTCTGCCCCAGATGCAGGATGTGCCCTGTGGCTTCTGCAGGTGCGTGTGAGGGATCTGGTTAGGTGCCTGTTCTGGACTTATCCTAAATGTCAGAATGCAACTCCGGCCAGCACTCCCGCTCTGTCCTCTGGCCACTCGCAGCTGGTCTGCTTTCAGTCTCCTTTCAGAGGGAACTCCTGGTTTGACCCAGCACGGAAACGCGACTCTGACCCCCAGTCTCCACAAGGCAGCAGTCCGCAGGTGAGAGGCCAGTTGCCTAGCCCCTGCCCTCACCAGCGCCTCTGGCTTTCAAAGCCCCGCTGGGCTGCGCCCTCTGGCACAGCCTGAAGCCATCGCGCGGGGTCCCCAGCGACCACTCCTGGGAGAAAATACGGAGTCCCCCATCCGCCAGCTGCTCCAGCGGCGTCTCCTGGGTAGACTCAACAAGTTCCTGGGCCGTGCAGCGCCGCCTGCAGCCCAAAAACCCCGAGGACGCGCCGCGGTGGAGCCCCGCGCGCAGGCTGCAGCCGCCGGCGGCTCCTTCCACCTCCTCCTCCTGAAGCTCGGGCTCGGGCGTCGGCGGGAGGGGGCTCCTCCACGCGCTCGCGATCGCCCACCCCACGCACGCAGCCCAGCCCGGCCCGGCCCGGCCCGCGCCGCCCCCGCCCCGCCCCCGCCCCGCGGGCCCGGGCTCCGCCCGCCTCGGTGCCAGCCGAGCGCACAGGCGGCTGGCGCGTGGCTCCGGGCGGGCGCCCTCTCCTCTGGCCGCCGGGCTCCGCGGAGTAGCTGGGACCGGGGAGCGGCTGCAAGGACTTCCCTCCCGCTCCCTCCCCCTCTCCGCCCCCGCCTCCCGGCCCAGGCTCGAGATCTCGCCGAAGACAATTGCAGTAAATGAGGACATCGGAGGAGCACGGAGCCGGGTGGCTGTGGCTGGCTCCGCCGCGCCGCGAGCGAGCGAGCGCGCGGGCGTCCCCGGAGCCGGCCGAGCCGCTGCCTCCCCGCGCGCGTCGCTGAGCGGGGCCGGAGGGACGCGAGCTGCGGCGCGGGGGCCGGCCGGGCCGGGCGGGCCGGGCCGGCGGCAGTGGAGGGGGCGGGCGGCGGGCGCGCAGCCGGCCAGGTCCCGGGAGCCGAGCCTTCCTCCGCGCGAGCCCGGCGAGCCTTGCCGCGGATGCCCTGCCCGGAGTGCTCCGTGCCGCGCCAGGCTTGCCAGGGTCCGCGGCGAGACATGCCCGATCCAGGCGCTGCACCGACCTCGACTTATCTGTAAGCAGCGGAAGGTAAGCGGAACCCCGCGTGCCCTCCTCATGCACCCGGCGCCCGCTGCACTTGGCCACCGGCAAAGCGCCGCCGGGACGGGCGCCGACCCCGGCTCGGGCGCATGTACTCGCCCCCAAAGCGGCTTCGCCGGGGGCCAGGATGCGCT
Organism: Glaucomys volans; assembly: GCA_020662805.1. Classification (NCBI taxonomy): domain Eukaryota; kingdom Metazoa; phylum Chordata; class Mammalia; order Rodentia; family Sciuridae; genus Glaucomys; species Glaucomys volans. The sequence goes on from JAJEJO010001250.1 coordinate 497,460, forward strand.
GGTACAGCCAGGAGCAGACCAGGCGTCGGGCGCGGGCGGGGGCAGGGGGCGAGGTTATGCAACCGCAGCTGGCACGACTGGGTCGCTGAGGGGGGCCTGGCAACTTTGGCGACCACCAGGGAGAAGCGGGGCTGCGTGTCTGAGATGTCGGTTCTAGACAAACGCCACAGCCTCGTGAGCTCCCGACAGCCCCAGCCAGGCACAACTGGGGGGACCCGGGGGCGGCCGTTTCCCCCGAAACGTTTCGAGGCTTTTAAGTATTTTCCAAAGTACAGCGAACTGGCAAGTGCTGCTGATTAACTTCGGGGGGATAAGTCGGAGCAGAGGGCCCCTGGCCCCAGCCACTGAGGAGGTGCGAGCAGGAGCAAAGGCAGATACCCACGTGAAATGCCCGTCTCCTTTGCTCGCTTGGATTGGCACCTTCCCGGGGCTGCGGGCTGGGGTCTGCGCCCACGGGGCTTTCGGGCACCTGACATCCAGAGTCTGACCGGCACAGGCGTGGGAAACCAACCAACGCTGCAGGCTGAGCGAGCTAGCTAGCAATCGGAGGGGAGCTGGTGCTGAGAGCAGGAGGGAGCAGGCAGCCCGCGGGCCAGCCAGAGGCCCGGCCGTGCCTGGAGCCCAAAGTCAAGAGCAAGAGTCTGCATCTTGCTGGTTCATGCTCTGGGTTCCTGGCTGGTATCTCCAGGGCTCTGATGAAGAGCCTCTCCCTGTGACCTCGACATTCTACTACCCAAAATGTGCCACAGGGAGATTGAGTTATGATAAAGGGAGGCCAGGAGTGGGGGAGGAGAGGTTCTCCTAGAGTGAATAAGGGAGAAAATGGGTGCTTTTTGCTCATCCCAGAACAGGGCTCAGCCCTCTTCCCTCTCCTGCTGCAGGTCTGGGCTAGGGGGCTGAGCCAGAAGCAGCAGTAAAGCAGTTTAATTTGACCTTGTCTGCCTGGGTGCTAAAATCCTCCCGAAGCATCCTGAGGTGAAACTGGCAAGAGTGGGAAGGAACTTTGGGCAAGCCCTGCCTTGTCTCGGGGCCAAGTGATCATTTCAGACTACAGCTCAGGCCAGCAGAGGGTCGAGGTCAACGGCTTAGAGGTTTTCCCCTGGACAAGGACTTGCTGGGGGATTACTTTTCCATATCCCCATGCAGGACTGTCAAGGTTACAACACAGGGGACTTGATTAAAAAATACCACTCAAATCACCAGACCTGGGCCATCCCCGGTGAGTAGTGCACATGTGAAAATGGCATAACCTTACTTAGCTTACACTACAGATTGAGTAGAAAGCAACCATCCCTTCACTCTGCAGAGGCCTTAAGTGCGGTTTTACTATTCGCATTGTGCTATTTATTACATTCATATCCTGTTGAATGTTACTTTTCAAAGTTCATATTTATCTTTGCAATTTTTTTTGCAAGAATGATGAGCAAACACACACCAGCCGCTCAAAAGAAGAAATGGAAGTCCTTCCATCTGCATGCTTCACCAGATATTAATAATTTACTCTCCATGTTTACTACTTACATTAGATGGCACTGCTCCTCACGATGGGTTTTATCAGAGGCACATTTTGGGGAAAAAAATTCTAGCACAGCCATCACTAATTGCATGATTTTACATAAATTAGGTTAGCTACAGAGTTTTGTTTTCTTCTTGACTAAATTCATCATTTCCTTTAAAAAGATAGAATGATTCAGTTTAATTTCTTTAGCTAATGGAAGAGCTCTCCTAAAAAACAGGATGCCCTTGAAAAGCAGAATATGCCTTTAACTTACTCCAGTTGCCACGACTTTCTGTTTCATTATTGTGATTAAGACTGAGCTTTTACATCAATCAGTTTCATTATCCTGTTGAAAAACAGAACTGCTGGTCAAGAAATAGGCTACAGGGCAGAAGCTGGGAGCTGCACGTTTGCTCAAGGACCTGTCACAAGCCCTGTAGAGGGCTGGAGACTCCACTGCTCCCCTGGCTTTGGGGGTTCTCTGTTTTGCCACAATTGTTTCCCCCCGCAGCAGGATAGGGGCTGTTTTGTCTTTTGTTTCTCCCTCTATAGGAAGAAATCTAAAATAAATAATAAGTAAATAAATGAAAGACTTTATAGGAAAGGCAGCCGTCTATACGGAAGACTCCTACACATGGAAACAAGCAGCAAATAATAATGAAGCTCAGAAATCAGAGTCGGCCGCAGAGGAGCGGCCGGACACACTCATTCCCTTAACCAGACATTTATACTCCCTCCTTTGCTCCAACCCCTAGCTGTCTCATTTGGAGACGCAACCGAACTCTCCTGTATGAGACGCAGGTTACTTATGTCGGGGCCAGGCTGCTTCTCGGAGAGTGACGGTACAGAGGTGGTCACAGCCACAGTACACAGCAGCAGTTCTGTGGGCAGGCGTCCACACAGAAGGGAAGTGGCCTGCTCAACAGGGATCTGCATTGTCAGACCATGGGCCAACCCCCAGACCCTGAGCACACCAAGGATGCGCTCGCCACGTCATTTGGGCAAAGCACAGTAGTCCTGGGAATGGGAGGTCAGAAGGATTCCCCACGTGAGAACAGCTTTGCTACCTGACACGCCCACCACGATTCCACCAAGACCACACTCCGCAACCAGAGGCTCACTGACATGACTTAGGAAGCAGATCCTCTTTAGTCTCCTGACATATTTGACTTTAATATTTCATAACATTATTGAGTAACTTCAATATTTTAGAGCACAATTTAATATGATTGATATTACATGCCAACATGTGCATTTCCATGAATTTGCGCCATACAAACATTCAGAGAAGTCTATCCAAATCTAATCCTGATCTCATCTTAACATAAAGTTAGTGAAAGTTCACGACTTTTAATCCATTTGTTTAAAAAATCTATTTATCTTATGTTTTAAGGACAGAATACAGATTTGAAACCAATTGTAGGGGAACTGAAAGACTTCATATAAATAAGTCATTTGGTCATCTGTACTAAGCAATAGGCCATACAAGGGGCCAGTTTGAACCTCTGGACCATGCCTGAGAATGTGTCCATTTCTGATCCGGAAGATACTAAGGTATCTGAAGGAACCAAGAACCTGTCTCTCAGAGTAAGAAACAGCCTAACTCCAGAGACATCTCTGGGTCCTGGCAGTCTCTTTCAGAGACCCCTCTACTAAGAAAGATATCAGGATATTCAGTGTGAGTTTGAGTCATAGACAGTTGAGACTTTTTCAAACCATGAGTGAGATGAAGGACTTTGGTACAAAGACACCATCGAGTTACAAACCAATATCTAAGTGAAACAAACACTCTAGCCCGTCTTTCTGCTGAGAACATATTCCCAACTCTAACTGGGACTGAGAGAACTGAGCGCAAATACAGAAAAGCAGATATTAGGGACAAGAAGGAATTATATTTCTAAATTACTCTATAAACCTTTTGGCTAATGCCATGTTCCCAGGGATTTGAAAAGAACTCTTTCCAAAGTCATTATTTGTAAATATTGCTTTTACGGAGTACAGTGCTGATAACTCAGTCTATTGCACATTCATAGACTGGCTTCTTTACCACATCCTGAGGTTAGGAAGTCTGAGAAGAGATCAGAGAGACAAGCATTGTTTCACTGTGTATACGCACATCAGTTACAGGGTTTTACCCAACACGGTGGTGAAGAAACTTATTTAAAAAAAAAAAATCCTAACAGCATGTCAAAATGCAGGCTGAAGTTCATGTTGCAGTCACTATGGAAAATTCCACTTCAATCCTTAATAATCTAGCCTTGGGCATAAAATGAAATGCAGTAAACTCCAGCATATGAGGGACATGGAATGCTGAAAATACTATAGGCAGATTTGCAAATAAACTTTGCTCTCTCTCCACTTCTGTGCTCCAGAGAGAATGGGAAGCAAGGCAGGCTGGATGGTATGCCGGCCCCTGGTCAGCTGCTCTGTGGAGGGATCCGTCAGGAATCATCCTCCCTGTGGCCAACCTTAATGGAACTGAATAGTCTTTGAGCTTCTAGGTCATTCCACTGGGGATGTGGGTCCCTACACCCTTGTTGTCAGGAAAGTTTCCTTTTTTTTTTTTGCGGTGCTGGGGATTGAACCCAGGGCCTTGTGCTTGACAGGCAAGCACTCTACCAAATGAGCTACATCCACAGCCCAAGTTTCCTATACTTTTAAAAAATCTTCTTCCATGTGTTCTTGGTGGTTAGAGTCTAGATATCTCATGTCATCTGCATTTTGCTTCACAAAATCTCCTTATTTGTGAAATAAATGGCTTTAGTGTCCTTGGGAACATAGTGAAACTATGAAATCTGACTCAAAATGGGGTAGGCATAGAGAAGGTGGAGCCCTGAGCAGAGGGCGCTGCTTGGAAGGGACTTCAGTCACTGAGTTGTACTGACGCCTGGCGGCATGGCCAGGGTGTTTGAGATGGAATGCGAGGTCCTCAGCAAGTGCAGGCACACAAGGAGAACAGGAGGCGGCAAACGGCTGAAGAGTCGCGGGAGGGAGAGGCAAGAACAGAGGCTGCCAGGAGTGAGGGTCACCCTGACTGACGTGGAGAGTGAGGGTTGACCTGGGCCGAACACACAGATGTCCTGGGGCTTGAGCCAACCATGGTGATCAGAGCAGGAGTTTTGCAAGGAAGAGTGACAGGTGGGTTTGGGCGATGGGTTTTGGCCTTGGAGGGTGGGGAACAGGTTGAAGCCAGTGTGAGGAGGAAAGAGCAGGACAGAGGGAGGCCTCTACTCGTTGACTGTTTGTTATCGGATTGTCGAGCTGTCTGGGGATAGACCAGAGAGAAGCAGCTGGAGGCTGGCTGAGGAGGTGTCACAGATGAGACTGACCAGGGCCAAAGGTGACTGATGGCATGGGATGAGTATGAGAGGAAGGCTGTGAGGGAAAGATCCCGCGGCAGAGCTGAAGGAGGGATTGGAGATCCTGAGCAGAGCCAGCCAGGAAGGGGATCTTAATGGGAACAGAAGTCCGGGAGCCAGCAGGGGGAACACAGGTGATTATTGCAAATTTTTATATGAGTTTTTGACTGGAAATGGTATCTTAACAAATAAGTTCTTCATGTCTCTTGTTCCCGAGAACTTCTGTGAGGAACGCTTTGCCTTAGGAGAAAAATGGACCAAGGGATTCACAACACGATGAGCTCCTTAAAGGACAAATGCTATCTAGTAACAGGTCTTTATAAATATTTAATGAGACTATTAACAGTAAACCTAGTCGGTAATTTTTGCTAGAAATTCAGGGAATCCTGAATGGGGAATAATTGTTCTATTCATTTTAAGTTCTACTTTTTTTTTTTTTTTTTCTTTTGTAGTAGGAATGAGCAGGAGGGATCATGAGGAGGTGGTAAGAGAGGTGGAGAATCAGGCCTTACATCTGGCCATGCAGTCTCTAGGAAAGGCCAGAGTACCCAAGGATTGGGCTTTCTACCACCACACAACCGCAGAAATTTTCTTTGGGAAAAATTCCCTTGGGTAGAAGCTGAGTTTTTAAAGAAAGAAAGTCCAAATTTAGTGACAGAGTGTTAGAGTAAGAGACAAAGGAGAAGTGGGAAGTACTGTGCCCTGATCAGACGGGCCTCCCCCTCCAGGAGGCCAGCAAATCGACTGGAAAGGACGTTTTGCTAAGCCTTACCAAAAACCTGGGGAGTCCAGTGGGCCACCCGGAGACAGCTGGATACCTGCTCTCAGCCTTGACCTCACATCTCAATGTGACATTGTGACATCAATTCCATTGATCTCTGTGCTAAACCCATCAATTTGCCACACTTTTTTTTTTCTTTTTTTGAAGTCAATACTAGCGTGGTGCATACAGATTTTCCTGTTTTCCCTGTTAAAACCCCTGGGCACAAATGGCAGATGTCCAGTTCATCATGGACTTGAAAATCCCATAGCTTGCATCATGGGGCTGGATTCGTGCCAAAAGGAGTTCCTGGTATAGCCCACATGTAAGTGCAGACAGTTTGAAATTAAAGACATTTGGAAAAGAATCAGTTTCTGAAGCTGAATTTTCCATTCCATTTCTTGGGCCATTTGTGGGCCCGATGGCCGCTGCCTTCTCAAGGATTCATTCTGTGTGTATGTGTGAGATGGGAGCTGTCAGCCTGGTGGCCCCTCCAGTTCACACCCTCCTTGTGCTGCTCCTGCTATTGGCATTTTCTCCACATACAGCATTACCTCTCCCATGTCCAAGTCTGCTCTCCCCACTTCACCAGCCACTTGCGTGTTTCCTTGGGCAGGAAGACTGTTCGTGCCTCAGTTTCCCCAGCTCTATTAACATGGTCATTTTTTCCTCAGAGGGTGTGTGCAATGTGAAAAGTTTGGGTACATAGGAAGTGAAGAATGGCACTGCCCCCAAAGTGGACACCCTAAGTGCTTCCTGTTCCTATCAGCTTTACTCTCCCAGGCTGTGTCACTTGCTCAGGATTCTGGAAGGACCCAAATTCAAAACCAAGCATCTGGTCTTTCAACTGCAGTTCCTAAAGACTGCGGCCAGCAATGAGCAGACCAAGGAAATGGCCTCCAGTGACAACATGCTCAACGGATGACTGTGAGCACCCCCCTTAACAGTTTATAAAGTCCAAAAGTAAGACATTCACTGAAAGGCTAGCAGGATGCTAATCAACCTCCAACCCCATACCTGGGGTTGAGAAGAGCTGCCCCACCCCTGGAATTCCTGGAAGGGGACAGAATCTAGACATTTCACATCTTCGTCCAGAAACACACCACCACCACCACCACCACCCTGCAAAGGTGTGCTGTGCCCTGTTCTTCTGTAGACCCGCCCAGTGAGTTTGCTTGGACTGTGCCATTTAGGAATCAATTCACACTGAGAAAGACCTGAATTCTTACCCGTGACAGTGACTGTTCACTAGTATTCCTCTTCTGCACTGTGTGTCCACTTGACTGCCGAGGCACAAGTCAGACCCAACAAGGCCACAGAAAGCAGGAGCTGCAGCCCCAGCACAGGGTCTGCTGGCATTGGCCACAACGCCTGGCTCAGTTCCAGCTCCATTCTAGAAAAAAAAATGGAAGGAGCCAGCCCTCCCTGTCCCCCCAGGACACTCACTGCTTCATTTGGTCACTATTTCTAGGTACCTTTCATGTGCAACGTGTTGCTTTACGCTTTGGGAATATGGCAGGAAATAGAAAAAAGCGGTGGGGAGGAAAAATAAACTATGTAGACTAGTGACTTTTTTAATGAATGCATTATTAAAATTATTTAAGGAGTTAAAAAAATATACTGCTACTCATTCTTCATCCCCCAGAAATTCTGACTGAGCTGCACTGAGGTGGGAACTAACATTGTTTATTTCTTACCTTTTAATGGATTTGTTCCCTGGCCTCCAAGGGTGGCATTCCAGAGAGCCAGGCTAGGGGCAAAGTCTTTAAGACACATGCCAGTGTCCCTCCGTCCGGTGGGAGGACAGCCACCCTCTAGACCTTCCTCTCTCACAGACAGGAACTGCTCTCTCTAAACGCACACAGGCAGAGAGGCTGCAGGGCTCCACTTCTTCAACACAGTGCCCTCCTCGTTCCCTTGGCCTCAAGAAGGCCAGAGCATAGAAGGGGCATTTGAGGTTTGGGGAAGATTTATGTTTTTGTTTAAAAAAATCCTTGTAGGATTCTGAAGTCTGCGGAGAGTTTCATAGATCATCATACTGCTTACTCACTACGACATGGACGTCTATTCAAGAGCCAGCCTTACTCCCTGGATCTCCAGCTCCCTTCCTCATAAGCACAAGGCGTCTGATCCAGAGGTGCTGCAGGGGTGACGACTGGGCAAGCGCAGGAATGGGAACCAGGACCCTTCCTTCACTTGACACTTGAGCTGCCTGCGCGCTGGGTGCTTCCTGGCCTCAGATGCCCGCCCTAGCCTTGGGTTTGTTCTGCCCCAGGATCAAGTCCAAGTTCCATTCTGGACAGGAGCAGAGAGGGTTGCTGCAACTCCTGTGAAGAGCAGCCAGGAGGCTGACGGCCGTGGCTCAAAGCCATCAAACTCTACCGGCCTTCCTGGCCGGAGCAGCCAGTGGGATGCACCAGTTCGCCTGCGCTGGCTCCCGAGTCTCCCCTTCCTCTCCTGTTCAGTCTGCGCCGTCTGGCTGTCAATCTGTGTGTTTCCCTGGACCCCCTGTCCCTCCCTTCTCTTTCTCTGCATCCCCATTTCACTGTGACTTCCTGTCCACATTAATCTTCATGGACAAGAGAAGCACGGAGTTATATTTCTAAGTATTGATTTTACTTACTGAGCATAATTACACATTTGCTGTTCAATTCAAAGTATGCAAAAACGGAAGTTCTTTCATTCAAGCCTCTGTGCCCCCCTTTAGACACCAGCCTCGCTGGGGTGCGTTGGGCCCTGTGCTGCGTCCTCCTCCTGTGAAGGTCAGCGCTTCCTCCGCTACGGCTGCTAAGTGTGGAAAGGTGCCACACTCTGAAGTGTTTGCTTATTCCAAGCGACCGAGGTGTTTGAATTAAATTCATAATTTATTTTATCACTACCGCATCCTGTTCCCAAGAAGAAAGATAACATAAGAACAAATCTACAGATAATGCCTAACAAGTCGCATTTCCTACAACAAATATGAAGTGAGGTCCCCGAGTGCTTCCGGATGAAATGCGAACCCCATTTCTGGGCCCTCTACTCATGTTGTGAGCTTGTGCACCATTGATTCCTCTTCCATCAATCAGCACACAAGCAAATTCATACGACAGCCTAACTCCAGAGAGTCGGGCCAAGAGTCAGAAGTTACAATCTCTGGATATGACTTTACTTAAAACCTAATGAAACTCTACCCATTCTGCTTCTGCTTCCTCCCCAAGCTTCTGAATACAGCCATGTTCCCTCTAATCTGAGCATCCAGGCAATGTAGAAGGATCCTTGGAAGTCACTAACACTGCTCCCCACCGGGAGGCTTCTTGACACAATGCAGGTGGGGTCTCAGGTTGAGGACACTGCCACGTAGGTCTATTCTTAAATCAACAAGCAAGGGCTGAAGGATGGCTGGGCACAGTGAGAGAGGTGCTCAGAGGGACCTTGTCCTCACAGCCTCGTATCAGTGTTCAGGAGAGAGAACTGGCAGACAGCAAGGGGAACTGGCACGTCCTTCAGGCCTGCTGCCATGTGCACCCCTGGCACGGTGGCCCTCCCTCCCGGGAGCACTCTCCGCTCCCGTGTGCAGTGCTCCAGAGCACAGTGGGCGGATTCCTTGGGACCACAGGTGAGGACTGTGTCTCTTTCTCCTTCATGTACCCAGCTGGGGCTGGGTCAGCAGAGACGCCAAGTGCTACTCACAGAGTGCCTGAAGGTAGTAGAAGAGGACTGGAGGAGCCAGAGGAGGCAAGACGACACCTGAGCCGTCCGAGAGGGACTGTCTGTGACAGTGGAAGTCGGGCACAGTCCCGGAAAGTAAACCAGCTGAAGTGGAGACACCCAGCGGGCGTGAGCATGGTGTGCGCCAGCAACCCTGGGGAATCCGGAACTTCAGCAGACGGAGTGCTGGAGTCGAGCTAAGAGACCCAGAGACATGCAGGGGAGGAAAGAGCAGCTCTTTTTGGAAGTACTGCCAAACTGGGCTCTGCCCAGGGGACAGCATGGGGCCCAGAGCTTGGGCAGGCAGGACAGCAGCAGTGGGGAGGGCAGGAGAGGCAAGAAGGCCGAGACCAGGGTGGGGAAAGCGTGAACAGAAAGGGAGAAATGAATAGGAGAAGCAACAGGAAAGAAAAACAAGCATCAGTGGGCGTGGTGGTGAGTGGGTATGGGAATTCAACCAGGGATGAAGCAGCACACTGCCGGCAGCAGCCCCGGGGGCATCCTCAGAACCAAGTCCTGAAAGACCCCCTCTCACAAGCTGGGGATGGATCTCAACCCCGGACCCAGTCCTGCCCTTAACACTGGGCACCTGCTCCAGACTCAGCAGAGGATGTACTGCCTCTGGGTTGAGTACTGACCATTCTTGGGCCTCAGGCCATCAGGCTGTCTGACCACCTCCCAGGAAGGACCATGCGGTCTTCCTTTGGCTGCCAGAGAGACTGCTTGGGCTTTCACGTGCAAGAGGACACACCTTTCAAGACACCAGGGTGAAGACCCCAGGTAAGCACGTGACTGCATGTTTTCAAAAAATGGCTGACGTCTGCTGTGCACAGATGATTCAGTAGCTGTTGGTCAAGGAACAAACGAAAGAGCCTGATTTGGAAGAACAGAAGATCACACCAGGATGGATGCGGGTGGGATTCATTTTCAGGAATAAACTGCGACAGCCTTTTGGCTGTCACTCTCCAGCGTGTACAACATCCACACCTCTTTTTGCTTATTTTCTCTCCTCCCCACCACCAACAGTGACATTTTACATTCTGAACATCAGAACTTCACCCTGTGCACCTGTGATTAGTGATTATTGGTCATTCTGCTCAGAACAGCCCCTGTTGCCGCGTCTCGAGGAATTTGCTGTGCCACGTCCTCGGCCTCCCTGTTCTGTCCTGGCCAATGACGTCTTTCTTCAGGACGATGAACTATCCCTGAGATCTCCCTCACTGCCCATCAGCTCCAACAGGAGAAGAGTCCTCTCCACTTCAGGAGGTTCTTCATTCATGATCTTTTGTTCAAGTCTAAATCATCCCCGCATCATTTGTAGCCCAGAAATCAGAAGAAAATCTCAAGAATTCAAATCCAGACAGACCACGTGGGAACCTGGAAGACCACCAACACTAGCTCCCAGCATCCTGGCCAGGGTTGCGCACAAGGGCTCTGGGGCAGGGTGTCTTCTCCTCGTTCAGCTATCGGCTCATAAATACCCTATTACAGGAATTGCTCATGGCTCTCTTTCTTCTTGGCTGAGGTGCCTCTGCAGTAAACCCAGCACGACACCAAGAATTGGTCAAACCAAGAAAAATACAGTGGGCAGGGATCCTTCTGAAGGTAATAGGGGGGCACTTGCATGGCCTTGCCAGAAAGACAGATTGTATCTTGAACTCCAAATGATTTCAACTGACCAGTTACTTGCAAGCAGAAATCCTTCCTGGATGCTCCAGCATGGTGTCCTAAGTGGAGCAGCAGGAAAGACATCCTTCTTTGACATTAGTCATCTTTTTAAACCAAAAAAATAAATAACTAATTTTAGTTTCAGCCATACCGTGAATCAGAACACGCCATTTAGTGAGTGTATGTAGATGTGTATGTGTGTATATATGTGCATATGTACATAGGTGAGTGTGTATGAGTGAGTGTGTGGATTCAGCCGAGTCAATCAGTAAGGCCAAGCGTGCCCCATGGCATTGCAGCACACATCTATCTGCCTGTTCTCAAACAGTCCAAGAAGGGGAGGCCACCTCTGTGTCCTGTCAACTCTTGCTCACTCAAACCTCTTCTGGGCCCCAGATGACCATCTGATTATTGCTCGATTACTTGGCACCTCCCAGGGATTGGGGTAAACAGGGCACTTGTGACGGTAATTTGAATGTACCCCTCCGCTCACTCAGAAGGACAGTCCTGAGTTTCACAGTCTCTGTGATTGTCGTGCTGATGGGGGAGGCGAGAGGAGATGGGAAATCAGTTCCTTTTCTATTCTTATGGATGACTTGGATGCTTGTTGGAATCAGATTTACTGAACTCTTTTTGGACATTATTAGCAAAGCTAACTGCCGCAGATAAGGGTAATTTTTTACATTGATGTGATGTCTCATTTGGAGGAAGCATTTTTTTTTTCCAGTGGATTTTCACCAACATCATAAAATTTTGCTAATTCATTTCCAGTAATTTAGATTCCGTTTGGACAGTGGATGAGCAAAGGTTAACATCAGTATAAGCTGGAGCTCAAAGAACCAAGTAAATAGTGAAACAGAAATGAAGAGGGAAGTCTGGTTCATTGAAGACAGCCATTTTCTGGTCCTTCTAAACCCTCCATCCAAATCCAAAGCATCCATGCTGTATGGATGGGACCCACTCTCGGGCAGGCCAGCGGTACCCTCTGTGGCCACACAGGTTTTCATATGTGGCTGCCATAACTGATGCCAGGGTTTTGTTGGTTGAATGTGTGCTTTGAGTCAGAGATGAGAATGAACAGAGGCAGCAGCTAAGATGGCTTCTCTTCTGCCTGAAAACCTGCTTTGAGCTCCAGGAATGTCCTTCTTCCCAACTTCAGACGGGATGGTCATCAGTTCTAAGTGACCGAGGTCCCACCACAGTATTCCACACAGGTGGAGGACCAGGTGCGACTTCCACACGCTTCCTCTGATGGCTGTGTATCTGCAACAGGTCCCTCCCTCACTGCTCAGTCTCCGAAAGGCCCTGAATTTATTCAGTTACCCTTTTTCAGTCCTCTTAATCAGTGACCTCTGAAGAGAGAACAAACGTCTGGAAAATATCATTTGAGTGTATTAAAGGAAATTACACTGGATAATGAATCTAACTAAGGCAGAGTCCAGAATCTAGAGCAGGTAGCTTTGCCTCAAGGAAAGACCACTTCCTTTTCTGAAGAGGCCACTGGTGATTAGAAACGGGTCTCTCCGTCACTTACTTCATAGCACAAACAGGTTCCCTGAGTGAGTGAGACCTTCCATGCTGGGAACCTGCGTGTGCAAGGCCAGCACACTCGTCCTCCCCTCTGCCCACTCCCAGTAGCCTGATGTTCGGGCATGCCCTCAGCACATGGAACGAAATGCTGGCCAGTTAACCTTTAATTCCAGCTCTGAGGTGTCTCAGGAGTGGAAAAGCCACTTGGAAAACCAATAATTTCACACAGCTCCTGTTCACACTCATCAGACTGCTTGCCTAGCTTTGGGGCTGTATCAGGGACCCTGAGCTTCCTCCTCGCCTGCCTTGCCTGTGACTGGACTGTGTCAGGACACGCGCATCACATCCCAGAACCAGACTGGCATTGCCGTGAGTCAGTGCAGACATGGGAAGAAAGGAGAGCATCCGAGGGAGGGCCTTCCCGTCAGCTGACGAAACCCCACCGACTTCTGCAGATTAGAAGTGCAGATGACGGTCAGGTTCATTCTGTTTCTAACTAAAATCAATCGCACATTTACTCCTTAGAGTAATTTTTCTTGGAAACCGAGGTACCTTCGGCTAAATACTCTCTCAGTCTCCTGCACGTGTGTATGACATAGGTGCGCACCTGTGTGTGCACACACTATTTTAAGATTCATTTTCTTTCCTTATTCAGGCTTCCTCTAAACAATGAGAGATAGCCTTTGGAGACTGCTTGCACGCGAATCTAGTAATTTCTGGGCTTTTCTCATTCTGACATGGGTGTTCAGGCTTGCAGAGGCCTGCTTCAAGGTGAGCGCTGCCTCAGCCCTGGACTTTAATCCACAAAATAGGGCAACCACACTGAGCCTCCCCCTGTACCCCCAAAATGGGAAAATGTGGACAAACAACTCTCTCCAAATGCAAATCTTAATATCACCACAATGTTCTTTTTTTTTTTTTTTTCCTGGTAAAATCTGGTAGACTGCCTTCTTGCACCTAAGCATTATTTCATAAGTGGTTTTCTATGACACTAAATAATCTCTATAATTATCATTTTAATGGCTGCGCAGAGTGAATGTACGCCATAATTTACTTAACTGTTTACCTATTGTTGGGCATTTAGCTGCTTCCATTTTTCACTCCTTTAAGTTGGGAGGAACATTTTTATATAAGCTATGAATTTAAGCAGTATGCAGAGATGACTCTCCATCACTCATCTAAAAATACAGGGTTTATATATTTACAACTCACATTTGATTATGAAATTTAATCTGAGAGTAATTAAGACATTTATATTCTGAACAGCTCCTCACCATCCAGCACCCCCCAAGCCTGAAGGGCTCCACCATGACTAACCACGATCACCCCAAGACACACAGCCCAGTGAATTTTGAACTTCAATTTTCTTAGGAAAACTTAACTCTGAATCCTACTGCTATAGAGCCAAGAGATTAACTCCAAGGACCAGAACACTCTAGGGGCGACCCTGCCAAGGCAAGCCGGTATTCCTAGTGCCACACAGGTTTCATGTTCACCCTAAACTTCAGGGCAACCCTCCTTCAGTCTGTGCTCTGGGCCAGGTGTGTTCCTGGGTCACGTCACCTAAGCCACACACAGGTGCATCCTGGGAATGGGCCAGGGAAATTGCTTGAGGAGCTTCTGCTTTTGATGCATTTTGTAGTTGACCACTGGTAGTTTTAGGTGACGACTCCCTGCTTGAGGGTAGTGGTGCAGTGTGTGTGGGCTTCACACAGACTCGGGGTGCAGTCTGCTATCCAGGTGGCTCCACGCAAGTTACAAAAGAAAATTGCATACTCAGTCTACAATGTGAGGATAAGAGTCCCTAGAGGCTGTCACGGGGGTCATGGGAGAGAACGCAGAGGGAGGCATGCAGTGCGGTGCTGGTATTTCTTTAGGATACAGAAGTACACAGCATCCGTGCAGCTCGTGAACGCGACACCGTGTTCCTGTTGCTTGCTGGTGGCCTGCGTGAACGAAGGGTGATTGACGGGTTCCACAGGTCCCTGAGAACAGCCTTCTGCAGGGTCACCATTCACTTTCAGGACAAATCATTATCTTAATATAATCACAGTAAGTCTGAGTCCCCAGGACACTGTAAAGGAAGAGCCTGCAAAGATGTGTCCACCTTAGGAATTCCTAATGTCCAGGAAAATTCCATCTGAAAGCTTCAGAAAATGTCATCCAGCATCAAAAGGAATCCATAGCCTATGTGCAGCTGAAATGAACAACTGCACAAGTCCTTAGCTACCTACCCTCCCTGTCTGAGCAATCAGCACAACTCAATCACTACTGTTCCCAACCAACCAGGCTGACCAAAAGTCCTATGCATTACCAACATTTTTACCAATATGGAAATGACGTTTATGTACTTAGCAACTCTGTAGAGCAGAGAAGAGCTTAGAATGTTTTATTATTATTATTATTGTTTTGCCACCAGCAATTAATTTCTCTGATTTGTTTTATGAGTTCGATGGTTGGGTCCAACACTCAGAAGATCTTTCCAAACCAGCAGAGTGATGTCAGAACATTATTTCAGGGCAGTTCCTGGCAAACGGTGATGATAAATAGCAGGGTAGGACAAACTTATTCAGACACACATTTTTCAGTAGTGGCAGGGAAAAGGCTGAAAAATTACTAGTAAATTGCTTCTTGTAAAAATGTTCTCTCTTTCAAATTTTTCCTAGTATGAAGGTCTTCTGCAGAATGATGGCATAATCCGTCCTGGCACACCTGGACGGCAAGGGCAGTTAAAGGAGGAATAGGAGATACGACTGAGGGTCAAGGGTTCATTTTCTTATTTTGCACCCCAGCCCCATTGCCATGCTCTCCCCACACCAGGTTCTTTTGTGTGCATCTTCTTAACCTGTGGGGATCAATGTCTCTAAAAGATACCTATGATCTCCCCTAGCGGGTTTTCCCTGCCCCACCCACCATGCATAATCTGGGCCTCTGCAGAATGGAACCGGGTGATTGATGGGTTCCATTCTGGACTGCTCCGTTCTTTTCCCTGCTCTCTACAACTGCCTGGTGGGTGGAGTTTCAAATTACAGAGGTCTCCTAATATCCCCAGCATCTGGTAAAGCACTAGACTTCTCCCTTTCTCTGCACGCCTTGCCTTTCAGGACTTGGGGGTGTGGGGGGGATGACGGAATAGAGCCTGAGGCATTCGGCGCTGAAATGGCTGGAACAGTGGTCTCAGCTGGAGTGGTTTTGCCCCCCAGGCTCATTTGGCAATGTCTAGAGACATTTCTAGCTGTCACACCAGGAGGAAGGCATGCTGCTTCCAGGCAGTGGGTAGGAGTCAGGGCCGCTGCTGGGGAACACTCTGCCCTATGCTGGAGAGTACCTCCAACAACCAGCAGGCCAGCCTGAAAGGCCAGTGGTGAGTGACCTAGAACCCTGTGTGACCTAAATCAAATGCTGCAGAGACTACTTTCTGGTACCTTAAACACGATTACCAGGTGGTTCACGCACAATGCATGAAGGACTTGGTTTTTCTGAGCCCTTCATTCAGTAAGCACTGGTGGTGGTCTGCAAGGTGCCAAGCCCATGCTGGCCCAGGACGCAGAGGTCAGCTTAACGGAAGACCCTTCTGCAGAGACAGCCAGGTGTATAACACACTCTCAGACAGGGGCTGTGAAGTTTTCTCTCCTCTTCCCCTTTCCTGGCCTGTGAAGCTAATGAAGGACATGAGGAGGCATTGGGCCTCTGTTCCTAGGATGCCTGGGTCCATTAGAAATAGTGGAGGTGGGTCTGGTGGATCAGGACTTTGTTCCAAGCTGTGCTTCTTCCTTGCTGTGTGTCGCACAATAAGCAACTTATGTTCTCAAAACCCTCATTTCCTCCTTGAAATGGGGATGGTGGCATTGACCAGTGGAGGTTCTGACCCACAGAATCTGGCAGTTGGTGCTACAAGTCTCTGGGCTGGGTCCGCAGGCCCCAGGACAGGGCCCAAGGTCTGTTGATACTCAGCTGGGCACTGCAGCCTGCTAGCTAGTGTTCATGACCTTGTTCCTCTGGATACTTGGCTCTAGCCACCAGGGGTCTGCACAGGACCCCGTCATTGGCCCTCAACAGCTTCGCTGTCCTCTTCTCCAGACCGTGGAAAAGACAAACTGAGACCCCAAACAACATACTTCACTAGATTTTCTTGCTTTAAGTGCAGCCCTCAGGAAGCTTATTGCAGGTACAATAAGCAGCTGTAGTTCTGCCTCATAGTGAGGGCATTTCACCCACTGGTGTTCCCCAAGAGGACTCATCGGCCACCTGCATCTTTTTAGCTGCATTTAATAATTCAGCCCAGGATGAATTTGCATGATTAACATAAAGCCTCATGATTTTATTTTCTTTCAGGATTTAAGGACTAAAACAACTAGCATTGTTTTCATTTTCAGAGGCTGTGATCAAAACACAAAACTTGATTCTAGAATGAATAATTTGGTTTTTTTTTTTAAAGTATTTTTAAATACCACTCTCCATGGAATCAAAGAAAAGAGTTGCTACTGCTCTCTTTGTAGATGCAGGGAAACCCAAGCGCCTTCTGGGCCTGGTGGAACCTACAGGAAACAACCCCCTACACACAGTGTGTCCTTGGTGGCAGTGCCAGGCAGGCGCGTGGCCAGCCCCCCATGGGACCCACCAGGCCAACTCCATCTATTAATTCCACTTCCTCGCCGCAGACCCTCCTCACGTATCCATTTGCATGGGACCCAGAATCCCAGTCAGCCCTTAAAGCAGCAGTTCTCTTGCATTCCGGCAATATATTAATCATGCCGTTCTCAAAAAAGAGTAAAACCCCAGTAGGTCGCGTTTGGTAGGCATCTGCTGACGAGGGGGGACACGTGTGTGAAGGGGAATTTGCAAAGCAGGCGAGGCGCATCCTGGGCTTCCCAGTGAAGGTAGAGGATCAGGTTTGTCTGAGGGGGAAACACGCATTACTATCAAAAGAAAGCAGAGCTTGTCCCACGTGGAAAAGTAAGCAGGCCTTCGCATCTGAGGAGGGGTCCAGGCTGCCCCTGCTGGCAGCCCCCTGCCTGGTTTCCCCACCAGAAAGGCCACCCTGTTTAAAAATAATTCGGAGCTGGCAGTTGTAAGTTTGGCTGGAGGTCTGCGCTGCCGGCTTTGCGTGTGCATTTCTGACCCGGTGACACCTCTGTTGCTGTCTCTGAATGCAGGAACCATGGTCAGTAAGGACCCCGGCACATGCCAGCTCACGACGCCCGAGAGTGAGGTGGAGCCGGCCGCCTGCCTGGCCCTGGAGATGAAGTACGCCCTGGATCCCAACCGGCAGATCAAGAAACGGAACAAAGCCCTGCAGGTGCGCTTCAAGGATATCTGCGAGGCCCAGAGCGAGCAGAGGGACGCGCAGCCCGCCTCGGGACAGCCCGGAGAGAAGCGGGAGGCCAGGCCCGTGTCCTGCAGAGCGGCCTATCGCAAGTACATGACGGTGCCCGCGCGCCGCTCCATCCCCAACGTCACCAAGAGCACAGGTGTGCAGACCTCGCCGGACCTCAGAAAGTGTTACCAGACATTCCCCCTGGACCGCAAGAAAGGGAACCTCAAAAGCCTCCCGGCTGCAGATCCCTTCAAAGGCCAGAACAATGGGTTTCTAGCAGAGGCCAGGGAGAAGAGCGAGGCGGGCCCCATGCAGGAGGCCCGGCCCTGCGGAGCGGGGCGCGTTCACAAGACCACGGCCTTGGTTTTCCATTCTCATGAGCACGTGGACGCTGTGGGCCAGCCTCCCGGGGTCAACTGCACAGAGCCCTGCGGAGACCCCCCTGTGCCCGGCCACCCAGAGGGTCCTCTGCAGAACTCCTCCCTGCCTGCCTCCCAGGAGCCTGCTCACCAGCTGCAGGGGCGACCAAAGCCTGACGGGGGGACCCCAGACTCGGAGGAGCCTGCTCCGCCCGCCCACGGGAGGGTGTTTAAGACAGAGGTGGCCGCCGTGTACGCGCCTGCCACCAGTGCCAGGGCCCCTGAGCCTGGCTTGTCGAACTCGGCTGCTGCCAGTCAGTGGTCCCTCTGCCCTGCGGACGAGGAGCAGAGGAGAGACACACATCTCAATGGGCTGCAGGCGCCCCCGGGCTCTACTGTGGCCTGCTCGCCCCCGGTGCAGTGCCTGTCCCCAGAATGTAGCGAGCAGCCCCTGCAGACCCAGCCCAGTCCCACGGCTGTGGCGGCGGGTGAAGAATGCCAACAAATCGTGCCTCACACAGAAGTGGTGGACCTCAAGGCACAGCTTCAGATGATGGAGAACTTGATCAGTTCCAGCCAGGAGACCATCAAGGTGCTCCTGGGGGTCATTCAGGAGCTGGAGAAGGGAGAGGCCCATCGGGAAGGGTATGTATGCTTACCATGTATTACACACTCTGCAGGCCCACCCCCACCCCCCAGAGCCCAAGTCCTTAAGGAGACCACAGCCAGCACTTCTGTGAATGGGCCATAGTGTAAACACCCAGGCTGTAAGGGGCTGCCCATTAGGTTGAAGGGACAGGCCACATGGCACAGGCCCCTTCATGGTGCATACTCACTGTCTGGCCTTGAATTCATTCTGAACCTTTGTTTTTAATGAACTGATGCCTCTTTTCTTTTAATCTACTAGGACTAAAAGTTTATGATCTTGATAATGTGTAATACGTATGCCAGCCAAACTGTCTGAATAAGAATCTATTTGCCTCTTGGGAATTATATTATGAAAGAGAAAACAAGTTCAGATGGTACTGGGAAAAGTAAAGACTGACTTATAAGCTTATAATAAATAATTGGAATGATGCTGATATTCAGGACAGCATAAGGTTTTACAAGATAGACAATATGCTTTTGTTTCTTTTCCTGGAACACACAGAAGTAGTGCCCCTCCTTCAACAGGTGCTATTTGTATATGATTAGGAAACAGATGCCCATTCCCATGCGTGGCCCTGTGTGTCCAGTTGGGCTGCAGAAAGAACAATACCAAGTTCACAGCCATCACTGTCTAACACCTATAAGAGCCTATTGGATGTGGTGGTCTTTTGAAGTTGAAATTGTGCAGCACCTTCAAAAACAAATGATCTCAACACAGACCCAGTTGTTGAGCTCATTGGCTCGGAAGCTCCCAGTGAGCCAGGGTGTTAGGTTGACACACTCAGCCGGTGGCCTCAGGGTCCAGGCTGCTCCAAACAGTACCCACGGCTCACCAGCCTTTGTCTGGACTGCCATACCTGCTCCTTCCCATGCCCCCTCAAAGGTGCCGAGTGTTATGGAGGCTGGAACTGAAGCAGTGCTCTGCTGCCTGACGTGATCTGTCCCCTTCCCACTGTGGTTGTGTGAGCTGGCAGCCACCGTGAAGAAGGTAAGCCAGGCAGTGCATTACCAGGGCAGCCGCCACCCAGGCACCAAGCTCCTCAATGGGATTGCGAGCCATGGAGAAGAAACAGCCTCTGTATTCCAAGGCAGGAGCAGAGCACACGCTGTTGCTCCAGTGGCCAGGAAGCGGCTGCACATCTTGCACACCTTGCCTTGCCTTGCCTTCTGGCTGCTCCAGCTGAGGGCAGGGGCCTGTCTACCAAAGCAGTGAATGCTTCACACCATCCCCTCTGATTTACACAGGGAAATTGCAGTTGTTGCTATTAAGCAATAAGAATGACCAGCCCAGTGTAATCTAACAGGAGATTAGGAGGTAATCTAGCACGATAGAATTCTCAGAAAGCCTTTGTCAATGTTGAGCTCACATCTCCATTTCCATCACTTCAGTCATCTAGACTTGAGTCTCTACATGTCGCGGGGGAGGTGGAGGGTGATATCAGGATGCATTGATCAATGGACCCCATTCCCCTGGAAGAACTAAAAGCCTAGACAATGACTCCAAAACTGACTCTGTTGCAGCTGGTAGTGACTTGAGCTACATAGCAAATTAGGAAGGTCCCAGCTCAGCCAGGTGGGAAATACTTCACCCGATGGTGTGAAACCAGATGTGCTTGCTGCTGTGCACAGGATCTGTGCCAGGGAACCCTGTGACACCCCATCAAAGGGAAACGTGCTGTATTTGTAGGTTCTTCCTGACGGTATTAGGACGTCATGGACCGCTGTATTCAAGAGCATCCTCTGACTTCTATGGGACACTTTTTGCCCAGCAAGATGGTTTTGTTGGGAATTCTGGCTCTAATGACTTGGCGTATGCTGTACCTCTTCTCCTCACTGTAACTGGAGAAGAGGACTGCCAGTCCTATGGTAGGGAGGAGACTGGACGGATGAGCCTCTCAGGGGATCTGCCCAGTGGCAGATGCCCTTGGATGGGAGGGTGTCCACCAGCGCATGAGAGCTGGTCTTGTTGGCTAGTGATGTTGGAGACAAATTCAGAGGCCTACACTTGAATCCAGTGTGATGCATGCACCTCCCACATGCTGGGCACACAGGCTTCCACCTCCAACCTAGGTGCCACCAGTCACATTTGCTAATGAAACTCAGAGTCACATTAATTAGTCACAACTGAAAATTCAGTTCCTCAGTCACTAGCCACATTGAAAGTGCTTATTAGGGAAATGCACAAGATGGTGCAGAGGGAAAAGATGTCCCTTAATGGGAGAAGCCTTCACTCCAAACCATGGCACAGTGATGCCTGATTCCAAGTCATCTGAGGATCTGGACACCTTCAGGCAAAGCAAAGGATCATCTTCCTTTAAAATTAATCCCAGTCTGGCTGACAGCCCACCAGACACACTCACAGTAGACAGGCAGTTCACATTATAGTGGACCCCACATCTGCTCCAAGAACCCCACTCCCACCTCCCTCTGAGTTCCCTGGATACAAAGGATAATGAATCAAGTGGTTTCAAACACCAAGGCCACCATCATGGCACCCCTTCTACTCAATACCCAGTTTGGCAACATCTCAAGCAGCCACCTCGTCCACATGAGAATACGAGAGAAAGCAGCCACTTCTGAGGAGCACAGAGACAAGCAAGCTCTTTCTTCATCCCCTCCCGGCTGGGGTCACACAGAATCCTGGGAATTGCTCTGGGGAAGGGGAGCATCTGCCCATTTCCCTGGTGCAGCCACAGCCAATTTCCAGCAGATCCCAAATCCTGAGAGTTTACCTCGCTACTCCACCGAGCACAGCCAATCCCTGGAGGGCAGCCATGGAGGTCACTTGAGAAGGTGGAATTCACTCACTTTATGCATTTGATCTAGGCTGGGAAATGGATGTCTGAGTTGCATCTCAAGATAGAAACCAGAAAAATGCAGTCACATCATATAGATTGTTATAGAGTCATTGGTGACATGAGAAGGATTGAATGACCAAGTTAAAATACCTACAATTTTCCTTGGAAAACATTCTAAAACCTACAAGCCATTAACTGTGGAGAGTGCTAGAAGCTGGGTGGAGTCAACTGCTCTCCCACCCACCACCCCCAATAAAGCCCAAACAGAATGAAGGTGAAGCCAGGCACCCGGGCGACAAACCTTGCCCCCAAATTTCAACACAAGCTCCAGGCTTGCACTGGGCCCTAGGGAGCCATAGCTTGCTCTTGTGCACAGTGTTGGGACCACTGGAGAAGCCCACAGCGCTCTGAATCTGGCCAGTGGCCCTCAGCCACTTAGGTTTCTTGGAACATATTTAATGTATAATCTTTTTAATAGGACTCCTTGTCACTATTGAGTTTGTCAGGCGAGCTCTTCCCAGTAGTTCTTACTCTGGAGGAATTTCTGTGCCACCAGCCATGACCAATTTTAGTAGCTTCCAAGTAATTTTTCATAAGAGACTCTTTCATTAATCTCATTTGCTTGTGTAGATTTCCGCAAGGCCTCAACAGAGAAAGTTCTCATTGTAGGCAGGTCACTTAGCCTCCATGAGCTTCAGCTTGGTCTTCTATGGGGCAGGAGCAGTATCTGGTAAAGATGATACCCACAAACCCTTACCTCTGACCAGCACACGATGGCTGGGGAGCAAGGACAGTCCTATTAAGAGCACTTACTTCATCAGGACACAAATTGAGCAGATAGATGGGCACACAGTATCCAAAACCATGCCTTTTAGTCCCTTGTGAGAGGTTTGCACAATTCACTAAAATTGCTCTGCATTTGATCCCTTGGCTTATGTGAATGCCAAGAATTACCTGCTTATTTCAGACTTCTCAGCATTATTCTTGTGCCTTCTCAGAAAGGTTAGGGTCACACAGGCTACCTAAATAAGTGACTTCTGTAGTCATGGGGGGCTAAGAATAGGAGAAGTAAAGCAGAGAATTTTGAGAAACCAATCAATTCTTAGAACAGTGGTGATTCCCAACAGCAGCTATAGAAATCCTGGACAGGGGAGCTGCAGATCAACTGGCTGCAGGTCATCAGTGCAAATACCATCCCCTGTGGTATGTGGCCCAGCAGCACCCTGGGTGGACACAGCTCTGTTTGCTTCCAAGATTGAACACCCCAAACATTTTAGTCTCAAGGAGGCCACTGGTTCATGACATGATGCTGGATGTTCACAGAAGCTGCCGAGGGCTTCACGCACAAGTTCAGAATCCACCACCACCCAGAGTGGAGCAGGCTCTTCTACTGGTCGGGTCTCCAGCATCTGCTGTATGCTCCCTGCCGGCCATGGCGGGGGTGGGGTGCACAGAGAGACCCAGGCCTTGCTAGGCCCATAAAGTGACCACAGGAGACAGGGAGCTTTGTGGCTGAACTGAGTCAGGGCAACTGTGAGACCCTGACTTGAAAGGGGGAATCCTAAATACAGGCCAGCCCCAGGGGTCCAGCAGCTTGCAGCCAAAGCTCTGAACCAGTAATCTAGTCTCCCTCAATTCTAGCCAGGCCATCACGGGGACAGCTCCTTGTTATTCAGGTTCCTTTTTAATGAGAAAAGGCAGCTTCTTGGTGAACCAGACCCATTTCTCCCAAATTCAGGACACATAGGGGTAAAAAAACAGAAGTTTTAAATTCAGGGCTCTGTGAGGGCAGGTGTTTGAGACAAGAAGATAATAATCAAGAACACCATTCATGTATTAATGCCTGCCCAATGCCATTTTTCCTTTTAATCACTAGAAAGTGGGAACAGTCACAGGGGAAGGAAGGGTCTCATGAGGACCCATGTATTTAACAGGTACCAACGAGGCTCCAGAGACCTTGACTTCCTGGAGGGTCTCAGAGTTACTTATGGGGGTGTCAGCAACCATTATCTGCAGAGAGACAGATTGTCTGTGTTTCAGGTTTTCAGGGCCATACCATCTATGACACAATGAGTCACCTCCGCAATTGTGTCCTGAAAGCAGCCACAGATGATCCATGCGCAAAGGGCACAGCTGTGTTCCAATAAAACGTACAAAACCAGGCAGTAGCCAGATTGGAGCGGTGGGCCACAGCGTATAGACGCCTGTTCCGTGGTTTGTAAGTGGAATGACCATGCTCCAGTGGAACCCAAGCCAAAATGTGGGTACTGGCCATCCAGGGTGTGTGGCTGTCAAACCGTCATCCCCAAGTTCAGACGCTTCTACCAAGTTAAGTCCTATGTGCCAGGCAATGAGCAGATGTCAGGAACACACATTTAGGGCCCACCTCTGAAGGGATTCCAGAACACTGGTGTTCAGTTTATCCTTTATCCAAGTATATGCCTTATTCTTCACCAGCCCATAGGACCTTTGGGGACTGGCTTTGGAATTGTGTGTGTGTGTTACACACACACATGTAATTGATATGTATAATTTATATGAAGGCATGTCTTGAAGCATGAAAAGGACTGTGACAGAACATTCTGCATGCTGTGACTTGCTTTAACCTAGATATTGATGCTAGATGGATAGAAATGATATGCTTCTCTATCTCATGTCCTTATATTGACAAATCACTCAGAATTAGGCATTCTTCAGAAGGAGCTGCCAGGGGATGAGAAATCTCTCTGAATTTGCTCTAATTACCCATGCCCAAACAGAATAAATACTGCATCACAATTATGGAAGAAGCATAAGGGGACACTTTAATTTGTTTAAGTCACAGAGTAGAAAGAACCAACATGGAAAACTGTGCACCGCGGAGACAGCCGTGGCCTAAACTCTGTAGAATCACAAAGATCTTCCATTAGATTCCGACTTATTAACTCCCTGGATTCACCCCTCTGGGAGCCCAGGGAAAAGCTGGGCACGCTGAGGCGATCCCATCCCAATTTGGCTGTGCAGTGTCTAGGAGGATGATTGGGTTACTCCTGCCAAAGCCTACCCACTTAATTAAGATTGAAGTCTTCCACCTGGCTAGCTGGGAATGGCCACATTTGAAGGAGGGGGTTGGTGGCATTAGGCAGGCCCTCCCCAGCCTCTGTGGTCCTGAAAACGATCCTTGTGGATCTCTGGAATGTGGAGTGCTGCCTTCCGCAGCTCTGGCATGGTGCGTCACAGAAAATCAGGGCATTGTGAGCAGCGGAGAGAAGGCAGCACTCGGTGCAAGATCAGAAGCAAAAGGGCTCTGATTTCTGCCAAATGCTCCTCCTGTCCCTTCGCACTCTGTATTTGCACAGGATGAAAATGTCAGCACTTCATTTTCTAATGTTCTTGATAAATCCGCCTCGGTGTCTATCCCCACAGTTACTGTGACCCAAAACATTTTAAATCCTTGCAGCCAGCCGGCGAAGGGCAGGCTCCAGGGCACTTGCTTTCTCCATTTCAGGGCATGAGATTGAAGAGGGGCACAGGGCAGAATGACGGGGGCTCTGTGGTCAGCCAGGGCAGAGCTGGGAACGTGGTGCTGACCCTGCCTCCCTAACTGCTTGGGCAGGGTTGCCAACCCCTCTGAACCTGACCCGCTCTCTCTGCACCAGAACCCTCGGAGTGCAGCCTGGTGCTGCTCTGGGAGACCAGATGAAATGCAGAAGACAAGGCTCTAGTCCCCAGAACCGGGCTGCACGCGTCACTCTGTTGCCCTAGAAGTTGCTTTCTCACCAAGAAGCGACCTTCGAGTGCAAGATGCAGGGAGGTCAAGCAAGGGCGCGGGCTGGGCGCATCAGCAGCTTTCTCTGGGGTTATTCTCTGGGCTCATTTATTTGGGGTGAGGAAGGCTTTAGGATTATAGAATGGGGGCAGCAATCTTTGTACTTGTTTTCAGAAAAAAAGCACAGTACACGTTTATTTGGGGTCACGGGCACAACTGCTATTGGAGAGCAGCCATCCCAGCCCACGCTCCCTGGGCTGCATTTTCTGACGTGAAAGGAAGAGGGTCCGAGCATGAAAAGGACGCACAGAGGCTCCTCTCTGCCCTCAGAGCATGTTCCACAGGAATGGCACGAGATGGCACGATTTCAGCCCGCCTTAAAATATCGAAATAGTTTTCAGAGGATAAGAAATAAGAAAGGAAGCCCTCTCTACAGATCTCTGTCAAGGTGCTCGATGATCCTAATGTCCCGTTTTCCTTTCTGCTCTTGACACTTCATCAATTGTTTATCTCGTCCACAGCTACAAACACTGGAGTCAGCCTTGGTCCTTCAAGGTTGCATCCTCTGAATACTTTTCAAGGAAACCATTTTCCCCCTTCTGGATGCAACAGATTTGTGATAAAATGTTCAAGTCCTAAAGTCCAAGTCTGCCTATTATTTCTATGCTTTTGAAATAGAAGCATGTATCATATTCCCTCTAACGTGTTCTTAGAAAGGATGTGATATTCACAGGGTCATGGTGAGCCTTTTCCATAGCTTATATTTAGATAACTTTGTAAATACTATTTTTAAGTTCTAGAAAAAATAATAAGCCTTTCCATCCCTAATTTGAAAAATAAAATAAAATGTATTTGTAAGAATATAAAACACATTTCACATTCTTGCTCTGGGCTTCATGTAGGTATCACACATACTTGAAAATGTAATTTAAATAATCTTCCTGTGCAGAATGCCAAAATAGCTTTCAAATACCTCCCTAGCCTTTCAAGTTGGTAGGTGAATAAAACCTCACCATCGAGCCACTAGGCGATTCAGACATCCCATTTGCAGATAAAATGAGCAATTCAAGGCATGACATGAACGTTTATGGAATTTATGGATTTGTGTCCCAGAATTCAGATTTTTAAAAAAAAGATGAAATGCAAGTTCTGGTTTTCAAATACTTTTTCAAATCCCATGCAATTTCTGCTAAACTATGAAAAAAACAGTTTGCGCTGTATTTCCTACGGGACCTGAGGGAGCGTTCGGAGCCATGAGGACCCCTGGCAGAGCACCTGTACCGCTCACCAAACTTGTGCACCCACAATATGCCAGTCATGCAGTCTTGTCTTATTTAACTCTTAAAAACAATTCAAGGTAGGAAGGATCTCTATCAGGAAACCAAAGGTAGGAACCATCTCTATCAGGAAACTAAAGGTGCTCTACCTTCCCCAAGATCAAAAGGCTGGAGAAAATGGTGCAGCCAGAGTTTTCATTCGGCCCTCCAGGCCTGAGCTCACATCCTCTTACTTGCCTCAGAGTGGGGCACCCGGTACAAACACACAAGGAAACAGCAGGCGGTTTCCCTGCTATTCCAAGTCTAGGTTCCCACTTTACGTGAAGGTCTACAGAGGCTTTTGCCTCCAGACCTGTAGGGGTTTAGGCTAGTTCATGTTCTGGAGAAAGCGTGCTTCTAGGGGTCAGGGGCCCGGGCGGCAGGGTCTGCCATTCCAAGGGTTCCCAGGAACAAAGTATATTTTTGAGGACTCATAATCATTACAACGTATCCCCCCTGTGGGATAATTTCAGAAAAATCAAAGCCGATGATCTAAATCCAGGGACCTTGGTTGCAGGACACAGCATTCATCCCTGAGCTGCCTGCCTGGTGAAGCTTGTCCAGCAGGGTCTTGGAAACAGGCACGGTCCACTGGATAACCACCAGGTTCGCACTTAGCTCTGACTTCCTCAAATAGAGACCTCAATGCATGTGAGCAACAAACTAAAGCAAAATTTTCAATGTAATATGAAAATAAACTTTGCATGTATTTTAAAAAACAGATTTGAAAGAAAATTTTTAAGACTTGAGATCCTGGGAAAAGATGACCTAAAAACAGGCAATTGTAACCAAAACCGTAGGTAAGAAATTTTTAAAGTTGGAATTTCATTGGCTACAACATGAGACTGTTTCCCCAGCTAAGTCTCATCATTGAATATCAAGGATTTTACAAATGATCACACCAAACCATAAAGATTTTAATCTTCTGTCACAAGAGCTCTGAAGTATTTGTTTAAATAACAAATGCAAGGTCGGGCCTTTGAAACAAAGTTCAGAAGCTTCTTGTAGAAGAATAACTTCTAAAGTTGTTAACTAAAATGATCTAAAAAAAAAAACCACACACACATAAAACACTATAAATAAATGATAAAAGCCTCTATGGACATTTACCAACAGAACAACGGGCAAATGCGCAACACTGGTACTTTCAAATTAAAACCTTTGTAAGTTACACCTGTGTGATAGTCTCAGGTAGAAAACAACAGCCCCGAGGAAAAATCTGTTACAGTGCCACGTTCGCACACTCTCATTGTCATTCTAGCTTGGTAGCCTGTGCTACCAACGTTCACTTCCATTAATTTTCAATAAATTATCGCTTCAGCTTTAACTGTCGTCCAGGAACACAAGTTAATCAACTTGGCCTCAGCTCAGCCCAAAAAGTTGTCTTTCCTAGTAACAGCTACGCCCAGTGCGTTTGGGGGCAAGTGACGTGTGTGTATCACCACTGACATCATTCTGAACTCACTCTCTTCCCGACTGCATTGATGTGTGAAGGAAAATGTAAGTCTGGCTCCATTCACAATATAGCCAGGCATTCCACCCACAAAATAATAATTACTCTCATTCTTGATTTTTGCATATTATGATAATATGATTAAAAAAACTAAAGGAGAAAAAAGTCTTGCCTTAATAATAGTGTTCATCTCTGTTATTTGTCTCTCCAAATCTGCATGCATTTCTGGCAGTAATAATGATGTATGTGCAATAATGAGAATGCATTCCGTTTTCCTTATCGTTCTTGGCTCTGTGTACAAGGAAGCCGGCCAAGAGATGGGCCAGGGCCTTAGGGAGGGACAGAGAAAACAAGGAGGTAGCACTGGAGGTGAGATGGGGTAAGGCAGGAAGCAAGGGACCCATTGGTGGCGCCTGCTCTGCAGGGAGAGGGCCGCCGCCGGTCTGGATCTCACCCTGGCTAAGATGCTGTTCCTCCAACCACCATTATTGTTTCACTTTAATTCTTTGTAATGAAAACAGGCATTAAAAGCTTCCCTAATAGCCAGAGCCTCCCCAGAATTATAGTGTCACCACATTTGGGGAGCTGCTAGGCCAATAAAAGTTAATTTGTCAACACCATCTAAAGAAAGCAACCGAGTTCATTAAGGGTGTATCTCAGCACAACTCGTTCGGCAGGATTGCTCTTGGGCTGGGAATGACCTTTTCTGGGCCAGCAGAGGGGCTGGTGGCGGTGCAGGGCTAAGCCATTTATTTTCATAACTGGGTGCGGAGGCAGGAGATGACTGACCTTTTCCCCCACTTGCGCGGGAACGCTTTGCATGGGATAATGCTAAGACTATTTAGACAGATGTTCTTACCCAGCTGGGAATGTCACAAAACCCACAGTCCTGTTTTGCTTTTCAGAAGCAAAGGGGAATTTTGTCCATTAACCCAGAGGGATACTCACGCAGTTCTTCAATCGCTCATTCATTCATTCATTCATCCCATCGCTATTCAAACAACAGTTCCTGATCATCCATTCTACTCCAGGCCCCAGGTGGGCACGGGAAATTCATCAGGGAACAGACAGGAAAACCTCCGCTCTCACTGTGCTTTTGTTCTGGCTGTCTGGACAACAAGCAGCTGAAGGCTGTGGCAGGTTCCATGGGGTGAGTTTTGAGCAGCAGTTTAAACCAAGGGATGGGGGCAGGGCAGAGGATACCCACCTTCTGCAGTCACCAAGGAACCCGCCACTGTTGCACACCGCTGTCCCAGCCGGAGAAAGGCACCGAGCAACAGGCTGGGGCTGGGAAGGTGCACCAGGACACGTTCCCCAACCAATGCTGCGGGAGAAGGGCCCCATCACACAGCCAAGGTCCAGTGTACCTGGAGTGTACCCTAGAGGGCACACTGGCAACGGAGTCTCAGAAAGTACCTGGGACTTACTGGGAGGTGTGTGGAGCCATGAAGGGCGGGGCTTTGCATGAGCATCGCCAACAGGACCAGAGAAGGAGGGTTACTCTTCAGAGGTCATGCCAGCGAACTTCCTTGGCATATAAGCCATTCTTTCATTTTAGGTTTTAAGTATCCCGAGAGCACGGTTGGTGCTAAAGCACAGGCAGCACTGGGGCACCCTGGGCGGCAGCACTGGGGCACCCTGGGCAGCAGCACTGGGGCACCCTGGGCGGCAAGCAGGCCGTTGTTTTGGCTACTTCGTAGCAAAGTCCTTCAAGGTCTCTTTTAGCACACTTAGTAGAAATAAGCAGGATTGTTGAAAAGTATCCTGATGTTATGAAAGATTGCTTGGGGTTTGTGCGGAAGGCAGATCCCACAAGGGCTAACATCTCAATTCTTGGCTTTGGGAGAATGGAACATGTATGATTTTGAAAAGCTCACCTGGTGGAACTAAAAGTTAAATGTGGTTAAGATGGTTAGGACGAACAGACTCCCTTCACCTTGAGAAAAGAATGTGCTCCAAAAACTCACTTCTTTATAACTTGGGTTGAAGTTCCCAGGCTAGCCCTCAAAATGCTTTAAGCGGTATGGAGAACAATCAGCCACAGAATGCTGCGGAATATACTACCATGTTCTCAGAGGGATAGTCTTGTGATTCCTAATATTGCACCCCAAAATAGATCTCTCTTGGTGTAATCACCCAGAGCAGACTCTATACAAAGAAGTGTTTGGAATGTGCATGATCACATTTAGGGGAAACCTATGAGTGTCTGGGAAAACAAAGTGTCTGATCTGAGAGCCCTTTTCCCAAGGGATGACCTAGCTGAATATGGGAAACCCAGGCTCAATAGGACCAGCCTATCCACCAGACCTGACATCTACAGGCCCATGAGTTAACTGTGTTAGCATTCTCTACACAAACATGATTTGGGGACCATACTGAAGTCACTCTGGTAGAGATACTGCTATACCAGGAGCGGCTACAGGGCAGAAAACACACAGTGCCTTATCTAGAGATTTATTTAAGAGAGATCAGACCAACTCTCAAAGGGCTGCTAAGACCAAGTAACTTCTCAGTCTGTGCTGGGTGCATTTGCTCATTCATTCCATGCATGCACAAATCTCCACCATCATCCCTCCTGTGACTGGCATGCCAGATTCAGCTGGACAAACAGAAGGCTGTGAAGGGCTGTGTCAATCCTGAACGCTAGGTGCTCTGGCAGAGGAAAGCAGGTGGAAGAAGGTGGTTAAGAACTGACCAAAGGACACATGAAGAACATCTGATGGAGGGGCTCCTGCAGAGCTCTGAGAAGGTCTCAGCAGTGGCCACATCAATGTCGACATTCGCCCACTCAGACGTCTCCAAGGCAGGAGAAACAGAGCTTCCTCAAACCGGTTTGCCAAAATTAGAGGAGACTGTGACTGTGGTTTCCAAAGAACAAACCAGGTTTTGGCC
The DNA here is from genome assembly GCA_020662805.1 of Glaucomys volans. Classification (NCBI taxonomy): domain Eukaryota; kingdom Metazoa; phylum Chordata; class Mammalia; order Rodentia; family Sciuridae; genus Glaucomys; species Glaucomys volans. Next base: position 528,496 of record JAJEJO010001250.1, read on the forward strand.
ACTAACACCTACCTGGTCTGCTCGGAGAGCCCAGGTCAACAAGGCCATAGGGCTGCACAGCATGATTTGACAAGTCTGCCCCTGGCTAGGAGACCGGTCCCAATGCCATAGTGGAAGACTATGACAAGTGTCAGACCATCACCTATGAAGGCCTGGGCCGTCTTTGGTTGACTGACAGGTGACCTTGAATTGGTCAGGAAAACTGACTTTGTATTCTTCACTTTGATTTACCAACCTTACTCTGGATGCTCCCTGAATCTTGGCAGTTAACACCTCAAATGTTGACAACAGATGTAGCTGAGTTTCCATGGATCCTTGAGAAAGTTTAAACTCACTTTAGCAAATGGAGAGCTGATGGAGGAACCAGGTACCCTTCCACACAAGTCCTGGCACATTCCTGGTGAGGATGAACTTAGGAACAAGCCAGAGCTACTTCTGAGGGTGGCCAGGTCCCAAACAGCCCACATGGACTACTTTGGGACATTTCCTCCCTCCTCCCATGCGCAATTGTAGACATGTCATTGCATGTCTCCAATTAAGTCACTTTGAGACTATTAAGTGAAAAAAGTCTTCAAGATGCTGACATAAATGACGGCTTAGTTATCAAAATGGGAGACAGCTGGGCAAGAATGCAAACGAAAAAAAAATTTTGGCTCCCAGTGAGGAAGCCCAAAGAAAACAAGAGAGCAAAATCAAGACAACAAAGGAAACACCAGGAGCAGCCTGGAGAAGAAGCCCTGCAGCCTCCATTTTTGCAAGGACCACCATCTCTAGCCTAGGGTCATAACCCAGGCCTGCGAGTCCTTAGTGATAAAGGAAGAGCTGGGACTCGTGGTGCTGTCCACAGTGCTGAATCACACGGGGACAATCCTGAGAGCCTGCGTAACTAGTGTTGTGAAGGCCACACTTGGAGGACACGCCTTGATCACAGCATTATCCAAACGCCACTTGCTTACAGGCTGGAAACGGAATTTCTCGAAAATGAAAAGGACTTTTAAAAGACAGCAAATGAGTCATAGGGTCACTGTCTGTGCCCTGCCCTGGGCAGAACTTCAGGGGAAAGGTCCACACGCTGTGGGAGTATTTCTGAATTTTGCAGCCAGACTGGACCTACCCAAACATCCCATGCAAACCCCCAGGAAGGTGAGCAGAGAATGTTCAGCTGAGAATTTCAGATTTTTTTTTTTTTGACATGGGGGTCTTGCTATGTGGAGCAGGCTGGTCTTGAACTCCAGGACTCAAGCCAACCTCCCAGCCTCTCAAGTCGGTGGGTTGACGGTGCCACCACCACAGCTGGTGAGAATTGAAGGTCTTCCAGAGCCGGGGATGCAGCTCAGTGGCAGAGTGCCTGCCTGTCTCATGCAGGGTCCTGGGTTGGATCCTCAATTTAAACAAAAAAATAAAAAAAGAGAAGAAGAAAAAGAAAGCAAAGCCCTGTAGACGGATAGTGTAGTAGGCAGCGCTGCAGCCCCAGGAACCACACCTTCGAGTCCATCCTGGAAGCAACACGACCACCCCTGTCAGCACTGCAACCTCGACCCCACTCGCCAATTCTTCTCCATGGAGATGCTCCTGGCTTTGCTGGGCTTTGCTTCTCGTGACAGCACAGCGAGAGGCAGTCCCCCTTTCCTGACCTTTAACCAAACAATTACTGTTTTGCATGGCTCAGTCTTGTGGCCTCAGAGCTGTGCGTCTTGCTTCAGACCCTTCTTCAGGGTGCCAGTCAGAGACCCCGGGCAGCTGGGATAGGTGGCCAGGAAGAAAGCTCCTGTGACCTTTCCCTGACGTTTCTCACACCCTTCCTGCCATCTAGGACTCCGCCAACTTGGCTCTCCATGCTGTCTTCATGAAAAGGCTGCTGCTATCTGCCGTCCTGTCCCCTGCCTCCCAGGACAGGGCCCCGGTGCAGCGTGGGCTGCGGTTGGCAGCCGTCTTCTGTTATCATTGCTACAAACACTGCCGCACCAGCTCTGCCCTGGGACTGCCCTGCTGTGTGTCTCTTATAAATCCTGCTTCTGAGAGAGTCCCTCTTGTGCTCCTGACCTGTAAAAGGCGTAACTGGAGATCTGTATGCACAAAACTCTCACCAACATTTTTTCAATACGAATGCAATAACTTATTTTAAGTATATTTCAGCCTATAGGTATGTGTTTGTTATATACTTGTAAACACACAAAGATATATGTTTGTTTATTCTGAGACTTTCAGTAATGACAACTGAAGACTTGGAGGTAGCTAGAGGACCTGGTGATTGGCATGTTAACTTACACTTGAGAAGCCCAAGACCATGGCAGGGAGGCGGCCCCGAGGTTTCTTTGAATGGGGATGCCTCTGTGAACCGTACTCACTTAGCTTTTTTAAGTAGAGCAAAGACCTTGTGAGTATCTGCCTTACTGCAATGTGGAAGTAGAAAGACGCAACACCTAGACCCCACCAGACGACCCTGCACAGTCAGCTGGTCCAGATCCCTCCTGTTTCAACAGAGCATCAAGTCCCTTTCCTCTGTGTGTCTCCACACTGTCATCCTCCACATCCCTGGAAACCTCTAAGTCATGTCTAGTGCCTTCTAACTTTCAAGGAGATCCAACCCAACAGAGGGGTTCTTGCTCCAAGAACATTGAGCAAGGAGAGGCTTAGTGTCCTGATTTGGTCCCTGGGTTGTACCTGTGCTCTGGAGGGACAGCAGGCTAGAGGGCAAGCAGAACAGAAAACAGAAAGCACCAAAAAGACCATGCCCAGGACCCTTGGTGCTGCCCTGGATGCTGAATACTGAGTTCAAGTAATCTCCATCATTCAGATGCAAATACCAATGATCTGCAGTGGGATGGCAGCCAGGGCCACAGCACCCTATTTACAATGCACGTGCTTGTCATTAGAGCCCAACGGGGAAAAGGTGAGGACAGGACTTTTCACAATTTATACTTTTCATCTTCTTTTTGCACTCAGTTGGAATTCTTTGATTAGATTAGCATGTTTCTCTGGATTTCAGTAGAAGAACACAAACACTGAGAATGACTTGGCAAAACTAATATTAGCCAAACACCCAGAAGGTACCAGGAATCATCTCAGGGGTGAGGTCATAAACCTACATGCAGAAGGGACTTCTCGGAGCAGAAGGGAAGGAAGCCTTACAAAGGAGGCGCTGAACTTCTCAGACCAAAAAAAAAACAAAAGAAAAAAAAAAAAAAGTGTTTGATCAAAATACATTGTTCACACCTTTTAGATCAATAACTTAAGCTCTAACACTTTGGAGCATCTAACTTCCTAAGATCTCCCCCTCGACATCAGAGGATGAGCATCTGCTCCCGCGGAGTGAGCTTCTGGCTGCCCCTGTCCACAGCAATGGCCAGATGGGGGGACGCCCACCCAGGCACTGGCTTCCCGATGTGTATCCAAATTGAGAAGGAGGACCAGGGACTGCCGGCAGAGCATTTTGTGCTTCCTGTCCTACAGAACTTTCCTGATTGGACTGTATCTGGAGTGTGTGCTCACACAGCCACGGCAGCCAGTTATTAATATGGCCATGAAATTATCCCTGAGGCCAAACCCTACAGCGAGGAAGCTCCGAGGACAACTGGGGAGTACCAGAGCCAGGAGCCCAGTGGGATGCATACCCTGGGCCTCTGCGGAGAACACCGCTGTGCTCCATGAAGTTCAGCAGGCAGAGTGGCTGGCGTGGGCTGTGGCAGGAGCCTTTGATTTACCCGCGTGATACAGGCCAAATGGGCATTTTTGGACCCCAGGCATTTGATTCCTTTAAACAACAAAGATCCCAAAGGGTCTCTCCAAGGAGAGTTCATGGAATGGAGTTCTGAAGATATTTCTCAGACATGGTGGAAATAGGACTGACCTCCTGGTTTCCTTTTCAAGTAGCTGCAAGAAGAGTGGCCAAGGTCATGTCGTCCTGGGCACAGTGACTCAGTGGCCAACGAATGTTGACCAAACCAGGCCATTTTGTCAGAGATGAGTGAATGGTTTGGGGTGTTAATATGAGAAATCAGAGAGAGGAAAGAGGAGGACAGGGACGCTGTGGAAGGAGAGGGCGGACAGAAAATGTCTCTCTCATCCTGCCATTAAATATAAAATCACTTCCAGCACATGTCCCCACTGGGTGACCCAGGTGCATCTCCCACCAAACCCACTTGCTCCACCAAGCAGCCCCAGTGGCTTCTGGTCCTTCCGCCACATGCTGCCATCTCCTCCCGCAGGAGGCCAAGGCTTGGAGGTCCTGCTGGCAGCACTCAGTGCTAATCATCTGGTGACACGCTGCTTTATATCATCCCCCTGGTCTCCCCTCAGATGCCACCTCCACGGATCAGGCCAGAGCCGCCCCTGCACAGCACTGCCTCCACTCGCAGCAGTGCCTAAGTGCTCAGTCACGGCCTGCCACCTCCTGGACCTGTGTTGACCGCCTGCCTCTCCCACTCCACTCCAGGCCTTGTGAGAAGGACTCTCCCTTGCTCGCACACCTTCGCCACGGCCATAATCGTGCCTGTCACTCAGTGGGCACTTAATAACTCCCTCCTGCTTCCTGGCTCTAGAGGGGAAGCCATGCATTGGGCAAGGTGATTAGCACAGCCTTCTCAGGAGGGTGTGGGCTGGGCCACGTCTCCTGCACCTCTCCACCCTCAGCAGAAGCCTCTGTGAACCTCAGGTGCCTGAAGCCTTTGTCCTTTCATTGCCTAATTCACAGATGATCCCAAGCTGCCAATTACACAGGTACAGAACATAGGTCCCAAGGTACAAGCAAGGTGACACTGAGCCTCAGAAGCCTGGGGTCTAAGAATAATGAGATCCTGGACCTGAGGTGTTACTGCATTCTCCTCTGAAACAAGGAAGCATGATTAATTGGAAGATTCTAGGCTCCAATGCCAGAGTGACACTTGGAAACTCTGAGGTCACTGAGCAAAGAGGGATGTGGGTGTTGATGAGGCTCCACGGAGACTTGTCCTGAGGTCTAGGGCAGAAGGTTCTACAGGTGAGAAATTCAGAGAGTGCCATCAGACAGTGGTGAAGAAACGCCGACTCTGCCTTCCTTCAGCAGACAGCCTGGATGTGACAGCACAGACCATGGTCATGTGCCCTCTCTTGTGCCCACCAGGACAGCAGGAGAGCAGCGGCACCTCAGCAACCCAGCAACGTAGCCAAGGGCACACAGCACATTCACGAACACGTGACTCAGGGCTTGGGCTCCACTCTGGAACTTACTTCGTGGTGCAAAATGACCTTGTGGAAAACAGCTCAGAGCCACGCTCAGGGAGAATAAGCTGGGTAGAGAAAGACCCTGTGCATAACGCCAGGCCTGGAAGCTTGGGGAGGGCTGACTGTGCCCTGGGGGATCTGCATGGCATAGCTGGGGCAAATCTCAGCCAGGGGCCAGCTCTCAAAGAAGGGAGGACATGGCCACATGTTCCCCCTGCCAAGGGAGAAGAGACAGCCAGGGGGCAGGCAGAGGTGCCCTCTGTGGGGTGTAATGGTCCATTCCACTTCAGATACAGCGAATCTCTGGAAATGGTTAGCAACACCTTGGGTCAGAATGTGGCCAATCGATGAACAGAGAATGCAGGACTCAAAGGTCACATCCCAGTTTCTGGAGCTCACAGACAGTCGCACACGAGCAGACAATCCTTTCGTCAAATGTTTATGTAACGCAAAACAGAATGAGGAAATAAAAGTTATTTTCAATTTAAAACCCACGATGCATACATGAGAAGTGTACATAGTGAAGGTGACAGATGTATTGACTACCGCTGTTGACAGAAACCCTCTGTGCACACCATTACTTTGTTGAGTGACTCTGTGTGTGTAAATTTGCCCCGAGTGATTAGAAGCCAATTTAGATGGGAGCTTTACTCGTGTCACAAATTTAACAGATTCCTGAGTACAAAATAATATTCAGAAAAATCATACCTATGTGTTGATAAAATCAGAGAGGAAAGGCCAACCCAGGTAGGTGGGAGAAACCATGAAAGCACAAAGCTCCCGGTACAGGTTCCTGGGGTGACAGGTCCAAGACGTGGGCGAGGCAGCTCCAACCTGGTCCAGAAACTCCATCAAACCTTTAGTTTCTATAACCAACACAGTACTACAAATAAACTCCAAGGTTGCTCTTTAGGAGCAGGGTGAGTTAGCCACCCCTACACACACACACACACACACACACACACACACACACACACACACACAGTTCAAGATCCATCTGGCCTGGTAGGGCACAGAACTCCCCGGGGAAGGCAGCCAGCGAGGGCAAGTCAGAAGTGCTGACAATGTAGCACGATGCTCTCGCGGAGGATGCAGGAGGCAAGTGGTAAATGCTCTGGGATTTGTAGACCAGGAGGCAACATCAAGGCTACTGTCTAGGTCTTTATTTATATATATAACAATTTTATTCAAAAGTTTTACTATCAAAATTTGAAACTTCACTTGTGAACACTGAAATTTGAATTTTCCATCATTCACCTGTTCCACAAATATTCTTTTAACTTTTTTCAAAGATTTAAAAATGTAAAATCAAAGTGCTCAATTTGCCTCACATGTATGAAGCCCTGAGTTTAATCCAGTAGAGGGAGAGAAGAGAAGGCAGTGTGAAGCCATGCTTGGCATGCTGGACCAAGCAGGCAGGGGAGGCGGCCCGCAGGCCACAGGTGCCACCTCTGCTGCTGCAGGACAGGGGTGGCCAGAGCAAGCCAGGGAGTCACCACCCAGGTTCACGGCCGGTCTTCCCTCAAAGTTTCTTCGTAACACCATAAATACAAAACTGCACTAGAACATCCCAAACTCCCTGTGCTTATCACACAAACAGATGATAGGCTTCATCCAGTTGCTTATGTTTCTAAATTATTATTATTTCTATGTTCTAAATTTAATTTAAAGATCATGCCAGCTTCAGAAGCTGCACCGCTTGTGGACGGTACTCGTGGGGCCAGGAGCACACCAGGGACGCTCATCAGTTGGTTTCCATGATGGGGATGCGCTTGGCATTGGGAAGCATCTGGTGTGAGGCGTCTGCTCTGTGTGGCCAGCGACCCCAGCCGCTGCTTTAATGCTCTCCTGTTCTTATCTTGTAGGCTTTCATATCGGACGGGGCAGGACACAGCTAACTGTGACACATGCAGGAACAGTGCATGTATTATCTATAGGTATGTCGACCCCCTCCCACTTCCCCTCCTGAGTGACAAATGGTGCTCACCCATGAATGCAAGAGCCAGCCGGGGCCATGCTGGGGTGATTCTGTCAGAGGAAAAGTGAAGGATCTGCCTTGACCGTAATCCTGAACCACCTCTAACTGCTCTGCCCCAGGTATCCGCTGGCGGGTGAAGGGCAGCTGGAGCCATTCATCTGCCCATCTGCCCACCGCTGTGGTTTCCAGAGTGGTGTCAGTTTGATGGCTTGCTCCCTGGGAACCCACAGCCATGGGCACCGTGCGGTGTGCTCTGGAGAGGCTGTAAAATATAAGCCCTTCAGATGGCACAGATCAAAGGCTGGAGACCACCTGCATGCGCTAGGAATGCCACCGAGGCCCGCGGCTGCTCAGGCCACCTGTGCGGTTGCTTCTGGAGAACTGAGAGGGTGATCTAAGGCACTCACAGCCCCGGTGTCAGAATCCCCCTCTAGATCCCTACAGCTTTCCTCATGTTGTGGTGGTGGTGATGTTTTTTATAATTTAAAACTTGTTTGTGTGATTGACATCAGCAAGAATTCAGCAGACACCTTCAACGGGCAAAACCCATCTTAGGCTTTGGTTACAATTTAGGATTTTCAGACTCGGTCAAATCCTTCAGAGGGGTTGGGATTTTTGTTTTGTTTTGTTTTGTTGGGGGTGAAATGTAATATTTACAAACAAAATGTGAGCGATGCTATGATTTAGTTTAGTTTTAAAAATGAAGACTGAAGACGCCTAGGTTGACTGCACACCCTGTGTGCTGAGGGTGGCGATGTAATAAATACTGCAAGTCCAGGCGTCTCCACACACGGCTCCCCCCCTCTGGATGGATACCAGCCCTGGCTGCTGCTGAACCACGTAGTTTTTCTAGTTTTCTGAGGAACCTCCATACTGTTTTCTTCAATGGCGACACTAATTTACGCCCCACCCTCAGTGTATGAGAGACCCTTCTCTCCACACCCTTGCCAGCATTTATTGTTACTTCGTCTCCTTGATCATAGCCACTCTACCTGGGGGTGGGGGGATCTCACTGGGGTTTTGATTGGCATTTCTCTGCTGCCTAGTGATGGGGCCAATTTTTCCACTATACTACTTGTAGCTACTTGTAGATTTTCATCCTTCAAATTGTCCAAAAAATAATAATAACTGAATAGTTATATACCCAAAAATGTATAAAGGAACTCCACTTCCCTCCCTTAAAAAAACATGCATCCCCTCTCAATGTCCATGAATATCCTTATGCATGTCCTTTGATTTTGCATTTCTGTTGAGAACACATTTAGGAGTGACGTTTCCAAATCAATGGGATATATGTAAGTTCTAATCGTTTTCCAACTGGCCATACCAATTACAATTTTGTTAACAGTGTATGATGAGTTCCAGTTGCCCTAATTGCCATTCACACTTAGTATTATCGGGGTTATTTGAAATGTTAGCCATTTTGGAGCATCTGCAGTAGAAGCTCTTTGTGGTTTAGTTTTTGATTTCATAAAAGTTAATGATTTAAAGTACTTTCTCATGTGTTTGTTGACTACTTGAATGTTTTCATTCATCAAATATCAAGATAAAATTTATCAATTCTTGGTAAAATTTTATCCTCTTTAGTCTAAATTAAGGCACATTGTTTTAAAGCATGAGTATTCAAGCTGGAAGTGGTGGCAGATGCCTGTAATACCAGGAACTTGGGACTTGAGGCAGGAGGATGGCAAGTTCTAGGCCAGCCTCAGCAATTTAGCAAGACCCTAAGCAACTTACTGAGACCGTGTCTCAAAATAAAAAATAAAACTGGCTCAGTAGTAAGGCACCTCTAGGTTAAATCCCCAGTACTTGGTAAAAAGAAAAAGAATTAAACATGGACATTCAAAAAAAAAATCTTCAAAGGTGAAGTCCTCTGCATGAAGAGCTTCAGGTCATACAATCTCAGGCCCAGCACGTGCTCTCCCTGCCAGGCAGAAAATCCCAGGTGAGGTCCAGATTCTTCAAAAGAAGAGCTGGGTCACCTGAAGACCCTGAAAGGGAGCAGGTAGAAGAAACTGCAGGTAGAAATGGGCACAATTCCACATCAGCCCATTGCTTACAATGCAGGTTCTCAGCCCAGGGTGATTCTGCCTCTGTTGGGACATCCGGCCACGTCTGAAGGGAGACACTTCCCATCGTCACAGCTGGGGAGCTACTGGCATCTAGTAGGTAGTGACCAGGGATGCTGCTGATGTCCTACTGGACAGCCCACAACAAAAGGTCATCAGTTCCAAAATGTCCACGGCACTGACATTGAAAACTCACCTTATTGGGACAGCCCCCGTGTTCAGGCCATGGGGCAGCAGGAAGGGAGCCAGGACCCCTTCAGGAGCAAGTGAAGCCACAAGGCTACTGGCCATTGCTAATGTAGACATGGAAATCAAGCAACCGTGCCATGATTTTTCTTCTAGAACTAAATTCCAAACTCAGAGACGGCAACCTTTCGGAGAAGTTTTCTTCCTATGAATCTTCACCACCTTCACATAGCGGAAGAGAATTTTGAATTGATGGTGAAAGAATGCAATTGACATAAAATGACCACCCCCAAGTAATGTCAGCAAATTAGAAAAAGAGGAGATGACATAGATGGCCAGGCGTCTCCTCAGAGCTTAGCTTTTATTATTTCAAGAGCCAAAGGTTGCTTAGCCTTCTCATGCAGCAAGACAGAAGCCAACAAAGATTTCCAGAGAAGGTTCGGAGGACGAGCATGTTCAGCCTAAACCTATTTAACGTTTTCTGGGTGATTGAAAAAAGAATTTATTAGGACACTATTCAATGTAACTGAAATAATTTAAATACATTTTGTTCTAAATTCAGAGGTGACTTACATAAAAGGTAACATGAGAAGTGATTTAACAAGTCTGAGAAGGAATTGGTCTCTTTGAGAATTAGCGTGGAGTGGTTACTGTTTGAATTGGCTCAGCCAGCCTCCTGCATGAGTCCCAACGCGCCAGCCACTGGCCTCCTGTTGGAAAGAGCCAGGAGTGTCTAAGCACCAGAGCAATCTTCTAAAATCGAGGAATTCTCGCCAGGTGGAAGGATGGAGATGCTGTGAACGCTCTGGTTCTTCTGCACGCGGCAGGAAAAACAAGTCTACTTACAGAGGCCCCTTCACTGAGGTGGGATTGTAAGGACTTGGGATTGTTGGGATTGTTGACTTCAGTACCTGCACCTTCAGAAACTGATCAGAGGCAAGGCCTGGGCAGACTCACAAACCTGTGCTCTGACTCAAAGCAGAAGCATCCCGGGAGGCAGAGCTAGAGGAAAAGTGGAGTCTGGGATCCCTCTTTCAGAACTCCAATTTAAAATCACTCCACTTGGCACGTGGACAGTTCCCACAGTCCCCCAAATGCAGACAGAAGCTACTCAGGTTCAGCGAGCAGGTTCCAGAGCATTCTGCATCGTGACATTACAGCTAGAATCCCACGGTCCCCTCAAGTCTTCACTTGGTCATCCAACTAGTCTTCCACAAGGATCTCACTGTTCCCACCAAGATGAGCACATTCAGCTCAGCAAATGTTTTCTTAAATTTCCGGCCATATTATATTGGAAATAACTAAAACAACAATTATTCTGATAGTAGATATTGATGTTAGAGGAAAGCTTTTTGAGGTCTGTAGGAAAAGATGATAACGGGGAGTAAAAAATTTACTCTGGTCAATTAACTGAAGGCGCAGTCAATGGAGAAGCCATAAAAACCAATAGGATAACGTAAACATGTTATTTTAATTCAAATCATGGAAATTGAAATCTTCCATCTCTATGATTTAGAGCTCTGCCAATCTTTTGCAGTGAGGCCCAGATGTTTTCTTTGAAGGCACAACATCCAGTCACCACTAGGGTTCCAAGTTGTCTTCCAGGAATCAAACCGCTTTTCTTCCTTCAAAGTGGAGCTCCTCCTGGAGGGAGCTCATCTCAGGAGCCTTCTGGGTGCACACCTGAGCTGAGTCACCCCCACTTTCTTCACACACAATACTGAGTAGCACCTTGCTCTTCCCAGACTCACAAAAATGACAGTTCTTTCCTACGTCTTTGGTTTCTGCAACATCACAATAACTAAATCATCTCAAAAACGAATACCAATGGCACCAACTAGTCCTGGAGTAAGTACGACATCTTAGCACACGTGCAACTGTAGGAGCCAGGACAGGGTGTAGTGCTCAACAAGAGAGAAGCCTTGAGAGTCAGTCCCATGTGCCGTCAGCAATGCTGACGGGGGAAAGGGCAGCTGGGTTAACCAGCAGTCGGCTACGGGGCTTCAGTGATTCCACACAGATATCAAAGATCCACATAGTAGGAGAGAGGAACTGGGTGGCCCTGCAGGAGGGGAAAAGTCGGCTAGGGTCAGAGTCCTCACAGCTGGTTCCAAGCCTGGCTTTGGTGCCCAGGCCCTGGTCCCAGGGCTGCATGTTAGGGTTCAGGTTAGGGTGGGTTGCTGTGAACCCCCACCCACCATTTCCACCCCCCACCCCGGGATGCCTGGAGCACCTTTGTAAGATCTGGGATCCCTTCAGTAAGTTTCAAAATAAAGCAACCTTAAACAGCACAAGGCTGTGGTTGTCCCAGAGGCTGGAGCACACAGGAGGCCATGACAGCTGCCAGCGTCACCGTGCTCCAATTTGTCACACTGCCTGCTGGCTGGTGGAGGGCCCTGGAGGTCAATGAATTTGACCCCACCTGTCTTGCATTTAAACACTGCTTTTAACTGCAAACCCAACTGCCGTCTTGAAGCAGCATAATAACCGGTGTTCCAGGAAGGCCTGGCCGGGAGATGAGAAGGGGGTGCTCCAGGATGCTGCTGTGGTTTCATCAAAACAGTCCCATAATAAACGTGTACCTTTGCCATGGCGGCTGTACGTATTTCTCTGTTAAAAAAAAAATGATTCTGTCATAGAAATACACAGGACTTGGAAAACACATCAAAAGGACAAAAGGTTCTGAAGCAATTTCAGGGAAAGGCTGCCAGGATCACAAGCACAATGTTGGAAACATCAGCCTGTCAGAGCCTGGTGCTCAGATCAGGGTGCCCTGAGGTCGGCCGAGCGGTGCCCTCTCTCGTGGGCGGGGGTCCGTTCCCTGTTAATTCCTGCAGAATGGCAGCAGGGATCCCTTCCCACTCCGAATGCACGAGCCTGTTAGTCACAACCATGAAAGGAAAGGCTCCGTGAACTCCACGGGGCGAGTGCGTGCAGGTACCGGTGTGAACGCTCACAGGCGCCCCTCCACCCAGAAGCAGCCATTCCTCTGCTGGCAAAGCGACTGCCATGTGTGGCCAGGCACTGAGCGCCCGCCCCAGCCCACTGAGCTCCAGGCTCCAGGAGCGAGAACTGAAATTCTGAGATGGTTGACATAATTACGTTTCTTCCCTAAGACGACATCCCTTTGATTGTGATCTGGACCGATTGAGATATTCAAATTAAGGAATGTCTCAGCGTGAAAGAAGATTAAAAGAGATTCAAGCTGAAGTTTTCTTTCAGTGAAACTTTTCTGGCTTATCATCCACATTTCTTGTCAAAATACGCTTTAATTAGTTCAGAGAATGTTTTAAGGATAAATTACCAATATAATCTTTGCTCAGAAGCAGCTGAAATCCTTTGTCTCCAGCCTCCCTCGGCCCTCCCTGCACCCTGACCTGATGAGTCACGCTGCCCATGACTCACCTTGTGTTCAGACTTTGCTTCAGAAGGGAACAATCAGAGACACCACTGGCAGACCCATCCCTCCCCTCCTTTATTGAAATGGTTAATTTGTAAAATAATACTGCAAGAAAATGCCCTGAATTCTAATTTGTATGTTTTAATGAAAATAACAGTGTGCCAAACCCAATTCAAAGGCTTTTGGGAGATGGAAGCAAGATTTAAAAGATAATAATAATGCTGACTCAGATTAATTAGAGAGTATCATTTCCAGAATTTTAAATGTTCCCGTGAAGTGTTAGAATCTGAGCCACTGTGTTCTCCAGGAGGATGCTGCCATGCCCGCTTCTTTTCTGCCTCATCAAGGCCACCAGGCAAGTGGCCTCGAGTGACACTACCATCATGCAGTGGAGCAGCAAGCGGTCTGGCACCTGAGTACAGGGGAGCACCATGGTCCCCTGGGGCTCGGAGGGAAGGAACTTGGGGGATGTCCTGCTGTCTGTCCATTCTTTCATCAGTCGCAGTGATCCACAATGGTCAAGTATAGACAGAATTTCAAACAAGCATTTGATCAAATGCCCAAGCCCTTTCCTTCTGGGGCTAATAAGCAATTATTGAACAAGCATTGTCCAAGAGAGAGGCTGCACTCCAGGCACTGGGAAATGGGGATGAGTCTGAATCTGAATGAAGACACCAACCACATGCCCCTCACCATAAGACCCTGCAATGAGAGGGACAGTGGGGTGGGGACAAAAGGGACCCTTGCTACTTAAGTTACACCACAGATGCAAGGTCATGAAATGCAAGGAGGAGGAGGAGAAGCAGACACAGAGGAGCGGGGATCACCTGAGCAGGATGCCAGGCTGGGGGACCTAGATGCGCCCTCTAGAGCCCTGCAGCAGGGTAGGAACAACTGGCAGTAACAGCCAGGACGCCTCCAAGGCCGGAAGGGGACACCTGACTGCACCTCGTACTCCTTCCTATTGCAGAGGGGGAACATTCCGGTGACTTTTACTCAAACAGGAAGCTCCTCAGTTAGGCAAGTTCCTTACCAAAAGGGCTGGAGGACTTCAGGGAAGAGGAGGAAGAGACACTAACATTCTGAGATTGCACGAGGAGTGTGCAGAGGGCAGCGGGACTTCTGAAGTCCCCTGGTGGCCTCCTGCACAGGAGCACAGCCCAGACGCTCAAGGACCTCCTGCCAAGCTCAGGTAGTGGTCCTGCCCTGGTTCCCAGCTTTCTTCAAACAGGGAGCCAGCCGGTCAGGGTGATGCCCAGCGAGGTGGCTGGCTGAGGCAGAAGCATCGAGGCTGAAGAAGGGCCTTGTTGGGAAGGTGACCGCACTAGCATACAGAACAGTGCCAACGCTGCCCGGCCAGAACCTGCCTGCAGGGAGACTGCCACCTCGCTCGCCCTTCGGCCATCCCCGGGGGACACGCCTCCTGGTCTCCCACCTGAGCACGTCAAGATCATGAACAGCACAGACTGGGGTGAGGACCACCTGCCTTCCACCTAACGCTCGGCACGTTCAGGGAGAGAGGGGGCAGGGGACAGCAGAAGGGAACCCCTGGATATTACCTGACACGACATTATTCTGCTGGAAGGGAATTTTTTTTTAATAAAGTAAATTGAAAGTCAGAGGAAACAAATGATTTTGAAAGGCCTCAAAATTCTCCTTGAAAATTCCCAAAGCTGATGATCAAACTCTTTTTTCTCTTGTATTAGAATTTTAAAAATATATTCTTCCCCCCTGCAGTATGTAAGGGATTGAACTGAGAGTCCTTTCAGTAGCCTTCAGTAACACCTCACTTTCCTTAGGGAGATGCTATAAAACTGATCACAGCCCTAAAACCGAAAATTGATTACTCTTCTCAGCAATTTATCTGTAAAGCAATTATTGGAACTTTACTCAGCAGGGGAAGGCCAATCGTGTGAGTGACCCTCGTTTTTGGTTATTCCCAAAGGGAAAAGCTAAGGAGACTGTCACCCAGAACAGGGTGAGGGAGCTACCTTGCCAGTTTCATGGGGAAATGAAGGAAATCTGTTTGTAAATACAGACTGCAGTCTTGCCACAAAGCCCAGAGCTCACCTGGAACTTCTGAGGGATTTGCACAGTGACTGCAAGACATTGCAAGACATTGTAACTCACGCCTCTGCCCTCCGCCCTTTTTTTTTTTTTTTCGGTACCAGAGATTGAACTCAGGGGCACTCAACCACTGAGCCACATCCCCAGCCCTTCTAATATTTTATTTGGAGACAGGGTCTCACTGGGTTACTTAGGGTCTCGCTAAATTGTTGAGGCTGGCTTTGAACTTGTGATCCTCCTGCCTCAGCCTCCTGAATCACTGGGATTATAGGCATGTGACACCATACCTGACTCCACTGACCATCTAGAAAGGACCCTGCTCCTAGAGGTGACACCCTGGAGTCACGAGGAGTCCAGGGTGTCCCCAGTCCCTGGAGACTCCAGAGGACATACACCAGGGGCTAATGTCATGTGTGACAGAACTCCAACTGCCTGCAGCAGCCAGCGTTAGGATGGAGGGTGGTCTCCCCAGCATGAAGAAACAGTTCTGGGCTGGGAAGGGGGATGGATCTTACCGCTCCAGGGAGGGCACTTTCACCATGAACCTGGAGAAAGCATCCATCTTCAAAATGAGAAGGGCCAGCAGGGTGATGTCTAGGGTTGTGGCCAAGTCTTGGCACTGGAGGGGTCAGTGCGACCAGTCCTGTGCTCCCTTCAGTCAGTGCAATTACACCCCACGGACAGCAGCACCTTGTCCTGCTGCATTCAGTGAATTGCTCATCCCCTCTAGTGATAATGTGTGACCTCTGTGGCTTCTGGGACGGTGGCACAAGATATGCTTAATACACATGCGACCGTCTTGTTATGCACCTGGTGTCGCTCCTACTGGGGAAACTATTTACGGACGGAGGATATAAAAATGACCTGAGTCTACCTCTGCCTCTCCATGGCCAAAACGTGACCTGCCCTGGGACTCCAGCACTCAGAGGAGGCCAGGGTGCCAGAAAGAGCAAGGCAAGACGCACATGAGGAGGGAGCTTTAATTAAGCAAGACCTCCACGGGGTCAGGGAAGAGGCAGGTGCGCTCAGCAGGGTCACTTCTGACTGCATCCTCCAGAGTATGAGTGACAGCTAAGATGCCTGGCTAATGCTTTGGTTAAAAACGAATCGTAATTTCCTTGTCATACCAGGAAAGGGGGAGAGACCTTACAGCTCCAGGATTCATGAGCCAGAGCCAGAGATTTCTGGCATTTTAAACCTGAGAGTGATTCTGTCAACATAAGCCTACTATGTGAAATAGTGCTGAGGGAGGATACGAAGTGGAGGTGAATCATTTCTACATTGCAACGGTTAGAAAGTCAGTAGCTATGAACTACTAATACTTTTTGGGAATGGGATCCATATATGTCATACATGTGTACATATATAAAAATGGGCATATAATATGTACATATTAATGAATTTTGTAGGTAGAAAAGAAGGGAATTCTAGCTAAGTGCGGTGGTGCACCCCTATAATCCCATGGCTCAGGAGGCTGAGGCAGGGGGACTGCAAAGTTCAAAACCAGTTTTAGCAACCTAGGGATGCCCAGAACAACTAAGCAAGACCCTGTCTCAAAAATTAAAAAAAAAAAAATTTTTTTTAAAGGCTGGGGACGTGGTTCAGTGGTTAAGAGCCTCTGTGTTCAATCCCTGGTATATATAGAAAAAAATTTCTATAAATAGAACAAATGTTAAATGTAAAACAGAAAACATTCTGCTGAGATCAGAGTGAGGGGTTTGCTCAGTTCATCAGTTAATATCAATTCAGTGCACAGAGAGCCCGTGCTCGAGACCCAGCACTGTGCTAAATGACCAGACAACAGACGAATCCAGCGTGGGCTGCGGCTCCACGAATCCACACCTGGGGATGCCAGCTGGTGCCTACCATGAGACAGGCTCTTCTAGAAACAGGGAGAGAAACCCCCCAGGGAGAGTTCCTTGCACACAACCAGAGGGATGGGCAGCCCTGGTTACTCTAGAACGTCTACTGAGAAAGGTGATTTGGGCCCTGAGTTTGGAAGGAGGAGCAGGAATTTGATGTGGAATCTGCCAGTTTTCCTAAGGTGGCTCTTGCAACTGAACTGGGACAGAACTGAGAGAAAGAATGAGGCTCAGCTGTGTCAAAGGCCAAAGGGAATATGGAAAGTCTGAAGGTCAGGGCTAGGACACCACAGCGCAGCCAAGTGGGAAGCTCAGGGAGGCTTTGCTGAAGGCAAATCCACTGGACCCAGCTGATGCAGAGGCAGGAGGGACAACTGGCTGGGCTCTGCTGGGTCTGAGGCGTAGCCTGCTTGAGTCACGATGGCCGCCAGTCATGAGTGGAAGAATGGAAAAGCAGATTGGGGAAAGATGGGCTCTGGACGTGTTGGACTGATACTGCCCCTCAGATGTTCCCATGGAGAAGTGTTTAGAAGAGAATGATGACTACTTTGGGTCCTGGGTCTTCCAGGAGGGGTAGTCAGAGTGACACAGACAAGCAGAGACCCAGGAAGAAAGGACATGCTTCAGTTCCCTGGCATGGAAGGGAAAAAAAAAGCAAGCCTGGAACTGCACCCTGGCTTTCAGCCTCCTTTGGACCATGCAGTGCTGCCCAGGGTGCTAACAAAGCTGGCCAGGCTATAGCCTTGGTCACTGGACATCAAGTATTATGCTCTGGGGACATTATCTGTCCTAGCCACAGCCACACCCCAGTGTGCAGGCTCTCTGCACGGCTGTTCCTTGGGACCATCCTGTGAGTGGAAGCACATCTCCACCATCACTTTATAGCCAAGGGAGCTCAAGTCCCAAGGTGAGCTGCTCTATCCACAGTGGCAGAGCCTGAGTAAGTGCAGAGCCCCAGTTAGCACTGGGGACTCTGATCTAATTCAAAGAGAATTAAAAGCAGAGGCCTCAGATCCACAGCCCACTGAGCCACGTGGCCTAGACAGGCTGAGAAATCAAAAGATTTCAGATCTTCTTCCACTCCAGAAAACAAGCAAGAGCTGCAGGCCATGCTCACCTGCTCTTAACTCCTCGCTGCTACACGGAGAGGGCTGGGGGCCGAGGCCTGCGTAATGCATGCCTCTGAAATTAACCAGAGGAGTTGGTGACAGCTTGCGAAGGAAGCTGGCAGGGCCTGAGTATTTATAGGAGCATTAGACAAATCGTAGAAGCTGGAGAAGCAAGAAGGCCTGTTCTGCAACATCTAGGAAGCGGCTGGAAGTGTTACTACAAAACCTAGCACCTTCCCCAGGGAGAAGATAAGAGCTCCTGAGTGGGCTGACAGAACAGCCTGAGGCTCAGAGCAGATTTTTACTTCTTTGGAAATAGAATAATAATTTTTTGAGACAGTCTCTATTCTGAAAATTCATTTTTAAGAGAAAAGACTAACCAAGGAAATTAAACCTCTCCCAGTTATTTTAATTGCACATCACCACCTTTACAGTGTGGCCCAGGCTCTGCTTTATGGTGGCCTGCACGGTGACAGGACTTCCAATACCAGGAATTCAAAGTTCTGATGGATGGTCCAGCTGTCAGCAGAGCTCAAGCCGAGCAGGAGACCTAGACAGGCACAGGTCCACCTCCTGGGCTTACATCTGATAAACATGCCCCAAATCCAGGATCTTTCCATTCCACCCAGCACAGTGTGCAGGCTGCATCCAACATGGACACTAAGGGAGGGCATGCCTGCCCAGGGAGGGCCAGCTGGGCCCCAGCCCTGCAGTCACGCACTGAAATCATGCTAATCTAGGCTGCCCATCCTGCCAAGCATAGGCACTCAGCATGTGTACGGCCGACTGGTTACGAACACAGCATTGCACCCGTGAGTTGGGTAGCACACAGAGGCTGCCTTGAGTGCCACAGGGCATTGGGACCGGATGGTTGCAGGGGGTCCTGAGGGATGAGGGATCTGAAGTCTAGCTCCCTTCTGCATGGCGGCCGCAGGAGAAGCTTCCATCTGTCAGTGCAGGGAAGGCAGTCCTAAGCACCTGGTGCAGGTGTGCTGCTTTAATGGCATTTAGAAGCAACATCATGAGAAAAACAAGAGCGTGGGCCCAGCACTCCAAGGTCACAGGACAAATGCAAAGGGAATGAAACAACGTGCCCAGGTCCCTCTGAGCAGGGAGCCAGGAGCAGCTGGCCAGGAGCAGGCGCTCTGCTGATGCCACCACCGTACCCAAGATCTCCCTGCAGATACCAGCAAGAGGGAGAATGAAATCAAGGCACTGGAGGGCCCCCCCCCCCCCCCCGGAAGGATTCCAGCATGACAGGTAGAACATGGTTCAGAATGTTCCTCAGTTTAATGCTGACAGAATGGAGCCATGCTGCAGACTCAGCCTGCAGAGGTCCCTGCTGCCTCCAGGGGGAGCCTGTGTTGCTGTGGTGAGGTGGGGGTGGGGGCAGCAAGAACACCATTGGCCAGAACAGAGCAGGCCTGGGCCTCTGGGACACAAGCCCAGGTGGGACCTGCCTTTCAGACTTTGCTCTTGTGCATTCATCTCCATGTGTCGCTTAGGCAGTGCAGTGAGGGGGCCCTGCTGCAAGTGCTGGGGACAGACAGGGGATAATGCTCTTCCCCAGGCAAGGCCTTTGCACTCAGGAAGATGGACTGAATAATATGGAAACAAATGCAATAATTCATCATGGTTAATGCACAGAAGGAACTCAGGAAGGACAGAGGATGGGGACACCTGTAGGAAGGAGGTCAGGCAGTGCAGACGTTGTGTTTACCTGGGGGACAGTGGGCCTGGGCGTGGCCAGCCATGCCAGGTGCCAGGAAAGGCATTCCAGGTGGGGAGAATGATCACGTAGGAGGCAAAGGGAAAGATAGCACCAGCCCCCAGCATATGCAGGCAGCAGGCTGGGGAGGCCAAAGGCAGGCCACAGTCCCTCCACCAGGCAGCCCCCGCGCCCTGCCTGGACAACTCGCTGTCTGACAGGAGGGAGAGCTAGCAACACAGGAATCACAGTGCCCTGGAATGTCCAGGTGGTCCACCTGCCACCAGGAGGGCAAGTGCCGCTTTCTTCTGGCCACTTGGCTGTTAGGACCACAAATACTTTTGCTGTACATCAGCCAGAGTGGACCAGACTTTTCTCCTTGTGCAGCCTGCTGCTTGCTCAAGACCCCTATGACCAGGTGTGCCCCTTCCCAAGAAGATAAGTCCCAGCGGTCAGTGCTACACAGCAAGCACGGTGCCGGTGCTTGGGGCGGGCGGGGGGCACCACCCACTCTGCTGGCTGCAGCCCTCCCACAGCATATGCACTGCATCCGGGAGGCAGTAGGAGGGGAAGCAAGGGGCACGGCTCAGTCACCCCACGGGCACCCACTGCAGGCCTGTCCCATGGGCACTAACGGGCTCACAAGCCTCCTAACAAAGTCGCCCTCCACCAACAAACCTGTTCCCGGCTGCAGCTTCCCAGGGCAGCCTACCGGGGGAGCAGCCAGGAATCTACTCCACAGATCAAGTCCGGTGATTCTGTTAACAAGAACTCAGATTAGATTACTCTGTGATTACATGGTTTGCAGTGTGATAAATTGGTTAATAACAGGATTCCCAATGTAGTTGCTTAATGGGAATTCAATAATTACAGGTGCCGAGATTGCACTGTGAGCCTAAGAGATGCAGGCACCCACCCTGCTCCGACAATGCAGAAGTTACCTGGGGCAGCTGGAGTGAGTGACTGTGACCTGGAGGGCGTGCTTCAAGCATCTCAGTAAAATTCCTCTTACATACCAACATGCACACCCCGTGGATTCTGAGTCAAAGACTCTTGTCTGGCTAGTTAAATGTCAAATTGAAGATCCTCTAACACACATCTCCATGAGTTAACTCACTCCCATGAGAAAATCAGTGATCGGCAGATAAGTGAAGGATAAAAGAATATTTGAATCACACGTTATAATTGAGGAAACTTCTGCAGACACTCATTTTTGGTGGTGCATTTGGTGTGTGTGGCGGGGTGGGAGTTCCTTATCACAAGTCAGCAAGAAAAGGATGATCTCCCCTGAAGGAATGAGATTGAAGTTTAAAGAGAATACGGAACTTAACCCAGCACGCAGGCAGAACCTCGTGTTCTTTCTACTGTGCATCACAGAGCCACGGTAGGCGCTGGCGAATGCAGTGTATCCCCAGGCCTGCTCTTTCCACAGATGTCCCTAAGAGGGACTACCTCCACTGTCACGTGCTGCAAGCTAGCAAGGCTTGGGTTCATGAGGATTTTTCCTAAGTCCTATAAACTGCAGCATATCTCCAAGAAGCCTTCAGAACTGGTGAAAGAATAAGTCTTGGTTTTAGTCTTGGTTTTAGACTCAGGAGTTAACTGGTCATAAACTTCCTTGACAATTTTTTTAAAAAAAATTTTAAGTAATATTATAGTCTTTGACAATAAGAAAAATGGAGTGCTCAATTGAAAACATAAAATGGTCCATTAGAAAGGGCTGGAACTTGTTTTGAAAACTCCAGATAATACAGCTTTGCTGTTTTGTCTTTCCAAAATGTCAAAATTTGGCTAGGATTAATGGTTCTCTAAATCAATAGGATTTCATGTTTATAAATGGTTTACGGTTCCACTGGTTATAAAATGTCATGAGCTCATGCATTATCATCATCGCTGAGCCTTTACTGAAACCCACTGACACTTAGTCTGACATCCAGACCAAACAAGGAAGGAAGACACAGCAGAATCTCCTGGAGGCTGGCTGGAGGCAGCACCTGTTTCAAAACCTAGGGGTCCAGGGAGGCGGTCGGGGTGGGTCTGAACCCTTAGAAGTTCCTTAGGAGATCCCACAGCGGGGAGGGGCGTGGGGGAGGAGAGGACTCCAGCAAGATGACAGCATTCTTCAGAGAAATTTCAAAAGAAAAAGCACATATTTTAAAAAATCAATTTTAATCCCATCTTTCTAATACAAACATCACGACGGGCTACATGTTTACCCACGATGGCTTCAGCGAGGTCATTACAACTTTGTGTTGTTTTTACCAAACACTATCTATATTGCTTTCTGGAAACCTCTGTTTGGTAACTACAGAGTAACGTTCGATGGTGTTGACTCAATAAACACTGTTTTCCCCAGTGTCTGCTGGACCCCATGGCTCTGAGGAGTTTTTCAGACAAATAAGATCTTGCAAGGAGAGTATAAGCCAAGGTCATTTTATTTCACGATGCTTTCTGGTGAGATAACAGGCGTTTCTGAGCTCGGCGGAGCAGCTCAGCACCAGAGCTCACGAGCACCTGGGCTGCCTGGAGCAAGAGGACCTCTTTCTCCTCCTGCCTTTGGTCATCTCTTACTCCAGGGAGCACAGGTAGACAGCGTATGGGACAATGAGGTCATTTGGGTGTCATGCTTTTCATTCCAACAGATGCAACACATGCTTTAACACCACTGGTGTGTGCTAACAAAACTTTGAAGGTTCACCACGAAGACAAATGTGTTATTTTCCAAAGAAAATTAGCCTATTTGAAATAGTTTACAGCAATCTAGAGTGAAAACATAATATGGTCAACTGCTTAACATTAAGTCACAACATGAGATTGCAAACAAAATATGAGCCGTCACCACCCTGGTAGAATGATGCCCAGTGGTGCTGCCCCTTAGGGGACGTTCGCACAGGGGGATGCGGCGCTGAGTGCTTTGCTTTGTCTTTCTAGTGTGGAGCTGGACTTCAAGCAGCAGGAAGACAAGCTGCAGCCTGTGCTGAGGAAACTGCACCCTGTCGAGGAAACTCAGGTCGCCCCTTCGCCTTACACTCAGGAGATGTACTCCGCAACGCCCAAGCAAAAATCCAAAACTGAGTCCAAAAAGCATGGAAGATGGAAACTCTGGTTCCTTTAACACTCGTGGTGTGTGACGTCTCAAAGACTGTCTTTAAAACCCACTGGAGTTAGATCAGTCCTTTCCAGAATGATTAGGATCGAGGGAACTGCGGTGCCAATCCACGCACTCCCCGCTTCTCGCCCTGCGTACCAAAAAGGCCTTCCTTCCACCAGATAATTAACAGAGTAAGGTAGTCAATGTCACACCTGGCTAGCTGTTCTTTGCAGTTCACGGATGTGGGATGTAAAACCTGAATCGACACTTATGTACTCAACGATGACAAGTAAAAATTCTAAGCCCCCCGATCTGCAAGGATTAGGTTACCAACCTGCACGTGGCAGGCTGTCACTCTGCACACAGTGAAAACTCATGGTTATTTTCCAGCCTTTTTTTTATTTTTAAATAATGAGAAGAAAAAGCAAGCCTTATGTTTGCAGAGGACTTCATTTTTATGTTCCATCTTGCAGATAAGCAGGGGGCGAGTGCAATTTTCAGCACATCAAATTCTGGAGAAAGCACAATTTTTTCAAGTGGTCGGAGACCATGAATAATCTCTAAAATGTGACTCTATGTATATTTGCCTTCATGTGCTGTAGCGCTAAGCCAAGTGACCACATCTCAGTGTCACCCTGACACCACAAATTGAGCACCCTCTTCATCTCTAGACCTACGACATGTTTACTGCTCATTTTCCAAATGGCCAGCAGCCAGGCGTCCCCCAAAGTCAAGACATGCCTTTAATCATTGCAAGTTGACAGGGTCAGAGCTATTGGACACTCAGCTTTCTTAGATCTTGTTTTTAATCTTTTGGTACCCAAAGGCCAAATGATAAATTCTGGCAAGAATTTGAAAACACACATAGAGATACACAATGGATAACACAGTCACCAATAAATCACAGGCTCTCTGCCACGGCGGGAAGTGTTTTTGTGGATCAATCCTCCTCAGAGACACTGTTCGCCCATAGTGTGCAGCCAGACATTTTATATAATTCGTTATGCTTTATAACAACCGTGCGAGGTCTGACCATCTCAAAGAGAAACAGCGTGTTCCGTTTAGCTGCTACCAATGGACAAACCTAATATCACCTACATTTAACCTGCTAGTAAGTTGTACTCAACGACACACTTAGGGGAAAGCTGTGAATCAAATGTTTTTAGGAATTTTTTAAATCCACAGTAACACTCAGAGTTCTTTCTTGATTACACATTGCAATGTAAATCTTAGTTCCTTTATTTTTTCACTCATTTCTTTGCACCTTTGCAAGTATCTTTTTATAGAAAAAAAGAGTCCCCTAGTCTGTTAATGACTTTGTCTATCAATTTTTTGCTTTTCACAATAGGAAGTAGGGATCTTACTTTGCCTTTTTTTGTACAACTAAAACTTTGAATAGTTTGTGAACATACCGAAAAACCCTGTCTTCGAGTTTTTGTCCAGCAGTTTCATCTCTAAGCGAGTGCTGACGTGCACCCCTCATTGACCAGATGCCAAACACATAGTGGCTCTTGTTGGTAAAAGGATCGCAGCCCGCTGCGTTCAGACTGGAGCTACTTCTTGCCATGCGTTTTCCTCTTCACTCAACAGCAATTCTGTTTTAGTTCTGAGCATCCTGCTTCTGCCAGGACCTAGTTATCAGCAATCAGATCTGGACTTCAAAAAGACTAAAGAGTATTTGTGAAAACATTCTTTAGGGTTTACTCAAATAATACTGCAGAGGTATACTTAATTTAACACACACACACACTCACACACACACACACACACACCTTTTGTGGAAATACTGTACAAGGATTCAAATCCCTGAATAGCAGTAACAGAACTGGGAAATATTTTTGTGCAAAATGAGTGATGAGCAAGTTGTTCCAGTACCATGAAGGAAGTGCAATTGTTTCATGTAGACTAAAAATTTAAAAATGTGTTTCATGTTTTTATACTGTTTTTAACTGAAGTTACAAAAATGTTTGCAACAAGTTCTCTCTCCTTCTGTTTTAAGAACCCCAGGGATATCAGTGAATGGAAAGAAAGGTGTCAGCAGCTTGCTTAACTAGTACTGCACACCTGTCCCTACAAGAGGTTGTCCTGGGACAGCAGTTGTCCCCATGTCAAACCAGTCTAGACCAAAAATTCCATGGTTCAAATTTTCAGAGTCAAAAAAAGGAAACTCTGTAAGTAAACTAATCCTTCCTGAAAAGTGAAAGTATCTCCAAAACAGAAAATAACATTTCCAAAATCATTTCATGGTTTAATTGCAATGCATCACTGACAGATGGAGATCCTTCTCTTGAATGATTTAAGTAAAACCTTTGCCACAAAACCAAGGTAAAACGTCCTGTGCTCCCTCAGATGTACATGTACATGGCATTACGTGTAGAGAGTAAATTATTATACTTGTCATCAAGTTCTTTATTAATTTTTAAATAAAAAAAATCAAAGGAAATATTTTGTGTGGCTATCAAACTTATTTCATAGCCTCAGTAATTTGAGAAAATAAAAGTAATCTGAGAAAATAATAACGATGGTCGGTGCTTGGGCTGAAAAGCATTTATCCGGGTCTTGGCCGGGGGGAAAACCACAGTGTGGCCTGTCCTGTTGGGGGTGGGACGCGCTCACACCTGCCCAGCTGTGCACCCGGCATGGGTGTGGCTGCTGGGAAGAAGTGCAAGGTGTGCAGGACTCCATGCAAGCTAACGGCAGGATGCATGAACCGAGGTCTGATTGCTGAAGAACCTCCAAGGGATAACCAAGCTCATTCGTGACAAATCCTCACACAGCCCGCTGTGGGCAACTTCTCTCTCGCCCATGCAATGAGCAGGTTCCCAGGCCCAGGGAATTGACCAGTGGCTTCCTTTCTTCTCCGGCTGCCCCCAGGTGAAAAATGAATACCCCAGCTGGGCTGCACCCCTTCCTGGCCCGTGTCCACAGGCAGACCCGTGCGGCCTTGCCTGGATGGCCCAAGGGAGTAAATGCACTCCCCAAGGCACAGAGTCCCCAAGCAAGGGCTGGGCCTGGAACAATTGGATGGAGGCTCCTCCTACCAGTATGTGTTCCTCAGAGAAAGAAGGGGTCAAAGGCAAGGGCTGCATGCAGAAGGGGAAGGAAGGCCCAGTGCACTGACCAGGGCAGGGAAGGGAACACCAGCCACACTCTACATCAGCCGTCACCCACTACTGGGCCACCGCAACCTCCTCCTCTATTCATACTGAGATGAAGCACAGGGCAGTCCACCATGCTGGTGCCCAGGGTCACTCTAAAGCAGGTCACTTGGTTCTGAGAAGCAGAAGTCCAGGGCCTCTGCTTCTTACTCCTTCAATCTCAGACACCCACACCCAAGTCTACCAGAGCGCACAGAAGGAGGGATGCAAGGCAGGAACGCCTCGCTAGCTCAGGAAGGCTGAAGTGACCTGCAGGCCCTTCCTGCGTATCCTGCAAGCTCGCTCAGTGGTCTCCTGCATGGACAGCAGCGTGTGGCCGGACCACATGGCATCAGGGCTGCTCCAGCCCCTGGCCCAGGATCGGCCCACAGCCAGCCACTCTCAGAAAGGAACAAGGAGGGGGCCTGCAACCCCATCTTCCCTGGAGGACCACTGCAGGCCTGGCATGGCCTCCAGGCACACAGTCATCAATTAAAACAACGAGACTCACCAATCGAATAAAGTCTTTGATCATTGTCACAGAAGACAGTAAAAACTAGTAAGAAATGGGCATGAGCTCTTCTGTGTCACACTCACGTGCCCACCATGCTGGACTGGTTCTTTGGAAGCATTTTTATCAGCCAGAAAAATGTGAACTGAGACTAATTGAGACCGTTTCAAGGGTGCGATGCTGCCTGAAGATCACAGCCGTCACTACCCTACCAGCTAGCCTCTTCTAGCTATAAAAACCTATCAACCGCCCCTTTGGCGTGGGCCAGTTCACTTACTAGAAGTAAACAGCTATGTGATGCAAAGATCAGAAAGAGCATCCTGCTTAGTGAATTAGCATAAACTAATCATGCTAGGACGGGTGGCCTGCACTTGGCAGATGACAGGTGGAGTGAAAGCTACAGATTACCTCTTAAATTGCTCAATAATTAACTCGAAGCACCTTTGCGGCGGTATGAATATGGAAGAATTACAGATCACGTTTTACCCTGGCAATGACGTGGTTTTTATTTCCTCTGCTGTACACCCATAGTTAGTGACCAATCTTGAAAAAAATATCAAGGTCCCAGGAATATAAAAAAGCAAGAAAAACTGCTCTCCCAACATCAAGTAAAAGTGGACATACAGTCATTGCTGCTCAGACATACGCATGTATTAGGCTGGCTTTCTGGAAGCCTTATGTTTTGTTAGATTTGCTGGGCAACAGTATAATTAGACAGCTTGTGTGATACCTATATACAAAAGCCAGACACCATCCATTTGAAACATTTATAATGAATTTTTTCTGTTGCAAACACAAATTTAAAAAACAACACTTCTTAAAAGCACATTCATATTTACATTCCATGAGAATAAACATCTCAAAACCAGTGCTCACCCAGGGGCTACAATATCTTCATGAATGATTTGGTTATGAGTCTTAGGTAAAGAGGCACCATTCACTGGAAAACCAACGTAGTGCCTTATTTTCCAATTGAGAAAGCATGCCAGGGTCTTATAAAACCCCCAGGCTAAGAGAAAGCTCTGGGTTTTAGTTAACAGCAAACTCCCCACCAACAATGCTATGGTCAAAATAAAATATCCTGTACCCTAACCAGGTATCCAGAGAAGAAGCAAATGCCTCCATCACTTGAGGCCAGTGGTCAGGAGGCTCCTTTCGTCCGGAAGCTCCTGTGGTCCCAATCGTAAGTCAAGGATCCAGGCAGACTTTTTCCTTCTTTACACATGCCTCAGTGAATTTTATGGATTTTCCAAAGCACCTTCCCTTAGAAGAGGCCACATTTCTATTTTGGAGAGTCAGTCCTCTTCAGCCTGCAGATGTGCATGTAGGCCAAAGTCAGCTCTCTGACAGTCCTTCCCACCCATGCCATTTCACCTACAGGCGGACAGTGAATCCCATCATCTGAAAGCAGGGGCAGCTCTGACCACAGGAGAAGGGTCATTCCAAGGCGTTGATCACTCTCAGGCCTCATCCTGGCTTGTGCAGAAATGCTTATTCCAGAAGGGACACACTCGCATGGGGTGGCACCAGGTCCCCACCAGCCAGTTGCCCTGCCTACCTGCTCGCGACACAAGAGCATCTACCCAAGCAATGCCCTCGGCCCAGACCACAGGTGCACACAAAGAATGGTGCTTGATGCCCAGGGCACAACGGCCTCTCCAAAGGGAAGAGAAAAGTAAAACCTGAAATCAGACTGAATATAAATCCAAGTATTCCACTCAAGTATGCCACAGCTACGGAGAGGGGCTTGCAGGTGAGAAGGCCTCGTTCTGTGTGGCGCTATCGCAGGCTTGTTTCAGGGCCTGTTTCCCTTGTCACAGTGTCTACAGTTCCACAACTGCCAAAGGGACTTGTCCTGGCTGTTGTCTGTTTAGTACTCAGGATCACGGATCCCAACAGCCAATGAACTAAAACAAATGAGACGTAACTGACAGCAAAGGGGAGTTTCCATGAAACACCACAGACCAGATAAAAGAAGCCTGACACCCCGATCAGAGTCTTGCAGCAGCCTGGCTTCTGCAGAGACGAGAAGCCCTGTCCCGCATGTCACAGAGGCACAGTCATGGGCAGAGTCCACACTCTGCACTCCACTCGGGCACAGTCAGTGGGGTGAGGCCAAACAGCATTCCCACGCACCCGGGGCCCCACGGAAGCAGAGGGCAGCTCGCACCAGGACTGTTGACCACAACCAGGAGGAAGCCATCAGTGAGGCACATCCAGCCAAAGACTTTTTAATCACTTTGATATTTTTAAAATCCATTTCCATCAGTTACTTAGAGTTTTTAAGCAGATTCAGTCCTACGATCTCCACTACATTTATGCAAAAATGAGCAACACAGGAAGATTGAAATCTCCAAGGCACAATGGAAGGGTGCAGTGCAGCTTATCCAAACAGATCTACAAACTATTTTTCCTTCCTTTTCCACCTTAGAAGACCCACTGATTAAGTTTTTGTCCCGATCTTGCTCTAATCTAAATTCGGCGCAGAGCAGCAAGGGCGACATTAGGAAGTTAATGCATATGTCCTGGTGGGATGGAAATGGCGGGGGCAAGGTGAAGCCTGCTGAACTCAAGGGGAAGGACGCAATCTTGCTTCTCTGTTGACACGAAGAGGGGACTCAGGGCTGGCGGACCACAGAAAGATCCTCCCCAACAGTTCAAATGTTTAAATGGCAAAGACCCTTCCTGAAATATCCTGATGTTGTCATTGCTCATTAAATAATCATAGTTTAGTCAGAATATTTCTTTTTGAGACTTCTTCCATGACAGTTTAGTTTTACAAAATAAATTTTAAAAAAAACTTTAGAAGTCTTTTTATAAATATTAGAGAAGCTGGAATTGGAAGGGGTCACCTGAAGAGCTCAATCCCCTTCCTGCTTCAGGAGACTACCTTTTGAGGTCAGGGCTGTGGGGTGGGCCTGGGCCCCTGCCAACTACTGGCCGAGGGTGGGTCCTCACTGTCACACACCTGCTTCTCAGAACATGCAAAGGTTCATCCTAAGGAACTCCTAGGAGCTCCTGAGAACACAGGTGCCTCCAACCCTGACATCCCAGGCCTGCATGAGATGAACAGGCAATTCCTACACTGGCCCTATTACCTCCAGAAGACCCTAGACTCTGATCCTATGAAATTGCTCAAGGTAGTAAAGACAAAGAGGCTTATTTCCCTGGACGGCTGCCTCCTATCTAGGGCAGAGACTGGGGAACGATTCACTGTTCTCTCTGATACCTGCTGAAACGGCATAGTCACCAGCACCTCCTGTCACAGTTTCACAGCAGAGACTTGGAGAAAACTCTGGCGTCAAACCCAGGCTCCATGCAAGTCCTGCCACGGTCGCTGCAGGGCCCCAAACCATTTCTCTTTGCACTTGGGGTATTTCCTCCAGTTGCATATGCAGGGCAAAGGTGAAAATTAAATGAGATTCTTCCCCTTAGATATGTAGGGCCCAGCACACCAGTAAGTGCTCAATGAAGAATGGCTGCTATTATTGCCATTATTATCATTATGACTGAGCTAGGAGAAGCTTCCCAAAGATGTCCCAGAGCACAAGACCTGGGAGGAAATGCCAGGCTCTGTAAGCTGCTTTCCACCCTTGTCCAAGATGTGAGCATGAATCACGAGCTCCCCACATTCCAGAGTACCCATCCAAACCCTGGCGGGCTTCCCCTTCACCCTCTTCCTCTCCCTAATTTCACTGCTGGCCAGCAGGCTATGACCCCCGTGAATACACACCTAGGTAATGTCCCTAGCCAGAGGGATGGAGCTCAGAGGGAAGTGTATGTACAAGGTCCAGGTCCTGACCAGAGACAGGACTATGGCCCCCCAGCAGTGGCAAACACTGTCCCCCTAACCAGAAGCAGGACTGTGCCCCTAACCAGAGGTGGAGCTATCTCATTAATCCCCCTGTATCCACATTTGCCATCTCCCTCATCTGACCAGATGCACAAGCCAGTCCCTCACTCAGTGTGACCCCCTGAGTGCCACCCCAGGAAGGGCCAGAGCAGGATGGCACAACACTAGATCAGCTTCAAGTCACACACCGTTCACTCTTCCTTCAGCTCCTTTCTAGGACCCCAGGAGTTTGTCAGAGTGCAGTGGAGCAGGACCACAGGGAATGGGACCACCAGACCTCAGGGGTGCCCCAGGGTCCCTCCAGTTCTGGGCCATGGGCTCCATTCTCTACTCAACATTCAGCTGACAAAGGTGTTCTACATTCTATAAAAGGACAACCTTAATGAGGAGCATGAATAAGCAAAGTTATAAATGTAATAATGAAAAAGTATACAGCAAATAAAGTCCATTTATATAGAAACACTTTATTTCCTAACTCCTACATGTAATAGTCCAAACTCAAATGAGATATACTTTATAAAGGAAAATCTGGATGTAGCAAGTCCTGGAACTCTGAGACATAAACTAGGCCACTTCACCTGTTTGGCTGGCCTGCACTCTCTGGGTGTGTCTACACTGGCATCCTCTACCAGGATGCCAGCCACAGACACCAAACCAGCCCAGTGCTCCATGTTGGTTGTGCACCCAGAGGAAACACATGCTTCACCCCACTGGTCTACTCCCTGGGTCTGCAGAAGGAACCCAGCTCGCACACCAAGAGAGACCAAGTGCCCTTCCAGCTGCCAGTGAAGACTTAGCCACCTTTCTGTTCTTTAATTAGGGAAGTTATTTAGTTATTTCTTCTTCTTTTTTGGAAAGGCCATTCAACAAGGTGAGTTTAATAAAGGGCACTGGAAATGAACAAAGGTAACAAGATCTATGTGTGGATCTTTTGCCTCAATAGCCCAAGTTAAGAATGATGGGCAGGGTAGGGTAGGAGGTAGGAGGGGAAAGGGGAGAAATTGTGGAATGAAATTGACCAAATTCTGCCATGTACAGGGGTGAAAATACCACAATGAAATCCACTTGTGTGCAAAACTAAAATGCACTAATCTAAAAAAAGTAATGAATAGAAGAACAATAGAGAAGAGGAATGAGATGCAGGGCAGGGAGAAAGGGAAGGGAAAGGGAGGAACTATGGCTTACCATGGAGCCAGTTGTCATCAGTGCACTTGTGACTATGTCCACATGAACCCCACTGTTATGTATGAGTACAAAACACCAAGAAAAAACAAAGAATGGGAGGGCGAGGGGTGGAGAAACTCTGGAAAAAAGGCACTAGGATATGAACTGAGAAAGACTGTCTAAATTATCATGAAAATATCCTTTAAAAAGTAGTTTTCCACACGTAACTCAACTGGCCTAAGAGCAACACCCTTAATACCCTGGACTAGACACTAAAAGTGCTGAGCTGGAGCACCTCAATTACATTTTAAGGTGCTTCATAAAATTTTATTAATGGTACCTTAAATGTATATATAAAGAAAGAAACAGCGGGAAGGATGAGGACTTGGAAGAAATCCATGTCTCTTTCGAGGAGCACTGAGAAACCGAGCACCCAGTGCTCTGACTCTAAAATGCTGCTGTGCTCACTCACCTCCAGCTCCAACACGTCCTCCTGCAATCACGGAAGACGAGAGCATCTTAAACCCAGACTGTGGCCCTAGTGCTCACTGTATTTTAAGAAAACAAACTCATCTTCCAACGGCAGTTGGAAAAGGACCAGGTGAACTTAAGGGAGTCCGTGACACTCCCAGGAAGATGTTCTGAAGGACACCTAAGAATTCAAGCACGTGGGGCTGGGCACTTACAATGAGCTCGGAGTCCCGCCCCATGGAAATGACGGTTCGATTCACAGTCCGGAGGAGTTTCTCCATGATTATCTGTACGTGCCTCTGCGTCGGCCCCTGGAGGAAGTAACCCCAGTGAAAACCAACACCAAAGACAATCGTGGACATACCAGCCCCCACAGTCATTGGATCCATGTACCCATAAAAAGTCAACCAATTGCTGACCCTGGTGGTGCACACCTGCAATCCCAGAGACTAAAGCAGGAGCTTTAAAGAGGCTAAAGCAGGAGCATGACAAGTTCAAGGTCAGCCTCAGCAACTTAACAAGGCCCTGTCCCGAAATATTAAAAAAATAAAATAAATGGACTGGGGATATAGCTCAGTGGTAATGTGTCCTGGGTTCAAATCCCAGTACCAAAAAAATAAACAAATAAAATTAGAAAGTGAATTAATTATAAACCTTAATGAGATGGCAAAAGCCTTCACAAGGAAAACTCAGAGCACTTTATTAATTAGAGCCTATTAAAAATAATCTCTTATATAATCGTAATTCAATTTACACAAACCTTAAAACAAAAGAGAAATCCATTTAAACCATATAATGTTTATGATCCCTGATTAGACCTCCAATAACTTTTCTAAAAGCACTTGGCCCTGTGTGAGTGGAAGCTAGGCAGAGGCCCACCCCAGACTGTCCAGCAAGCCAAATCGCCATACCTTACCAGTCACATAGAACAGCATGTTTAAATACCAGCTGAGGGTAAACAAATCACACCACCAAGGAATTCTCAATCAGTGTGCAATGGGATGATTGACTGCACACCATAAACTCTGGTCTGCTCACATGTGCACTCTGGCCCTTCTCTGAAGAGCCACTGTCTGCTCTGCAGTCTCTTCACCCAGCCCCCTCCTTAATAAGAAAAGCAAAGATCCTAGAACAGGACCTCTGGGGCTGGCTTTTGCTGAAGTTTCCAAAACCTTCCCACAGGCCACGGTGGGGAGAGTTGAGGTCACCATAACCCTGATGGATTGAATCTAACCTATTTCATCAAGAGTTCTAACCAGCCTTTGGAAGAATGAGCCAGTCCTTAAGGGAGGAGTGACCAGGTAGGGGTACATGTGCATGCGTGCGTGCGTGTGTGTATGTGTGTGTGTTGCCCAGGAAGGTGTCCAGGTCATGCAGGAGAGAGCTCAGAACAAGCCCTATTTGCTTAAAGTCCTGACATCACTCCCATGTGCACAGACACAATGATGTCCTTCCCTGTGCATGCGCACGGTATGCTGGGGACAGGAGGCACAGGGCAAGAAGCGCTTCCCTCATGTGCTTGCACCAGCTTCTGATTTAAAGAAGGACAAAGTCACTGGAATAAGCACAGGGTCCCAAAATACGAAAGGAAATTCCAAGCTAAGAAAGCACCGAGGCATCTGTCCGTGAAGGTGGAGCAGAGAGCTGCTCTTCTTGAAATTCTCAAAGGCCCCCCTGGCTTGTTTCAGAAAAACTTTGTTACTTTAATAAAAATAAGAATTGCAAGTAAGAATGCAGGTAATTAGCCAACTCTTTGCCTTTTATCTGACCTTAAGGATTGCATACTTGGCCTTGGGAGGCATTTCACTGAGAAGATACAGGAAACAGAAAACTAATTTCAATTCAGGATAAACACTGAAATGTGAAAACCACGATTTACACATAAATAAAAGTAATTTCTGGGTGCAACTCTACAGAGAGAAAGGGAAAGGCCAGGTCTGAAAATTAAGGCCCTATTTTCTAAACGAATCAAGAATAACTTTGCAGCAGAGGGCTGAGCAGGTCACTCACCACGTCCTTCCTGTACAGCACCTCCAGGACGTGACTGAGCAGCTGGCAGCAGGCCTCCAGGTCCTCCTGCCTCTCCAGGTGGTACTTGAGCTGATCCGTCATCATGGGAAGCAGGATTTCTCTGCAGTCTATATATGAAATAGGGTTGCTGGTCAGGGCGAGAGCCACCAAGAGGCAACTTATATTTGCTTGAAGTCTGTATACCCTTTAAACATTTTGCATTCGTATTATGTAGCATAGGAACTGACAACAGGAGGGAAGGAATTACTTGACTAAGAGAACAGGGTTTCTATTGCTGTGTCAATAATTTAGAAACACGCACAGGCACTGCCATCTGAATGTGTGCTTCCATGACAGGACACACTATTCACAAACATGCCTCACATCTATAATCATGCATACATTTCCCTCCGTGTGCACATAGATACAAACACAATGCTGGGCTTTTGGTTATTTTCTCTATAAAAATTAACTGCATAAAATAACTGACTTGCAACATTAAAAGAAACACTTCACATGACAAAAATTACTTTAGTTTCAGACTTATGAGACTGTTCTTATAAGTGGACTACGTGGAAGAGGCCCACTCCAGGATGTGGTGATTAAAGGTCTACAGAGCCCCTTCCAGGGCAGCTTCCGGAGTAAGCTGAAGACGGACGGGAAAATGGAAATCAGGGCAGAGACACCACTGTGGGAAATAGGACTGTAAACCGAAAAGACAGCTGGGGCAGGGGTGAGGGTCAGGTCAAAGAAGGTTTAGGCTTTTACCAATTTTTAGATAGAAACATATAAAGGATGGTTGGAAAAAAGAAGAGCAATTAGGAAACAGATACAAAGATACCAAAGATACAAAAATACCAAACTGAAAATTTCTGATTTTCTCTTTAAATTGGGAAATCCAATTTCACTAGAGCCTCTTCCATTTTCCAATGTGGCCTGTTCACAGTGCCATTTCCGCTTTTGAGGCTAGCCTGGCCCTCACCACTCCCTCAAAGGTGCAAAGCCTGAGAGAGCAGTAATGGTAAATTTTTTTTTTTTTTTTTTAACCAGGGATTGAACTCAGGGACACTCGGCCACTGAGCCCCATCCCCAGCCCTATTTTGTATTTTTATTTAGAGACAGGGTCTCACTGAGTTGCTTTGGG
This sequence comes from Glaucomys volans, assembly GCA_020662805.1. NCBI lineage: Eukaryota > Metazoa > Chordata > Mammalia > Rodentia > Sciuridae > Glaucomys > Glaucomys volans. The sequence goes on from JAJEJO010001250.1 coordinate 563,458, forward strand.
CCTCGCTAAGTTGCTGAGGCTGGCTTTGAACTTGTGATCCTCCTGACTCAGCCTCCCAAGTCACTTGGATTACAGGCGTGCGCCACCATGCCCAGCTAGTAATGGTAAATTGATGTTTAGGATTGCACATTTTAGGATTTCCACCACCAATAATACAGGCAAGCATATTTTGCATTAATGTTTCCTGAGTTTTTTGTAGAAAAAAAAAAAGTTCAGGCAACACTGGAGTGGGTGCTCTGTTCAGAAACACTTAGAACTTTCCTCAGGACAGCACTGAAATGCAGGGCTGCGTGCAGACAGGAGTGGGGTGCAGGCAGGAGGGGGGTGCAGGCAGGGAGAAGGAAAGATTCCAAAATAACACAAACCCTTCACTCCACTGTCTCCCACAGGCCACCTGGGGACAGCCCATGCCAAGGTGTTTTGTGAATTCCACTTGGGTTCAGCCTGGGAAGGAGCTCACAGCGATACTGCTGTTCCGGAGTGAGTTGTGTCCAGGGAGTATATGAATATGTGGATTTGCTGGTGACATCACAGTCACAGCAAGGACACGCGATGCGCAGGAATGAGGGGCTGCACATCATCTGGGAAGTCCCTACGCCAGCCTTGCTGGGGACGCCTCTGGAGGAGGAGCATGGACATGGGGAGGAGGTTGTCTGAGGGACCAGCGCTTTTGGTGTCAGCAAAGCCTGTACCAATTGCCTTCTCACCGACCCTTCCTGCAAGGCCAACTGAGAACCACAGTTCTCTAAGAGAGGACCATGGCCCCTCACCTTTAGTGAAGTTCTCCAAAAAGCCAAGATGTGATGTTGCTGGAGATGGTAAGAGTGTTAGAGCCAGCCAGGAACAAAGTCAGTCCAAGGGAAACAGCACAAGAAATGACCTCATGGGAGTGGATTTTCTCTGTGAATGAGGACTCACTGAATATGCTACGTCCATAAATTCTCCAAACCCTGCAATCTTTCCTACAGAGCTCCAATGTCCACAAACGACATCCACCTTCAGTAAATGTGAATCAGCTGGGCCTAGCCATATGGGACATCCAGGGAAGGACAACCCTCCAAATGCTCCAGCCCAACAGGTAGAAAGATGCCCTGGAAAATCCCACCCCAGCCCAGCCCTGCCATGCCAGGCCCTTCCACATGGCCCCCAATCAAGGACTCCAAGTGTGTCCTTTCTGGCCACCCTCAACATGAGGCAAGCCCCGGGTCTTCCTGTCCCCTTGATCACTCATATCATTGCCAACATTCTGGAAAACAAGTCGATTTCCAAGGCATCTGAGGCAAGAGACAGAGCCACTAGGACATAGCAGGTGATAAGGATCCCAATAACAAGACTAAGAAAAAACAATGGTGTGCCCTTAGCAAGGCCGTTTCTGAAGCCAGCTTGGGATGAAGTCCCAGGGGGCTTGCCAGTGCAGCTCCACAAGTGGCTCTCACAATACACAGCTGGCCCTTCAGGCTCTGGAACCCACAGGTCCTGGCCTAAATGCATCCAGTACAGCCTCACTAGTCTATCATGCGGGCAGGTCACTGCGGCCTGCACTGCTCTCAGAGCTAATTGAGTGTGTTTGTCTCATTTGCCAGGATTACTCCAGGGTGAAGGTGGCCATGTCTGCCTGTTCATCTTGGCAGGGAGGTGCTAGCAACCGTTGTGGGCTACCTGACAGGAACACCCATGTCCACCCAGCCCTGAGGTCCCGGTGATCCTCACCTGGTTGTTATCCAACCTCTCTTGAAAAAACAACAAAACTTAGACAATTCACTGCCCGTTTGTCATATTTAAAGACCCTTCATTCACTAAGCCCCCTGATAAGCCATTTGTTTCAGTTTTTCTGAGGGACTGGTCCCCCACTTCGTCTCATCCTTCCAAACCCAGGCATCCATGGCCAGTCAAGATCAAGGGGGAAACAGGGACAGGTACACTTTAATCATGAAGATGAAATGAGATAAAGGCTGAGGAAGGACTTTGATAAACCCCATCCACAACGCCACCGTGAAGGAGCCCCACATCCCAGCACCAGCAGCAGAAAACCCCAACCAGAAAGAGTTCCACCCCTGTCCACAATCAGGATCAGGCCACTGAGGATGAGAACCCAGGTGCTGGGAGATTACATTGCCCATGCCAGGGACCTCAAGCAGGCCTTCAGGGGCAAGGAGTGACACCTCATCCACAGAAACCCATCTCAGGCCCATGAAGGAAGAAAGGAAACTCGGAGACCCCCAGAGAAGCCAGGAGGACCAGGACCAGTGGTGGCTTGAGCCACACTGTCCACCTTCCTAACGACCCCTGATGTGCAGGCCTCCAAAGTCCAGTTCTTGGGCCACCCTAAATACTGAGTGCATTCACTGTCTGTCATCTCAGTGAGAGCAGGCACCTTCTCATTCTTTGTAACAGGAAGAGCTCAGCTTGCAAACCAACACCTGAAAGAGGTGTGTGTGTGTGTGTGTGTGTGTTCACATATTCCATACGCTCTTCCTTGGAGTATTAACTAGAGAGTCTTACTGGGGTCACATTCCATTTTTCATCTGCAAGCCACAGCAATTTGCACCTGCTAAGTGGTGAGGAGAGCCCTGCAGTCCGCAGCAGTGCCGTCCCATCCTTGGCAGACAGCTGAAGGGCAGGCGCAGCTTTCGCAAGATCTCTCCCAGCTTTCTGGGGATCCAGCTTCCCTGGACGGTTTCCAGGCCAATCTGGATGACAGCAAATGGGTGCACACACAGGTGTGCACATGTGTACACACGCATGTGTGCAGACTGATTTAACTGAATTTGTAATTCCAGGCACATGGTTCCAAATTAGAGTCTGGAGTTACAAGCAGGTCTGTTGCCCAAAGCTGCCCTCCGTTAAAAGGCAGTTGTTAAAACAATAACAGAAATGATGTCATCATACAAAGGCAGCCTTTTTCAAAGACAGCACAAAGAAAACTAAGGCCTCAGAGTGGCTCCACCCATAGAGGAGCCCGCAGTCACCTTCCCCCAAAGCAGAAGCTATCACAAGTGTCTCAAAACCTCAGGCTGCTGAGGGTCTGCTCTTATTCTGTGTTTCAGTCAACAGACTGTACGTTACCAGAACACGGAGGAAAGTACATCAACATGCAGACAGACACAGAGACACAACCATGCCAACAGTGAGCACCGGGACAGGTCCACCACCATGTACACACACACACACACACACCCCTGCAGGGACGCACTTCCAAGTACGAGAAGCTGCTTCTAATGCCCAGGAAGAGGACATCCCTGTGGGACGGATGCTCCAACTCGGCCTCCTGAACACCCTCCCCCATGGGCAGAATGTCACTTCCACACAGCCACTGGCACTGAGGGATCCACGGAGTCCAAAACAGATGGCCAATCAAAAAAAAGGTCAAATTTTAAAAGGAAAACACATTTTAAATACACTATCCACACATAGCCTACCTGACAAGAAGTCAGGAACCCTGCTCCTCTGAGACCTTGGGAGAGTCTTGATCACTTCATCCACACACATAAAGAAAGAGTAAAATCCACCCTGCCCACTCCTGGTGTCAGATCATAGGAAAGTTACTCAAATTCCGTGGTCTCAATTTTTCTCTTATCTATGAAATGGGGCTGTTGTTTGTGGCCTCTCAGGTTTATGGTGAGAACTAAAGAATGTCATGTGTGCATTTAGCACACAGTGAGCTACCTGAGTGGTAGTTGTTAAAACAACAGAAATGACAGTACTGCACCCAGTCACCTTTCAGCTAAAAGCATGCCAAGGCAAACTAGCAGTTCACAACTGCACTATCAAACATGGTAGTCGCCAAGCACTGGAAATGTACCTGGTTCCACTGGAGAATGGAATTTTGATTTTATTTAGCTTTAATTAGTATATTGTAAACTCGAATGTAAAAAGTGGTGCTTGATTTAGTTAATGGAAATAAATGTTTGGAACAGTTTGAGCTCGTGACTCTAGTTTTACGATGGCAAATTACATTAGATGATAAACATAAAGAACGAGTCCCTGATGAAAACGCAGCACCAAGACAGATGTGCCGTGAGGGTGAGATGCACACTGGGTCTCACAGACTCAGTGTGAAGAAAAGAATGTAAATGTGTCATTAGTAATTTTTAGATTGAGTTCATATTGCACTGATATTTGAGATTAAACAGTATTGAAATTAATTTTACCAATTGCTTCAGACTTTTTCTAACGTGGTGACTAGAAAATCTTAAATCCCATCTGCAGCTCGCATCCTGTTTCCGCTGGACAGCACAGCCTAATGGCACACCAGGAGGCAGATGCGGACGGCCTCACGTGCAGCTTCTCATTCTAATGAACTGGAGCTCCTCAGAGTCAAGGCCATGGCTTTCTCCCACCAGACATCCCGTCACATGCATGTGACTCCAGGGTCTCTCAGAGACATTAAGTCCAACTCCAGGCATTGCAGCATGGAAACTAGAATCAGCACAGACAGCAATGAAGACAGCCGAGCTCGGGAGCCAGGGAAGGGGCAGGCAGCCCAGTGGGCTCAGACCCCCAGCACACTGGCTATGGGGCTCATACCAGCCTCCGTGCAAGCCCCCTTCTGCAGGGTGACCCACAATTACAGGCTGCAACCACTCGACATCTGTTCATGTTCAGTTGTGAGGGCTGAAGCCAGGATGATTAATGCTCTGGTAATGGGCACAGAGTAAAAAATATTAATCTTTATAAAAGGTATTCAACAGGCATCATCGGCTTATAAATGTCCAAGCAGAATATCCGTCTATAACCCCATTACGGCTCCACATTAAAGTAAGATACAAAAATGAGAATGAATTTGTCCATTTAAAACATTCATTTTTATGAATACTGAGTAATGTGCTTCTTAATTTTTAGTTTGGTCACATTAAACAAATGATCCATAAAGTGCATTTAATAACCTTGTATGTGTTGCGGAGACTGAGAGCCAGAATAACACTTTTAATGAGAATTAAAAAGTAAGAGCCATACAAATGGGGAATGCTTTCTATTTATCTTTTATAGATAACCATCTTATTTTTCAACCATCTATGAATCCTATACCCACGTTTCAATATGTTCAAGTGATTTCTCTCCCTCCACACAATCCTTAAGCAGCAGATATGAGGAGACAGTGCCAGCCCTGGAAAAGGACATGGGAGCTATTCACTGGCCTCCACTCAGCACAGGTGTGGGGACCAGGAGCTGAGGAAAGGCACATTCAGGAATCACACTGCTATGCAGAAGCTGAGCCAGAATTAGACACCTGATTCCTGAGCCAGAGCTCTGTAGGGCAAATGACCTGACATGTGCACGTGGGTAAATCCGTAGGCCTGAGCTCCCCGGGCATAGCAGCTGTAAGGTGAGGCTCCCAAGAAGCATTTCCATAGAACAACTTACGGAAGTGAGTGTGCTGAGAGGAGGAACTGTCAAGTCACCGAGCATGGCGCTCTTTCTTTCTGGATGTTAGCACCCTGGTCTGTCAAATGGACAGATACAAAGGCCTGCACAGCATTCCAACACCTACAGGATGGGCAGCACTTTTGAAAATGTTCTGGACAGGACAGTGTCACCAGGCTGCCTGCTGACACGATCAGGAACGCAGCAATCTGTAATTCAACCTGGAGGAACCGATGTTATGGAACTTTGGTTGAGAAGGTAACAAAGCAAGTGAAAAGACCATGGAGCTCGTATGGGGCACAGCAGTGCACGTGGGGCCACGGGAAGAACAGGGTCAAAGGTCTTCCGAATGTAGCCATGAGGCATGTAAGAAAGGAGCTGCCTCTCAGAAGACCAGTGAGGGTAGCAGACATTCTGGACCTTTACTTTGAAGAATTACAATAATAGGGAGCAGATATCCACTATCATTGTAATAACAAATAATGTGTCAGAAGTGAAGGAAGCACCCATGGAGAAACAGCATAAATGAGTCCCATTTAGAAGTAGATGAGAAAATTAGCAAGGCTATAAAATGCCAGGAAAGGCTGTGTGGGAAGAATTGGTCAGACAGAGAGTCTATCTTCTACGTGGATAGGAGTGTTCAAGGAGGTGGTTTGGAAAGTTTGCCCATCTGAGGGCAGACTCATCATAGGGAAGATGAGAAAATAAAGCAAGGATACGCTGCACTATGGACGGGTGTCCTGTAACTGGAGAACAAAGGCAGCCAGGAGCACAGTCGAAGTCAGTGTGGTCCTGCACATATGTTCTCCTGGTTGCCTTCCCTAACAATGAGATTTATATGTTGAAAATAAATGGCCTGGTCCCGTTGTTCTTGGGCAGGGGTAACAGAAGAATAGGGTCATGAAGCAAAATCGAGGAGACCGCAGGTTGACGTGGGGCTCTTCCACTGCCTCAGCAAGATATCACATGGTACAGAGATCCACTCTCAGGCCCCAATGGGAATCACGGGCTGGAGGACTGAGGGACTCAATCTGCTGATTCAGTCCAGAAAAAGTGAGGCCGCCTCCTCAGAATGTCCTTTCTGTACTCAGCATCAAGCAACAGGGACAGGAGCCCACTCAGAGGTGGGCACAGAACTGGGTCAACAGAGGAGGAAGATGATGAAGATTAGACTGCACCATGAGGAAATGCTGGCACTGCCAATTTGATCACAGCTAAGAGTCCCCAGAGAGAAAGAGAAGAGGAAACAACACTCCTGAACACAGGAGCCCAACACTACATGGGTCATGTATGTGCTGGTTTATCCCTTGTTTGTATTTGCCCTGTTTCATACATACAGCATTTGAGGTCAATTCAGTTCTCAAACGCATTCCTCATTCAGTGGGTGTGAAACAGTTTAAGGAAAGAGCAGATGATGGATCTGAACAGGCCAGCTCCTTAATCAGCACCAGGGTGGCGGACAGCTCCCTGCCTGGGATGTGGCTCACACACTAAACCTTGTTATTTAACTTTGATGTCCTTATCTGTAAATTGAGATAATTACTCTTTTGCAATTCTACATTTTTAAGTTGATGACTCTGAGGACTCTCTGCAGACTCAAACCAGCTACTCAACAGTCCTGAGCACATGGAAGGTGATCAATAAATTATGATGGGATTGAAATGGATACGATTAAGAGACTGAAACTGAGTTCACCCTCCTAGATTCAATAAGTCATTTCTAAAAGCCTGAACTGTTGTAGCAAATGATCTTTTCAAAACCATAGGTAATGAAAGACACAGAGTGATATGCAGAAGGAGGGGGAAAGGGCAGTGTTGTACAGGTATAAGTTAAAAGGTGTCTCAAGGTATGCATAAAAAAGAGACAAGAAAGTGATGTTTATATTCCACATTATTTAAAAGAGCCAGTCTTCAGTGTTCCCAGCTGGCAACATTCATTAGAAGTCATCAGCACAGCAAACTAATTAAATAAAGTATTCCAAAATGCTATACGTGTGGTCCATTAAGTGACTGTTGCAAAATTAGCCCCAACCCCAATTTTTCTCGCCGTACAAACATCCATCAAGTTAACAAAACTACTTCAGAGTAGTTCTGGGTTTAAGATCTATTTTCCACAGTAGAGACACTCAAGAGATCTTATTTGATTTGTTTATGGATCAAAGCATTAAGAATGTACATTATAGATACACATTAACCATGCAGCTTTTCTTGTTCGTGATTTAAAGCAAAATTTTTTATTAATAGAGCAATTTTTAGAGATATGGATTTTCTTTCTTGGATCCAGTCACTGTGAAAAGAGGAATCTGACTTCAGCGGTCCCTAATAGCATGCCAACGGGCCTGTGGGGCTTGCCCTCAGACTTCACAGGGTTAATGTCACTAATACCTCCACAATCTGAAAGAAGAGTTTGACTCTGCTTGATAACTAGAAGAATCATTCACCTTGAAAAGAAAAATGACAAAAATAATTTAAACTCTTGAGGCCTACATTTTAAAGAAGCTGTGTTTTAAAAAATGGAATATGAATGAAGCATTAGAAAATGTTGAGGCAGGCTCTCTAAAAGGAGCCCATTACTATGCTGAAGGAAAGGGCACAGGGTGGGCAGGGTTTGTGGAAATCGGACCTTTCCCATTCCTACTCACAGCTGGATCCCAAAAGGAAAACCACAGCAACAAAAAAATTCAACAAACCAAAAGGGCAGCCAAGGAATAGCAGGCTTACAAAGGAGCAATCCATCAGGAGTGTTAAGCTACAGACAACAGGGAAAAAGGACACTCTTGCCACCCAGCTTCGGTCTTCAAATGTTCAAACCTTTACACAGCAAGTATTATACTCCCCTCCAGAAATAGACAAACAGGACATAAGGAAAGGCTCACAGAAAGCTCTAAAACAAAACATTAATTGCCTAAGCCACTGTTAACATAGGAATATAGAAATATCACACTCTAGAAAACAAGGAAATGATTCTGTGTTAACTGCAACAAGCAAAGGACTCAGATGCAGAGTAGTAGCAGAGAGGAACCATGAGGGCAAGAGTGCACGTCCCAGGGATGCTCACAGGGCTTCCTACAGGCACAGCCAATGCTCCTGACTTTCTTCATAGTTAATGCATCTCAGGTTGATTTATTTTATTCCAATTTCTCTAACATTAACGTAAAAAATTTTTGTGGGCATAAATCCTAAACCTCGGTGTTCCAGTGCTTAATTTAATTACGCTGAAACTTTTCATTTCTTTAATAGGATTTAAGCTTCAACTTTCATAGCTTTTCTCAGTTAGGTGGGCAACAGTGTAATCACATGGAGACAAAGCTACAAACGTAAAAATTACCAAGTGTCGACCTACCCTCCTCTTTGTATCTTGCTTTGAACATCAGCTCTCTCCACACCACAGATGATATGCAAGAGTCAACTTTTGTGCAGCACATAATCTATTCAGCCAGCTTTCAAGCAGTCCAGTCACATCGCTGGAACAGGCCCAGAAGCCGTTACCACCCGTTCATTGGCTCTCCTGCACAGCATGCTAACGAGCCCAAGGCCCTACATCTCAGGACAAGAGCGTGAACAGGACATTCAAGGTGGATGTGAGACACCAGCACAGGGACAAGCCCCAGTGCAACTGCTCCCACTCAGGTACCACCACCACACTACAATGGAATGCCATGATGATGGATTTGCTTCCAAATGTCTGAGGTGTGGGGTGCACACAGATAAAGCGCTTGGCCATGAGTTGAGAATTCTTGAGACTGGGGATGGGTACATGTGTGTGCTTACAGCCTCCTCTCGGCTTTCTATGTGTGAGAAGTGTTATGTGACTTTCAGAAGAACACAACTTGGATCAGAGGTAGCGTGGAACTACACACATCCCGTCATGTTTCCACAAACTAGGAATCAGAACGTCAGAAGCAAACTGAAGGCCATCTAGGCTTCAGGATCCTGCTCACAGGTGACCCTCTACCTTAGGCCTCTCAGGAGTCCCCCACTTTCTTCTCTCACTGTTACTCCTTCTCGAAGACATGCCCCCGTTCCCACATTATCACCATTCAGAGGTCAAACCAGGAGAGAGAGCCAGCTCCCCAGGTGAACCCAGAGCTTCACCTCCCTTGGAGCAAGTGGGCTACACATGTGTGGCTGGTCACGTGTCACTTTCTGTGCTAGCTACAGGGAGAAAGATGCTGGGTTGGAACCTCCTTAAACATCTCCCTCACTCAGCATCTGAGTCAGGCTGGCTCTCGGTGCCAGTGATGGAGCAGAAAGAAGATGACAGAGGCCCTGCTTGGGAGCTTTCATTCTAGGGAGGGACCACATTGCTGACATCCTGAGCAGAAACCAAGGGGTGCCACGGGGAGGACCAGGCCGGTGATCCCAGTGCCTCTGGGAAGAAGCTCCCTAGGGTGGGAGGGGAGCTTCTGTGTCTACGGACTGGGCCACAGGGTGCCCAGACAGCTGGAGACACATTGTTTCTGGCTGTGAAGGTGTTTTGGGGAGAGATCACATTTGAACTGGTGGACAGAGTGAAGCAAATCCACACTCCTCAGTGTGGGGGGACATCACGTGCTGAGGGCAGGAACAGGGTAATAGGAGAGGAAGTCTGGACTTCTCTGTGAGCAGACAGTGGCAGTGACAGAAGTCCAGTGTCCTCACTCCAGTCAGTTCTGCACAGGCTGGGGCCCAACACAGCCCTCTGTTGCCTGTTACAGCCCAACAATCTCAGCTGGATACATCTTCCATCTCCATTTTCAAAATGAAGAATTGGGGAAACAAGACCAGGAACGGCCAGAGTGCTATGATCTGTGGCCCCAGGGGCCCAACCAGGTCAGGGAAGGCTCTTCTGAAGAGGAGTGATTCCCACTTTGGAATCCACAGCCCACCACTTGCAAACACAGCCACCTCTCACTTCCATAGAGGTTGGACCCCTTCAGTTTTGATATCAGGGGAAGTCGGTGCCAAGAAAGAAAATCAAAATGGAGAGGCATTGGTTCTGGTCAGATAAGTGAGTCAAGAAGCACTGAGAACTCTGGGGAACACAGCTGCAGCTAAACTTTGAACTAGGCTGCAGATGAACCCACCCCCACTCCCTCTACAACACCCATGCTGACCTTTGAACTGGGTCAACCTCTGCTAACCTTCTGTACAAGGTACCCTTTCCCCACACCACCCAGGGACAGAGACCACCCCCAACCCCTTCCTTACAAGTCAGCTTGGCTCTTGCTACCACCAATCCCATGTCCTGACTAATGAGTGATGCAATTGGTGTGTAAACCCATAAACACAGCCACAGTTCCCTAAGCACTAGGAGCACATTTTCAAGACTGCTTGAATCTATTTTTTTCCTGGAGAGCAATCTAAATTTGACCCCAAAAACATGTGCTTTTCTTTGTGCTAGACTAGGTTAATTTTATTCTTAGTGGAGAATGGAAAGAAATGCTTTAGAGCAAAAGAACCTGGGGGTGTTTTGAAGTGATGGGAGGGAGACAGGGGCTATAAAGCCTCACTTGGACCTTGCAGACCCTCAGAGGGGCCCCAGTGACTGTGGCATGGATACATTCAACCACATCCCTGAGAGGACACTGCAGAAGGACTGGCACATGCAGTAGCACCTCAGCTGAACCCACTGATGGCAAGTTCTGCAGATCTAGACTCAGGGAGAGCTCATGGAACTGATTCCACTGGCATCAGAGAAAAGGACAAAGACAACTATATTTTTTACAAATTAACAAGAAACTGAACAAAGTATGAAAATCCGAGCCATCATATCTCATCAAAAATGGTTTGGCTTTAAATATTTATACCAAATGTGGCACAGAATAAGAGCAGGCCAACCATAAGATTCCAGCCGATAAATCTTTCCTGACAAGGAGGTAAGACAGCAGTTGGCTGCGTGGAAAAAGCAGAGCTTGCAAATGAGACATATTAGGACTGACGCTGCTGCCCCTTTCCAGAGAGACTCTTAAAACCCAAGTCCAATAAAGGGGGCCATTTTCATATTGGCCAAAGCCTTCTGAAAGGCCTCCAGGCAGGTGCTATGTGTTAAGAAGCACATTTGGGCTGCCAATTATGGTTCAGACAACTCTACTGATTGGGAATTCCAGAGCGCCTTGTAAGACACGATGCTTCTGGCTAATTTTAACTCACTTAACCCCAAATAATTTTAGATTCATAGATTTCATATCTCATTTACTATATTGGGTATGAATTGCTATCAGGATCAAACCCCTAACTGTATACTTGAAAAGTAGATTAATTATTTCAAATTATTACATTGCTTGCTAACTCCTTGTGGAACAAAGCCATGTGTTTATTGACTCGCTGCACAATTCCAAAAAGGCTTGGAGACTGCCCATGATGAAGACTTGTGGAAGAAGAGAGAAAACGGAAATGGGCATCGCCCCGAGGACGTCAGTCACTGGGCACCTACACTGCGATCTTCACCCAGTGAGTAGTGAGGTTTCCAGCAAGCTTTCCACCAGCTAAAGAAAGAGAGCAAGCTTCCACAGGAAGAGGGGGACATGTCCTTACAATTCAATCTTAAAGTAACTTCCATTTTAAATACCTTTAATTTGTGCAAATTAATTATACAGAATAGTGTGCACACATAAAAACATAAGTTGATCAGTTTCACTCCCAAGACCTCTCTTCCCTTCCCCTCCTCCCCGCCTTGGTCCCCTTCCTCTGTCCCAGTGGTCTCCCTTCTGACTTCACAGAGTCCCTTTTTATTCCTAATTTTTTCTTCTTCCTTCCACGTGTGAGAGAATACATATGAGAGGCACTACTAAGTCTGACTTATTTCATTCAAAATGATGGTCTCCATTTCCATCCATTTTCTAGAAAATGACATGCATTTGTTCTCCTTCATGGCTGAACAAAACTCCATTGCGCGTACATGTACATTTTCCTCATCCATCTGTGAATGGACACCTAGCTTGGGTCCATAGCTTGGCTATTGTGCATTGTCCGGCAGTAAACATAGGTATGCGTATATTTCCAAACTACGCTGATTTGAAATTCTTTTTGATAAACACCAAGGAGTGGTATAGCAGGATCAAAAGGTAGGTCTATTTTTAACCTTTAGAGGAACCTCCATGCTGGACCCTCCATGCTGATTTCCTTAATGGTTGTGCTAATTTGCATTCCCACCAACAGTATTTAAGGGTTGCTTTCTCATTAATATTTATTGTTATTTGTTGGGTTTTGGTTTTTTTTTTTTTTTTGGTACTGATGATTGAATCCAGGGGAGCTTAACCACTAAGTCACATCCTTTTTCATTTATTTGAATTTTGAAACAGGGTCTCACCAAGTTCCTTAGGGCCTAAGTTGCTGAGACTGATCTAGAACTTGCAATCATCCTGCCTCACCCTCCTGCATCACTGTCATTGCAGGCATGCACCACTGTGCCTGGCTCTCATTTGTATCCTTCATAAATGCCATTCTGACTGAAGTGAGTTCACTTCCATTTCCGTGGAGTTATGATTTGCATTTTACTGATGGCCAAAGGTACTGAACATTTCTTCATGTAATTGCTGGCCACTTGTACTTCTTTAGAGAAGTGTCTGGTCAGTTCAGTGGCCCATTCATTGATAGGTCATTTGCTTTTTGTAGCGCTGAGTTCTTTGAGTTCTTTATATATTCTGGGTATTAACCCTCTTGTAAAAAATAACTTGAGAAGATTCTTTTTGCATTATGTTGGTTGTATCTTCACTCATTAGTTATGTCCTTTACTATGGAGAAGCTTTTTAATTTGATGCCATCCCATTTATTGAACCTTTCACTCATTTCCTGAGTTACAGAGGTCTTACTCAGGAAGTCTTCCCCTGTGCCTTCATGGTGAAGCATTTCCTCTCTATTTTTCTTCAAACAATTCCAAAGTGTCTGGTCTTAAAATTTGATCATGCACTGTTATTATAAGGAGG
>JAJEJO010001251.1:0-25972 GCA_020662805.1 Glaucomys volans
CAGCCTCTGTTCTTGCCCCTACAGTCTGACCACAACAGAACAAGCAGAAGGATCTCTTTAAAACGTAACTCAGATCCTGTCCTGCCTGTGCTTGGTGGCCCAGTATTGCACTTGGAGAAGGAGGCTGGCTGTCTTTACAACAGGCTAGACCCCATGACGTCATCTGACTCACTGTGTCTCTAAGCTCCGCTCCTTCTACTCTTCACCCAGCCCCACCCATCCCTGCCCCCTCTGGTCTTCAAGCTGCTGCCCCAAACACATCCACTGCTGTCTTTCACCCTGTGTCCTGGCCCCCGCTCTGCCTGCAAAGACCTCTCCCTAGAGACTCACAAATGGAAACTCTCACTTCCTTCCCTGAACCTTTGCTAGCATGTCACCTCCTCAGTGAGCCCTACCCTGGTTGCTGTATCTGAAACTATACCCTCCTGGATGTGAGGTGTCCCCCAAAAGCTCACAAGTGAGACAAGGCAAGAGGGTTCAGAGGAGAAATGATTGGGTTGTTAGAGTCTTAACCCAATCGGTGAATTAATCCCTGATGGGATTAATGGAAGTGGCGGGGTCTGGCTGGAGGAGGTGGGAATTGGGGCATGGCTATGGGGTTTATGTTTGGTATCTGGAGAGTGGAGTCTCTCTCTGCTTCCCGATGATGTGAGCTGCTTCCCTCTGCCACACTCTACTGCCATTTATGTTCAACCTCACCTCAGGCCCTGAGGAATGGAGCCGGCCTTCTATGGACTAAGACCTCTGAAATCATGAGCCCTCAAATAAACTCTTCCTCCTCCACAATTGTGCAGGTCAGACCCTTTCAGTTGCAGCAGCAAATTAGCTGACGAAAACCCCTCCCACCTTTGCCCATGGCCCCAGGGTCCTTACCCACTCGGTATCTGTATTTTTTTCTGTAGCACTTATTTTTTCCTGGTCTAGGACATAATTTGACTTTTAAACACTGATTATCATCATCTCTACATGCCAACACACACACACACACACACACACACACACACACACACTAGAATGAACCGCACAATGCATTGATCTGCTTTGTGGCTGTGTCTCCAGCACCTGGGACCTCATGAGCTCTCCTGGCACCTGCTAGTCCCGACTTAGTGTTTGTTGAGTGAATGAGTGTCTCCTTCACACTGTTGTTGGGTTAGTGTCTGACTCGGGCCCTCCCACACTGCTCCTCTAATAGGGACCCTCTGTCCCAGTGACCCTCCCTAGGGACGCACGGTGCTTCTTTAGCCATCATCTGCATCGGCCATTCAGCTGCACTGTCTCCCTGCTCTGATGGTTGCTCTCACTGCACCGCTTGGAGGGGGAGCCCTGGGGTCCTCTCAGGGAGCAGACATGTCATACATCTCCCTTTCCCCACAGGCCCTAACTCTGAGCTGGACAAGGAGAAGGAGCTTGCTGGATAAGTACTTACTGGAAGGATGAAGAAATATCATTTGAATTGAATTTAGAATACAGCTTCAGCAGTAATTTTAAAGGTGCTAATGAAGGTGGATCGTTCTCACTCCCAAAGAGAGCCCAGGGACCTTGGGGAGGCGGGGAGCCCTTCCACTAGTAAGCAGGTTACAGGTGGAAAGTAATGGTCATAAACTGCTGGCAATTCATTATGGTTTTAAAAGTTCATTCGGTGCTCACACAATGCTGGCCAAAGATAATCTATAGCCTGGAGCTGAGGTGAGAGGTCAGCACCCAGCTCTCAGGGCAGAGAGATGGCGTCCACGTCACCATGATGGATGGAGGCAACCTTCAGCTTCTCATTGTTCCCAAAGAACTCATGTGTGACTGCAGCCCCAAACCCACAAATGAGGAGAGAGAGGAAGGACGGACACCAAGGAGAGGGGGTTGGTCAGCAAAATTGGAATCACTTGAGAAATGGAGGAGGCCGTGTCCCCCATCTTAGCCTGCCCTGTAACAGCCTGAGAGATGTGTGCTCCTCCTTGGGTTGATTTTTTTTTTAAGTGTCTCTCTCATAAGTCATTAATAACTAATTTCACAATCGCTGCATCATGTGACAGTCATAAAATATTGCCTCTGCTTTTCCAGCAAATTTTAGTATTGAGCCAATAATTGAATCCAAATTATCTATTAAGTTAATTCTTTAGTAGACAATATTTTACACTTGAGGTCATTTTTCACAAGTCCCCTGGAATGAAGTAAATGTGGATTCAGTGACGACATTTCCCCCTCCTGAGAAAGTAAAAATAAAATTGCTGGGTTCAGCCCAGAGGGTGTCAAGCTGTTATGAATTCTTTTCTACCCTTCCTCTTCCCAGTTAGGACTAGCACTGTGTCCTCAGACATCACCACGCAGACAACTGGACGTTGCTTCTGTGGAGTCTGTCTCAAGTGCAGCCCTCCTGGGTCTCCTCTTATGCAGTCACATGTCACCCTTGCAGGCCAGACTCTGACTTTATAACAGCTTTGTACTTTTTGAGGTACAGAGTGCACTAAGGAAGTCCAGCCAACCCATGCTTCCTGCCCTGAGAGCCAACCTCCTTCCCAATTGGGCCCCTGTAGCCATATTGGTGCCCAGCCTCTTACTGCCCTATCACTGGCCGTGACTGATCAGGCCTGGGTGGATGCCTGCCCAGGGCTGAGGCATTCAGGGCTCTTCTTACAAGAATTTGAACTTGGGTCGAAGAGGGACCAGCCAGCCTCAGTTGATCCCTTGAATTAACAATGGGAAACTTTCACACCCTTTGCACGGGATGACAGCTCCACAACATTTTCAAGAATCTGGAAGAGCTGGAAAGAGAGAAAGAGTGAAAGCAAGAGGGGAAGGAAAGTGAATGGAGCAGTAAGCACAGAAGTGTGAGGTGAGTCCCTGGGAGGCCATGTCCCAAGGGCCAGGGATGGCCGGCAGAAATGGAGCAGAGACCCTGTTCCTGGTCAGCGCCCCCTAGCCTTGGGTTCCATGAGACCCTGTATCTCTCCTTGGCCTGAAAAAAGAGTGTGGCATTTTGGTTTCTGTTTTCTTATGGGAACACATTGGGGTTGGTTGAGGAGGAAAAAACCTTACGTATCTAACACCAAAAGATCCAGATGGAAAACATCTCTTGACTAAGGGTTGTCAAGTGGAGCACGGGGCTGCACTGAAGCCAGCAAACCTTTCTAAAAACACTTTCACCCATTTCCCTTTCCAGGGTCCCACACCTCTCACAGGATCGCCACCCACATCTCTGGGCCCCTTGGTTTTTTCTCCCTCTACCAAACACCTCCAGGTGGCAGCCCTGGAGCACTATGACTTCTCTCTTGAAGAATCTACTCCGCTTCTCTGCTCACCACCAAACACTGGAGAACAAAGCCAAGTGACTCATTCATTCATCCTGTAGGAGCTGAGCAAGTGCCACTGGCGCTGAGGCAGGACAGGCTCCTGCTCACCCCGAGCCCTGGCAAGATACCACACAGCCTGAGAGGACTCAGTTCAACACAGTTCTTCCCATTAGATCTATGATGAAGGTGTCATTTATTACTGAGCTGACCTTGCTCCAAGAGCACCTGCGGAGCTGTGCACACCTCCGTTCCCTCCTGCAGCTGGGAGACAGCAGAGAAGAACAGTGCAAGGTTCACAGCTGGGTGGACCTGCACCTGCCTGTCAGTGTCTTCTCCAGAATTAAACAACGATGCTCACATTTCTCTACTGAGTGTGTTTTGCTGTCAACTTGGGACAAGCGGCCTTTCTAGAGTCAGGGAAGTCCCCTTCCATTCTTGGTTTCCTGAGAAACCATGATGATGATGATGATGATTGCTATAAATGGGTGTTGAACATCATCTTTTATAGTATGATTATGATCATTATAATGGATATTGAACTTCACCAAATGCTTTTTCTGCAACTCTTGGGATAATCATATGATTGTTTTTCTCCATTGACCAGTGAATATGCTGAACGGCCGGCCCTTCTGCTGTGAACCACCCCTGCTTCTTCCCATGGACCTACCCACATGACTGGCAATGGTTTTTAACACCCTGCTGGATTCACTTAGCTAATGTTTTATTTAGGATTGTTTTCATCTATTTTTGCAAGTGAAATGGGCCTATAATTTTTTTCTTCCTGTCCTTGTCTAGTTTAAGAGTAGCAATTAAACTAGCTTCATTAAATGAATCAGATAGCTTTTTTTTTCTTTTTCTATTTCCTGGAATAGCATCTATAAGATGAGGGTTATTTACTCCCTACGTGCTTGGAGGAATTTAACTGTAGATGGGTGTGGACTTGGGTCTCTAAAAGAAGGACTGGTCAGGACTTCAATCTCTTCACTCCTTACTAGACTGTTTGAGCCAAGTTTTGAGCCATTGTCAAATTTCTTATTCTCCCCAAAAGTTTGCCAATTCATCCAATTTTTCATATTTATTGGTGTTTCATTTCTTTGTAACATTATTTTACTATTGAAAAAAAAAAACTCAGGTGAAGGATATAACTCAATGATAGGATGCTGGCCTAACATGTGTGAGGTCCTGGGTTGGATTCCCAGTATTACAAAAAAAAAAAAAAAAAAAAAAAAGTCATGTCTCATTATCTTTTTCATTAAGTTTATCTTATTACATAACTTTTTTTTCAGTATTGCCAGTGGTTTATCTATCTTATTAATCTTTTCAAAAGACCTACTCTCAACTTGGCTCAGCTTCTGTGAATCTTTGTTGCAATTTGTAATTCATTTATGTCCTGCCTTATGGCTACTATCCCCTTCTTTTGCTTTAAGCACATTCTAATGTGACTTTTCCGGGCAGGTGACATCAGTGCTTAGCTTCCTTGTTTGCAGTATTCTGTGTGTTTAAGGCTGCACCTTTTCTGCTAAATGCTGTTTTATCTGCAAATTTTGCCATGTGGTTTATTCATTCACTTAGTTTTAATATTTTGCAATTGTCTTTATTATTTCTTCTGTAATCCTAAAACTTAGGTTGAACATCCCTAATCTGAAAATCCAAAATCTGAAATACTTCAGAATCCCAGACTTTTTCAGCACTAACATGATATCATAGTGGAAGATTCCTCACCTGGCCTCGTGTGACAGGTTGCAGTCAAAACCCAGGTGTCCTAACAATATCATAAAAAATACTTAAGGTGATATGTAAGGCATGTGTGAAAGAAATGAACTTCATGTTAGACTTGCATCCCATCTCCCAAGATATCTCATTAGACATTTCTCAATATTCTAAAATCCAAACCACTCTCAATCCCAAGCACTTCAGATAAGGGATGCTCAACCAGCATGTCATCCTTTACTTCCCAGATGTGCAATTTTTATTTGGGTTTTGGTTTTGGAGACTTTGACAAGTAATAATTGTACATCCTTCTGAGATCTGGTGTGATGTTGCAGTACAATATACACTGCAGGGTGATCAGCTCAACACGGTTGATCCCATCATCTCACACAGTTACCATTACTTTATGATAAGCACATTCAAAACCCTCTCCGGTTATTTCCATTTCATTGTACTTTGGTCAGAGAGCATTGTATGAGGTTAACCTTTGGAATTTATTGAGAGTGTTTTTGTGCCCTAGTTTGTGGGGGTTTTGTGAATATAATCAAAAGAATGTGTATTTCCTGTTTGGTATAAAGTTATATATTTGCATATAACCATATACCCATATTGAAGCTTATTAAACAAGTCGTTCAAATCTTCTACATACCTAATAAATTTGTCTGTTTGCACAACAAACTTATGAGAGGATTATGTTTAAAATATTCAAATAAAATGGTTGATTTATCTATTTCTCCCTGTGTTTCCACAGCTACTTTTTATATGAGCATGCCTGCGTGTAAGTATATATGCACAAATATATTTGAGACTATAGTGTTAGATGTGGATTTATTTTTCATGATTTTTATAGTTTTGTGATGTTCTATTTCTTTTACCAAAATATAACATTGCTCTTTTATTCCCTATAAATTTCCTTTTGCTTGCTACCCCTTCTTCTATCCCTATTTCCAACCCCTTATTGTGTCTCTCATAGAAAATATATTCCTAAATCTTGTGTTTTTAATCCAATTTAAGAGTCTCTCTACTTTGAACTATGAATTTGATCCATTTATATTATTACAATTGATGCTGTATGTATTATGCATGCTACCTTACTTCATACTCCATTTTCCATACTTTTTCCTCTTTTTCTTTCCACCAGATAAAGTTTCCTTTCATCTATGCGAAAGTTCTACATTCTATCGCTTGGTGCTAATTTCCTGTAGTTATTCAGGCTAAAGATTTGACCTCATCCTGGACTCCTCTCTCTCATCAGTCCATCAGGGTGTCCTGCTGGCTCTGTCTTCAAAGCATATCCAGAACCCAACCCCCTCTTTTAACCACTGTGACCAAAAGACCTGACAAGAACAATTAGAGGAGGAAAAGTTCATTTGGGGACTCATAGTTTCAGAGGTCTCAGTCTGGAGTCAGATGGCTGACTCCATTCTTCAGGGCCTCAGATGAGGCAGAACATCATGGTGGAAGAGTGTGGCAGAGGAAAGGGGCTCAGGATATTGCACCTGTAAGTAGAGAGAAAGAGACTCTGCTCGCCAGGGACCAAAGGCACACCCCCAATGACCCACCTCCTCCAGCCACACCCTACTGCCAACAGTTACTACCCAGTTAATCCCTATCAGGGGATCAATTTACCGATTAGGTTAAAGCTCTCATAATCTAATCATTTCACCTCTAAATTTTCTTGCATTTTCTCACACATGAACTTTTGGGGGATACCTCAAATCTGAACCACAACTGCACCAACTGCACTGATGCCAACATTGCTCACCTGAATTAATGTTATTGCTTCCCACCAGCCTGGTCACCAGGCTTCCACTTAGCTGCTGAGGATCTGTTCTGAACCCAGGCCCATAAGGATGCTTCTAAAACATGAAGACTTGCCATGCGGCTGCTCAAACCCTCTACCATCTACTCATGTCACTGAGAGTAAACCTGAGCCTGTGCAATGGTCTCCAGTCTCCCCTTGGCTCACTCTACTCCTGTCACTAAGCTCCATGCTCCTGTCCACACATGCCAGACATCCTGCAACCTTGGGCCTTGATGCTGCTTCCTCAGTCAGGCAAGGTGGCTCATGCCTATCATTCCAGCTACTCAGAAGTCTGAGGCAGGATGATCACAAGTTCAAGGCCAACCTACTCAATTCAACCAGACCCTGACTCAAAATAAAATAAAAAGGATGAGGGGTACACCTCAGTGTTAGAGCACTTGCCTAGTGTGTATGAGGCCTTGGGTTCAATCTCCAGTACTGCAACACACACACACACACACACACACACACACTCTCTCTCTCTCTCTCTCTCTCTCTCTCTCTCTCTCCCTCTCTCTCTCTCTGCTTATATCTTTGATATAAGAAGTATAATGTCCAACAGTCCCAGCTCAGTTCCTTGGGACTCACCACCACATTCATATTGAGTCTATACTTCTTCTGGGTCACTTCCAGCCAGCAGCAAGGTTATTAGGGCAAGTCCTTTCTTGCAAAAATGCAAGGCTCTCCAAGGGGTGACTGGTCGTCCAAGGCTCCCTCCCCAGAAAAGCTCATTCCATTGTGGTATCTTCTAAGTGACCTCTTCTGTTCACTTATTCATCCCAAGTGCCTAGATTTGAGTCGTTTCCAGTAATATCTGTAGAATGAGTGTTTAATAAAGACTAAATGCTAGTCAGTAGCGTTCATATTAGCAGCTGCCCCCTCAACCAGGGTTCCTAATAGAGAAGGTAAAAGTTTGCTCTTCATAGCCTGGTCTTTTCGACTAGTTAATTAAACACTAAGCAGAATACAGAGATCCCAGGGTCCAACTGAACAATCCCAACCAATACTTGCACAGTGGTTTAGAATGTTGCTAAATACCTTTACGAACATTGTCATATGACACCTCAACCTGCAACATTTTATCTATTTTAAATTTGAAACACACATCCACACAGAGGTTAACTGACTTGCTCAAGGTGACACCTTAGAGCCAGGATTCCAATCCAGATGTGGATGTCCTGGGTTCAGGTTCCCCAACTTCATCACATGGCCCACACTGGAGTGAGTCCCAGGATCAGAGTGGGGAAAGGTCAGAGTTGGCGACTTCCAAAGTTTTGTCAAGGACTAGAATAGGCATGCCACCAGACAATGCAGGCCTGGGGACCAGCCGTGGGGGCAGGGTCTCCAGTTGTACAGGTCTAGAACAGGGCACTCCTGGTGCTCCCTTGAGTTGGGTAACATGGAAGTCCTACACAAGAAACTGCTTCCTGAGGCTCATGGGTACAGAGAAGGCTTAGCTAAGTAAGAGAAAAATAGAAAAGGTACACAAAGAGAATGCACACTTCTGATCCAGACAGGGAGGGAAGACTGGCATTGGACAGAGACCTCTAGAATCTGAAGTTCTCCAAAGACTCCTTCCACCTCCCCTGATTAAACTGAGGCAATTTCTCTTTCAATCCTAGGAACCGGAAGTACTCTTCATGCCCACCTGCCATGATGAGGTAGTTTTGCACTCAAAACAGTGGAGCAGGGTCTGTGAGGCTGGAGGCCCTGCTGTAAGGAGGGGAGGGGCAGAGAGGAGGGGGGAGCATTTTGATGAGGCCCCTGCAGGACAAGCAGCAGAAGTGCTTCCCTAAGTGGCCCATAGGCATCCAATCACTTAAGGGTTCCAACTCGGCTCTGTGATCAGGAGCAAAGGTGGAAGAGACCAAAACTCATGGTCATTTTGTGCCACTAACTGAACAAGGCCCCTTCCTCCTTTGAAGCCTGGAGTAGACCATAACGGCCTTGTCTCCTGCTCATCTGCACCATGGCCGCCGACCCTCCAGCCTGCATGTGTTTCCAGCTTATAGTTCCAGTGAGGAGGAGCTTCCCACCCAGCCTGCAGCAAAACAGTGGGTTTCAAGCTCAGGAGACATTGATTCCAGAGCCCTCATGGTGGCCTGGCAGGCTGACCTTTGTCTACAAGCAACTGCCTCAACTTTCCTAGTGCACCCCAAGGATGTAATCATGTTCCACACATGCCATGAGAAAGGATGAAAAACAGGAAGCAAGGAAAAAAGAGGGAGGCTCTGGAGCTCTGGATGAATTCCCTCCTTCCTCACCCACCTCTAGACACTGCCCCCCACTTCATTCATTCGTTTGGGCAATCTTTGGGGCACCTATAATGTGCCAGGAACATTTCCACATGTCAGCTGCAGACTATTCTTCCAGTGGGCACAGAGCGGAGGTGCTGCCAGGAACGCCTGTCTGGCCATGGCCCTCCTACACCCACCCAGAAACTAAGAGAGCTGAATTAAATGCTGCCCAAGGTCTCTGGAGACTCCAGCGTTTGCCAGGTGGCAGGAGAAGATTCAGGAAGACTCTGCATCCTTCCTCCTCCTCACTGCACTCCCCTCCCACCCCATTCTAGCAGCTCAGTCTTTGCTCCACCACTGCTCCAGGGGACAAGGGGACAGGCACTGTGAGATGGAAAACAAACAGGCCCAGAGTCTCCTCTGGCCTCTGGTGTGTCAAAAGCTTGTGTCCTTGGGGGACTGAGAGGACTCCGACTTTGCCTCTGTGACTGAGGGTTCAAGAATGCCCTTTCTAAGTCACTCCTGATCATTTTTACCCAGGCTGGGCAGAGAGAAGAGACTCATCTGGAAACGCCAGATGGTAGGTCAAGGGATGCCCCAGTGGCAACCTTGTGAACAGGGGTGACCAGATGGGGATGATGACATCTCCGTGGATACCAGCATGGGCAGTTGATGTCAAGGACCAGATGGGCCTTCCCTCCCCCACCCAGACCCTACAGTTCAACAGAACATCTCATTGGGTGCCTGGCATGCCTGACATGAGGGTGAGCTATGGAAGCCCCGGGGGCTGAGAGGCAGAGCAGGGAGAGGGGACTAGAATGGCTAAGCCCTTCCTGTCACAGCAGGACTTGCTCAGACAGAGGGCCATGAGTGGGATGAGCCCTGTGGGACCTGTCTAAAAAGAGGAAAAGAATGGAAGGTGCCAGACAATACCTCCCAGCGACATCACCAGCTCCCTCTGAGGCACTTGCCTTCTGACTGGATTTTTGCCTGGGTTCTACGCATGCAGACCCCTCACCTCCCCAGCCTTGCTCACCTCAGACCCTCCCCACTCCCACCTTGGCCTCAGTCCTCCTAGCTGAAC
Source organism: Glaucomys volans (assembly GCA_020662805.1). Classification (NCBI taxonomy): domain Eukaryota; kingdom Metazoa; phylum Chordata; class Mammalia; order Rodentia; family Sciuridae; genus Glaucomys; species Glaucomys volans. The sequence goes on from JAJEJO010001251.1 coordinate 10,120, forward strand.
CCAGTGCCAAGCCAGAGTCTCAGCCAAAACACAGCTACACTTAGCCTGCCAATCAACCAGCACAGGGTTCCCGTGGGCACCATGAGTCCAGCCACCCCCAGACTCGTCCTGGTGACAAGATCCTTTTCCAGATCTGCCACCTGCCACTGCCCAGGCTGCCCCTGCCATCAAGCCCCCTCTGTACCCCATCCAGGCAGCCCGCATCCCATTCCATCCTGGAGCCCAGCCAAGGCCCCAGGGGCTGCCCCATCCAACTCTTGACCTTATTGTGTGACTCTTACAACTGGTGCAATTATATCCCCTTCCAAGCTGCCCGGACAGCCGTTCCCAGGGAATTCTGCACCCCTCGCAGGGAAGGGCTGCTAACAGGAAGCAGTAGATGAGCAAGCGCTGGTGCTGGCACCTCGCTTCCTTCCCTTAATTTACAACAGCCACCTCTGTTTATTGAGCCGGCAACATATTTGAACACTGACTCATAAGAGGCCTTCTCACAGACACCGTATATCTGGCAAATAATTCCCCTTCCACCGAGGTGTGTGCAGAATTCAGCACAGGCAATTTGTAGTGCTCTGTGGAGTGAGGCAGGAAGAGGACACTGCGACTGGGGGTCAGACTGCCCAGCAGCCAGTGGCCTGTCCTAGAGGATGTACCCTAAGTCCCACCCCCAAGGGCAACTCCAGGGAAGGTCCCTGTGTTCATTAGTGTACAAAGTGAAGGGACCTGTAGATCAGGAGCCTGCATCCCCATGAGGTGGCCTGGCCACGCTCCCTACAAAGCCCTGGCGTTTGCTCTCTCCTCTGTCCTCTCCCAACCTCACGAAGAAAACCACCAGGGATGGCCATCTCCATTTTACAAAGGGGGAAACTGAGGCCTAAAAAGCAGGAAGTGAGTGATCACCTCGCCTTTTGTTGATCATCTGATCCCACTGCCCCAGGAGGCCAGTGTATGTCCTTTTATTGATAGGGCCGGGAAAACAAGGCTGCAAATGTCCCTCTCTGTGCCTCCAGCTGGTGGGAGACGTGGCAGCATCCACAGCTCCTGGAGAGACCTTCCGTCAATGGTGACCATGAGGACCCCAAAGGCATCCAACTGTGATCAGCTCATGACAGATTCTGATAAAAAATCCAGCTTTCCCCCCACCCCAGTGTATCACCTTCAGAGCTCTTGGAAGGGAGCTGGTAATAAACATCACTGGAGTGAGAGGGCACGCTGTCCCCACCCTCCACTCACATGCGCACACACACGTACACACACTACTCTCCAGAGGAGAATCCAAAGGATGCAGGGATAGGACTAGTAGGGGGTGTGCTCAGGCCCAGGGTAGCCTGAAAAGATGTGTCCCTTACAGGGGTCCCCCAAGCCATCCTCAGGCATCTCAAATCCAAGGCAACAGAACAAAGCAGAAAGAGGTCAGACCTGAGTTCAAATTCACTTTGTTACCTGGATTGGTTATTTTAACCCCCTGAGCCTCTGTTTCTTCAGCTTTAAAATAGGAAGTATAACATGAAGATTTTTTTTGAGGATCAGATGAAACATTAGACGTCATTGCACACAGGAAGCACTTAATACTATACACAGAAAGTACTTAATAATTATTCAACATCTTCTCCTCTTTTTTCACTTTTTTTTTTTTCCTTGCCAACACAAAATAGCCCATCATCTCCAAAAGGTTTTCCCCTGAAGTCAAGCTACCCTGAACAGCCCCTGATGTTCTGAGGCCAGGATTCGTGGGCCAATGACTTCTTAGGGGGCTAAATAAGGCTGGAGCTGGAGGCTAGGAGGTGCTGCCACCTCTGAATGAAGAACATCTACTATCTACCCGCACCTCCCAAAAAAGAAGCATTCTCGGGAGAACCTGTAGGGAAGAGGGGGACACACGACAGGGGTGGGGAAGAAGCCAAGCATGTGCAAAGTCCTGTGTAGATGACTTCAGCCACCACCAGGGTCCAGAGGGGGCACTCCAAGTGTCAGTGAACCTCAGAGATGTCCTTCCCAGGAGCTGGCTCTCACTCCCCTCCACTTCCTAGTTAGAAAGAAAGACCAGGGTCACATTGGGAGGCAGCTCTGGTTCCCACCGCCCCCCCAGGGCTGTCCTCATAGCTATTTGAAGCAAAGCATCCTACAGTCAGGAAGGGGGCTTTCAGAAACAGGAGGGAGGCTCCTGGGGGACAGGAGGAGAGGAAAACCAGTTCATAATCAGGCCCCACCCGCCAATTGGAGTGAGCCCAGGTCACTGAGTGTGGGAGGATAAGCGAGGTGACGCCTGGCTCCCAGGGGAGCCCTGTCCAGGCACTGATACAGCTTAGGCAGATGTGCTAACTCTCTGCAGCTGTTTTTGCATGGTGGCCTTACCTTCTTCTATAAAGTCACGGTCCAGAGAGGTGTGATGACCCACCCCAGGTCCCAAAGCTAATTCAACAGCCTAATTCCAGGTTTCTGGACTCCCAGTACCAATCTCCTTCCAAAAACAGTATTTGAAGGTGCACACAGACATACACACCATGGGGGTCATCCATGGGAGAACTGGGCAGCTCTTCAGAAGTGAGTCTGGGCTTCACCCTGGGAGGAGCTTAAGGACTCCAGGGCCACAGAGAAGGGTCCTTCCCTCTAGGGCAGGCAGTTGTCCAGGCAGGTTAACAAGCTTCTTTGTGTGGGACGGGAATCATCCAGGACTGATCTGAGACTCACTTGCCAGTGAAGTTTTCCCATTTGTTCTGCCCCAAACACCCTGATTCTGTGGGAAGATGAGCTTCAAGGGGGAGGGAGGAAACATGTGTCTCTTCCTTCCAGAAGCTTTTGCAGAACTCCAAGGACAGGGTTGAGACCCTGCAACATGTATCACACTGTTACCATTGTTTCAATTAGCTTGTCCTCCACCTGACCACAGTTCCTCCAAGGCAGAGTGGGCTGTCCCTGCACCACTGTTTCCTGGCACATAATAGTCATTCAATTAAGTGAAAGATCATCTGTCTTTGGGAGTAGAACTGTGTGGTGGGACAACAGGAAACATGGGGTTTATGTCAGTGAGCATGAGGGATAGTCATGGGGGTCAAGGGAGAGAAAAGAACTAGGAGATTGGAAGAGGGACACAAAAAGGAAACAGGGAGATTCTAAGCTCATCCTTGGACACCCAGCAGTGCCCTAGAAATACCTCAACATGTGCTGGCCCAATCGGCTTCCTCGGAGTCCCCTGGAGGACTCATAAGCATGAGAACCTTTGTAATAGTTTGGGTCTCTGGAAGTCCCACCCTACCCGCCTGGCAGGCTACCCAGAGCTCACACTGGAAAAGGAAGGAGAAGCAGTTATGCAGGGTGAACAGAGCCATGCGCAGCCCTGGGGCCTCTGGAGGCCTGAACACCCACCATGTCAGGCTGGATCTCTGCCCCCTACCCCTGCTTGCTTTGGCTCCGTTACCCTGGCAAAGAGCCAAGAGAGGGCAGGGTGGCAGGAAATGGGCCTGAACTCCTCTGAACCTACAGAAATAATGGAGGGGGTAAAACATCTGCTTCCAGATGGGGCTGAAGGTTGGATGCATTGTTTCTTCTCCCTGGTGTAGAGGGAGCAAAGCCACACAGTGGAGGGTGGGGTGGCCAGGCCTCCTGCTGGGACAGCCAGCTTTGTCTGTGGGGGCTTCCTGTGTGGCCCCACACACTGCATTTGGGACTTGGCAATGCAGATTAAACTGTCTGGCACAGCCATGGAAGGAAGTCCTGCAAAAGTCCCTCTGCCCTCTCCACAAGGGCTGAGAGAGGCAGCCTCACCCTGGGGTTTGCTGGAGAGAGGTCCCGGGCAGGGAGACCAGGCAGGAATGAGATTCTGGCTGAAGCCCCTCCAGAGGTGGCCTACGATGGCCCTCATTGTACTGGGGAAGAAACTGAGGCCCTCAGAGGAGAAGGGTCTCCCTAGGAATCATGGCTCCTTCTCCTCCCCTGCAAGATTCTGAGGCCACAGGACCAGCAGCCAAGCAGGGCGTGGGGGTCACAGGCAGATCCAGCCAAGGAGGATGGAGGGAAAACATGGAGCTGCTCTTGTCAACACCACCCACCAGATACCTACCGCAGGCTGGGGCTTGGCAAAGTGGATCCGCCTCCCAGTTCCCCTTTGTTAACAGCCTATCCAAACCCCCAAGTTTTTCAAACCCCCAAGTTTTTCCAAGACGGGGTTTCATTAGTCCTTCGGGACTTCAGGGAAAAGCAGGAAGGAAACAGATATTTTCCCCCTAATACAAAAAGCAAACAAATAATCTGGAAAATCGAGGCAGGAGAGGGGCAGAACAAAGGGCCAGCTTAAGAGGGCCTGCACCACCCTCAGCAGATGGCTGGCCCTGGGTCAGGCCCAGCTCTCCTGTGACCTCACCCTGTTGGTTGAGGGTCAGCAGCGAGCCTGGTTGGAAAGCTCTCAGCCAGGGCCTCTCCTGGGTCCCCCTGGCAGAATTCTCAGCCCCTAGAAATTTAAGGGGCCAGAGCTTGAGGCCAGTTTCCCCACAAATGCCTTCCTGAGTTATAATAACCTCAGAGAGTAGACCATTGCCCAAAGACTAAGACCAACCTAATTTCCCCAACCTTGGCTCCTCCCCCATCACTATTTTGGTGGCTCCCTATACTACCTATGCTTCTAGGTCCCCCCACCACAGATAACCCCTCACCCATTTCTTATTGATCTCTTCAATATTTGTTTATGCAAATACACGTACAAATGTTTGTACATACTCCTCTTTCTTCCCTTTCTTTTATAAAAGATATGATGCAATTTACCTTGCTTCTTTAACAAAACATCATGGAGACCTCTACATATCCACACATGGAGATTTTCATCTTGCTTTCTTACCCCTGTATAGTTTTTTGTTAGTTGTTCTAGTTAGTTGTTCTAGAATGCATTCATTCATCCAATCCCCTATTGACAGGCACTGGGTCACTTCTAGCCTTCTCCAATTACAATCGTGCTCTAAGGAATGACTCTGCACACCTTGGCTTCTATTTGTTTCTGTAGTAGAGGTTCCCAACAGTGAGATCCTTAAGTAGAAGGGTAGATGCATTCGTGATGTTGGTGGACACTGCCAGCATTCCTTCCAGAGAGTTCTTCCATTTCCCATCCTGCCAGTGATGATGGAGACCATGTGCTTCCCCACAACTTTGCCAGCACTGAATTTTGTCAAGATTTTGGATTTTTGCCTAATGGGAGAGGTAGGAAATGGTTTTGATTTGATTTCTGTGTGGTTCTGATTTGCATTTCTCCCATTATGAATGGGTTGCACATCTATTCACATGGTAAAGAACCATTTGCATTTCTTTTTTGTGAATTCAATGTTCCTGTCCTTTGCCCATTTTGCTATTGGGTTATGGATCTTCTTGATTTTGAAGTCTTTTCATATTGGAAGGATTAGCTCTTTGCATTATGAATTGCAAATACTTTTTCCTCTGCTTGTCATCTGCCTTTTTGACTCTGCATATGGCATTTTGGACATGCTAAAACTCTTTTTAATTTTTAGATAGTCGAATTCATTTTTTCTTTCATGGCATCTAGATTTTGAATTACAGTTTGAAAAGCCATCCAAGGTGACCACCGTGCTTCCGTTAGAACTTTCACTTTTGTTTTTAACATTTAAATCATTACTCCCTTTGGAGATTTTCTCAATGCATGGTATGAAGTATGGAGTCAGATCTATAGTTTGCCAAAAATGGCTATTGTTCCAATACCCTTTATAAAAATTCATGCTTACCACACTGATTTGAGTTGCCATCTGTATCCTTTACTAACTTCTTACATGTATCCTGGGCCTATCTTGGCTCTGCTGTTCTTCCCCATTGGTCTGTCTATGTCAATGCCACACTGCCTTAACAAGTGAGACCGCACAGTGTTTTCAAATTATGTGATAGAGCTAGACTCTCCTCATTGCCCTTTTCTTTACCTAGATTTTTTTTAGATTTCTTGCTTGCTCATTTTTCAAGATAAACTTTAAAATTACTGACCAAATTATATTGATCTCTTCTGTGCATGTACAAATATGTAACAACAAATCCCACCATTATGTACAACACGAATGCCCCAATTAAAAATATATATATGGAAAAAACTTTAAAATACATATCTTAGTTCCAGAGGAGGGATACCTCTTGGTATATTATCAGAATTGTATTAAATGTGTAAATTAACCCCAGAGGGCATGGATCTCTTTATGATATTGAATCTTTCCATTCAAAAACATGTGGGAGAGGGGTGGAAAGAGAATCAGTTCCAGCTGCAGGGTCCTGAGGTGGGGACAATTGTGTGATGGGGTATCAGTGACATGGAAGTTAAATGTGAATTCCCACGCTACCAGCCATCCCTGATATAATAGTATCTGTGACCAAAGTTCACCCTGGCTGTTCCTACTTTGCTCCTATTATTTGAGATTTTATGAGAGGACATAAGGGACACTGAGGATGTTTAGCTGGACACATTGAACACATGACCTAATTCCATAATCTGACATCTAGGTTAAGATTAGGATTGTTCAGGATCACCAAGGCAGTTGGGGGAGAAAGGACAAATAGAAAACAAGGTACAAGTAAACTTAACGGGCACTTCTAATGTACCAAGACTAGGGAGGGGAGTTCACAAGGAGATATAGATTCTCAGACACCCCCAGAGCACAGAGCTGGGCTTAGCAGCTTGTGATGGCTTAATGCAGGGTGTCTCAGTCCAATCAGCTGCTATAACAAAGGATCTTAGCATGAGTAATTCATATACAACAGAGGTGTTCCACTTCTGGAATTGGGAAGTCCAAGATCAGGTGCCAGCACATTAGGATGGGGTGAGGGTCTGCTCTTCATAGACAGCATCTTCTGCGTGTCCTCACATGGCCGGAGACACACACAGCCCTCTGGAGCCTCTTCTATCCAGGTACTAATCCCACTTGTGAGGATGGAGGTATCGTGTATTAATCACTTCCCAAAGGCCCCACCTCTTCATGCGTCACCTTGGGCATTAGATTCAACGTACAAATTTGGGGGAGAAAACCCATACCTGTAGACTGCAGCACGGGAAAAAGGGGATCATATGATATGATAGCAAAATGGCTTTCAGTTCTAAAGGCTGGAGAGACAGGTATCTGTGGACAGCAGAGGTAAGACTCAGTGTGAAATTGAGGCCCACGAAATGTCCTGGCACTCAGGCCCTGCCCCTGTCCACCACAGCCCTCCAGCCAGCTCTGTGAGTCTCCAGCTGGCTTTACGGTCCATTGTATTCCAGCTGCACCAGACTGCTCAGGGCGCCCAGAGGCAGCAATCGCTCTCACCTCTGCAAGCTTGCAATGCTGTCCCTCCTCTAGGATGCCCTTCCTCCTCTGCAGGCCTCTCTTGCTCATTCTCCCAGGCACAGCTCCAGTGTCTTACCACTACCAGGAAGCCACCTGACCTTTTCTTTCCCATGCTTACCCACTGTGATGGTCACTTTTATGTCTCAACTTGATTGAGCGATGGAGTGCCAGACATCTGGTTAAACACGATTTCTGTGTCTGTGAAGTGGTTTCTAGAAGTGCTTAGAATCTGAATCAGTAGACTGAGTAAGAAAGATCTGCCTCCAATGGGTGGGCATCATCCAAACCCAGAGAGGACCCAAGAGAACACAGGCAGCAGAAGTTGAGTGTCCCCTCTCTGCCTGACTGCTGGAGATGGAACATCAGTTTCCTGTCCTTGGACTGTGACTTACACCATCCGTGCTCCTGGTTCCCAGGCCTGTGGTCTTGGATTAAGATTTACATCACTGGCTTCCCTGATGCTGGGGGATGGTAGATCATGGGATGCCTCAGTCAGCCTCCATAATCACATGAGCTAGAATCTTACAATAAATTTCATTTTACATGTGTATCCTATTGCTTGTTTCTCTGGGGAACCCTGACACATGGTCTCCTTGGAGTACCCCAGTACTGTATTCTATGTACACTACTCTACACCCACATTGTTTTGAATCAACGATCTCCTCTCCTCCTCTCAGCTTCTCCAGGGAAAGGACTTCATTTGTATTCCAGTGCTGAACATGTCAGAAACATCCAATTGTGCTTGTAGAAATGATAGAGCAATCAAATCAATAAGCAAGGAGCTCTAGGTGCAAATCTCCACCTCTGCCACTCCCACTGACACAACTCAGTGAACTTGGACAAGGTATTCATCATCCCTCAGCCTCAGTTTCCATGCTTGTAGAATGGAGAGAAGGGCAATACCCTCTGAAAGGATTGTTAATAGGATTAAATAATATAATGCATGTTCAAGGCCTGGCCCAGTGTCTGGTAACTGAAAAGCACTCAGTGGTAGCTACTATCACTGACACGAAAGAAATTTTTCAGTTAATAGGGTTTCTAGCTTGAGCTAGAAACAAAGGTGTCCGAGGCTGGAATCAGGTAACAGGGACATTTCTTATAAGGAGAGCTCTTTCTAATGCACTCTGCTCCTTCCCAATCAATTACCCCACCCCCAGCTGTGGCCAGAGCCCAGATGTACCAAGCCTGCCTCTCCGGATGACTCCATTTCCCAAATGTGTTGCCCTTCTGAGCAACTGCCTCCATCACTGTGTCTGAGCACATCACAAAGGTTCTGCAGTCTGGGAAGCACCCCGCCAACGCGGAGCCCCATGGGGTAGAAACACAATCTCAGTACCATGAACTTTCGGGAACATTCATCAGAAATGCTTGCTGAACAGCAAACCCCAACTTCACATAAGGTCCCATCGGAAAAGTGCTGACAAAGGTCTGGTTATGTAACTGAGGCGACAAATAATTAGCACAAATGCTCCCCAGCAGAAGTGAAAGAAACACCCCCTCAGGCCTGAGCTATTCTCTAGAAGGAGACGGCGGGAGAGCTGCTTACATTAACCCAAGTATCAGGAAAGGATTTGCCTCCCCAGACCAGACTAAATTTAAATCTTCCAAGAACAGCCTGCTAACCCGTAGGGAAAAGGGGACTGGCCAGGGCGGGGGGATCTTCATGGAAGGGCTGCCACGTGCTTCTTTGCTCCCTGGGAAGGTGTGGGAGAAGACTAGTGTGCGGTGGGAAGGGGGTTATGGACTAGAATCCCACACACTGGGGGAAAGCCCAGGTCCTTGGCTTGGCTGCATTGAAGACTTTTAAAGGGTGTTTTACCTTGGGATCCTCAGGGGTTCAGCACATAGAAGGTTCTGGACCTTCTGGATAAGAGGTTTCTTTTTTATTTTTTTCATTACTAGGGGTTGAATCTAAGGGTGTTTTATCATTGAGCTACATCCCCAGGCCTTTTAATTTTTATTTTTTATTTTGAAACAGGATCTCACTGAATTGCCAAGACTTCCATCAGACTTGCACTCCACCTACCTCGCCTCCCCAGTAGCTGGGATTACCGGTGGACACCACCATGCTCAGCTAAATGAAAGGTTCTGAGTGAATAAATAATTTTTCCTGCCTCCTGGACTCCTGATCAGGAGGGATTTTCAAAGGACCACAGCAGTGGAAGGGGGTTGAGTCAACTGTGAGGAGGACTGAGCGGCAAGGAGGTCACTTTGGCCACTGCCACCATGTGTCCATTGCATCCTTAACTCAGAAGCGTCTCCCAGTCCTCCTTTGTCACACGGGCCCAGAGTCCTGAGACTGGCTCTGCCAGGGCAGGGAGAGATGGATTCCTCCTGGTTACAGGCAAACAGCCAGCTCTCAGCAACCTGGAGTGAGTTACTGCCTACACTGTAAATCGGCAAGGCTTTAGCAAGAGCCACTGAATAAATAGGCTATGCTTTAAAGCCTTTGAATGGGGGTTTTGTTTTATACTGGGATTCACAATTGGAAGATTGCTAAATGCCATCCACATGTGTGTCCAGTGTCTGCTTCAGAGGGAGGCATGTGGGTGTACGTGACAGCTGCCGAGGCAAACCCCAGCTCCCTCGGCACATGCCCTCTCCCCGCACCACTGTGTCACTGCAGTCGTCTCACCAATACTGCCTGGTGGAGCTTTGACTTTGAACCCAGCCCTGGAGACAAATCAAGGCCTTTAAAGTTGGCCCCCATCTTCCCCAATGCCATCAGACCATGCCAGCAAAGGGCAAAGGTGGCTTCATCCAAAGACCAGGTCGCCTCAGCTTCTACAGGGCTGGGGGTTCAGGCACTGACCATCTTCAGAGAAAACTTCAGGGATGGTGCCCACTGTCCCACACCGTCCCCAGCAGCATCCCCATCAGGCACAGGGAAGAACACACTGACCTGGGCCCCAGGCCTGTGGCTCCCTCCCATCACTTAACCTCTCTGGCCTCAACCTACTCACGTAGAATCCAGATCAAAACCTACTTCATGTGGTCCTATGAGGATGAGCAGGGGTGAGATCACAGCTCGGAAAGAGCACTTTGGTAACAGAGGGTACCACACCTGCCCCACAGGTCAGCACTTCAGCCCAGTGCTGGCCATGCTAGGTCACTGTCATCTCTGTTGCTGCTTCCAGGCCCCACTGATGGCCGGAAGCAGCAACACAGGCACAGAAGTCATTCTTGCCCACGGCCAGGGGCCCATGTTCCAGGCCGGTAATATCACCACAATTTCTCTCAGACAATGGGGAGCCAGACCATCTGATCTCGGCAGCCGCTCCCACCACTCTGTGCTATGAGTCAGTGAGCCAGACTGCGGGCCCCGGCCTTCCCTCCAGTGCTGTCCAGAAGTTTATTCCAGGATTTGAGAGCCTATGTGCCCAGTGCCAAGCCAGATGGTCAAGGTCGCCTAAGAGGAGGCACCTGGCCTCAGGGAAAGCATGTTTACATTAGACTGCCACGACTCCCAGGGCACATCACACCACTGGCCCCAGGGACTTTCGGTCACCATCAGAAAGACTTGCCGAGCACTTAACCCTGGACCAATCACCCCGATCCCCATTTTAACTCACATACTTTTGTGCAATCTTCCTCTGTCAGGGAAATATCATTACTGCTACTTTACCAGATGGACCACTGAAGGTTGAGAGGTGAAGGACTCTCCTGGGTTCCCACGGTTGTTAAGTGACAGACCAGGACAAAGATGCATGCTCTGTTTACTCCAAAGTCTGCATTCCTGAGTGGCAGCGCTCAGTGACTGGTGTTTTCAAAGAAGGTTTGTTGAAGAGATAGGTAGCTATTTATTTCTTCACTCCCACCCCCACACAATTCCAAAAAGCTTTAAAATTGTGTTTACATTAAAGGTATGCATGCAGAGCCCAGAGTGGAAAGGGAAGGAGAATGTTCGTGAAGTCAGGACTCAATGCTCTTTAACCATTTGTTCGTTCGTTCATGGTTTCTTGAGTCTGTCCTAAGTGCTAGATGCGCACTGCTCCTCCCTGGATGCACTGGGATGCAAGACCCACACCCCGGCCTCCAGGATCTTAAAGTTGTATGTCTGCCATCATACTTCCATCATATTTATCCATATGACAAGGGACATTGTCGTACTAGACAGTGTCTTGCAGCATGAGTTTCCAAGACAATGCAAACCTCAGGAAGTGGCTGTGACTTACAGCAACCCCCAATTAGCCAAGCTGGAGTGCAGTCCCCTGACCTGGCTTTCCAACGGTCAAGCTGCTTCAACAACTGAACCAGGAGAAAGCAGAAGTGGACAGTGAGGAAATAATAAGAAAAAGGCAATCAGAAGGGAACCTCTTTTTTTAAGAGCCTACTATGTTCCTGGCCCCACTTTGGGTGCTTCATGGACCTCGCGTCATTCAATACTCCCTAGTCTTAACAGTGAATGTCACTCAACCCCTTTTACCAGTGACAAATTGAGACTTTAAAGCTAGAGTTTATGAAAGGACCTAAAAATTGAGCCAGTCCACACTGAGATGGCCCATCTTCATGAATTAGCCACCCACTGCTCTTACCCACCCCACTCATTATAGATTGTCTGGAGCTGTTCACCTGACCACCTGGTCCAAACCACTTGTTTGACAGAAGAGGAAACTGAGGCAGACAGAAGGCAAGTGACCTGGACCAGGACAGAGGCCACAGTCCTGCTTTCCTGACCCCTAGGCAGACACTTGCCCCCTCACTCTTATCCCCAGAGTCCAGCAGAAGGGCTTGCCTGGAGGAGTAGCCGTTCCTGGGACCCCCACCAATGGCTACTTCTAGTGCAGAGGAGCTCGTGAGGACCCCTTTGCCCTGTGCCTGCACCCAGCCCCAAGACGCAGCCCCCACGGTACAGCTCTGACGGTCACACACAGAACCTGACAGAGGGTAGGTAAGTCCTGGACCAAAATTCCACCCATGTTTTATCATGGGGCAATGCTCGCCACGTGCAGGGACAGCAGAGGGGAAAGGAGCCCCCCTCTCCGCCACCTCTGAGGATCCTTCCATCCACTCTTTGCCTGAGTTCTGAGTTCATGAGCAAGTACTTAAGGACATTTTTTAAAGCCCCAATGAGAGACTGAGTGAATTCTCCACTGGTTCAAATCCTCACAGAAAGAATGCCATGCTGGGACCACGGAGGGAGATGGCCCTGGCCTGGCAGGTTCTCAGCTGGAACCTGGACAGGAAAGCAGGCAGGGAGGTGGCAGCACCTCAGGCAAAGGGTTCTGCCCCTGTCCCTCTGCCAGGTCCAACCATGGCCCCCATGGTCACCTTGGACCACAAACACCTGGATGGAAGCAGAGCCAGTCCAAGGAGCTCGGATCTCTGCGGTCTGGTCACTGTCCAGTCCTGTTTCCTCTGACTGGATAGTCAATCTGCTTCCCCCAAAGAAATCAAGGTTTGATTCAGAGAATTGCAAAGGAATAAATAAGTCCACCCACCCTCTCTGCTGTGCCAGTGAGAAACTTCTATCTATGTGCAAATGCATGCCCACAGGACCCCCATTGCCACCTGTCAATGCCCCCAACCCTCACTGCAAAATGGGAGCACAGGAAGCAGAAAAAACCTGCGGTGCCCTTCGCCCAACTGAGCTGGCATTATGCTCCAGAGGCGTGCTGCTTGCAGGGTCTTTCAGACTCCCCATCCCCAGGAGGACGGCACAGGGTCACACAGACACTTGGAATTTTCAGCCTCATGACTGTTAGTAAAAGGGGAAAGCTGGAGACCCCAGGCTTGCTGCCCCTGCTTCCTCCCTTCTCTTTTGTCTTTGCAAGAGGCCAAGGAGCCAGAGGTGTCCTGCAGCTAGTCTCGGGTTCCCCTTTTCTCTCACCCTGACCCTTGGCCCCCACCTGATGCCCCTGCTCCCCTCCAGCAATGGTTGGAGAAACCTCATTACCACGAGGAGGCTGCTCACCCGAGTAGACGTCTCACGAAGTTATGTTTGTTCGCCTGGCACATTGGAATCTTTCAATTTGATCGTCCTCCAGAGATTGTATCCATTTCCTTCCCATTTCAAGAGGCAGCTGTTGATCTCGGTTCTAATGGCCTGGTGATTTTCAACAAGTTCCTCCTCCCTCTGCTGATGGCCTTTCTCAATCACATACCTGAACAAGCAAGCCTTGATGTTCTCCCTTCTATTATCATTAGCTCCATCTTAGTAAATACAACCCACCTGCTCCCCCTCCCCACTCTCCCAAGGTGCCACGTAACCCTTTCAGGCCCTGGCACAGTGCTGGGTAGATTTTCTCCTGCTCACCTCCCAGTTTACGTACCGAGACAAGTGGCTGCAGCCCAGGACAAGTGCACACTCCAGTGCAAATTCAGAAAGAGGCTGGTAGACCTTTCTGGGGTGGTGTTTGGAGCTGGGGGTGAGCCTGGGTAAATCAAGACTAGCAGCTATTCAGAGGGACAGGATGGCCACGTGAGCTTAGAGCTTGGTTGAAAGGTGGGCTGCCACTGAGGGACTCAGCCAAGATGTTCATGTGAATGCCCAAGGCCACAACACAGGAGGACACTCCGAGGGTGTCATCTAACACCCCCATTTCTGTCTGCTGCACAGAAGGCTCCCTTTCTTCTCTCCTCAAGAAGAACTTGCTAAGCCAAATAAGGGTTCAACGTGAGAGAGCAGGGGCTGCATGCAACTACCTAAGAGGGAACACCTTTGCCAGGGCGGGCAGAAGGTGGGTGGGACTAGAGAACAGAGCCCAGCATGCTCTCTCTGTGTGGCCTGGGGTGAGGTGCAGGTTTGGACTTGCTTTAACAGTAAGGAAAAGGCATCTGAGCCTGCACTCTCTGGGCTTCTGCTTCGTTGCGCTAATTCAGAATCCCTCTGTACCTCTCCTCACCCCCAAACACTCTCCTGGAACCCACAGACATTCATCCCTACTTTCTTTCAGTCAATCAACAATCATTTATTGAAATCTCCACGTACTGCCCTTCGGACTAAGGATAAAGTTGGGGAAAAAAATTTTAAAAAAAGACTGTCCTGCTCTGTCTTGCAGCTTACTTTCTGGTGGGAGGAGGTAGATTATGAACAAATAAATATACAGACATGCAATCAAGTGCAGCACAACAATGCTTCAGTCAACAATGGGTGGTGTGTGATTGTCATGGAACTGAAAACGTCCTATCTCCTGGTGATGTCAGAGCTGTCATAATGCAATAGGGCAGCATGCTGACGCAGGTGACACCAGACCTGCTGCCCTGCCAGTCATTAAAGACAGAGCATGGCAATTGCGTACAGCACAGGACACTGGCTAACGGCAGTCCATGTCATTGGTTTTTGGGTTTCCTCTACTCTTCCTTCTTTCTTTTGGAGAGCTCTCCTTTACAGAGGTCACATGGAGGGTCGACCTGAACCTTCTAGGTTTGTGGAACCTACAACGTCCACGCGATGACCAAATCGCCTAACCGTGCAGTTCTCAGAAGGTGGCCTCGTCATTGAGCAACGCGTGGCTGTGCGCAAACACAGGTGCGTCCACGGTCGCGAGTGCTTTGGAGAAGGGTCAGGAAGGGGAGTCCTGAAGTGGAGGCTAAGGAAGGGCGCCCCCCACAGGAGAGGTCTCTTCAATTAGCCGACATTGAGCGGGGACCTGAAAGAAGTGAGGATTGTGTTATAATGATGAGCAGAAGATGATCAGCCAAGTCCAAGGCCCAGAGGTGAGCGTCCGCAAGCAGGCCACTGTGGCTAGAGCAGAGTGGGCAGAGGAGGGCGGCCAGAGAAGAGGTCAGAGAGGTAGACAAGGCCAGACCACAGCGGGCCTCACAGGCCAGAATGAAGCCAGGCCTCACTTCAAAGAGATTATGCTATGTTTCTTTGTTTAAGCAAGATTTTATAATTCAGATTTTTTTTATTCTTTCAAACGAGTCTCCCTTAGAACTTCCCAATTAATTCAAGCGAGGGGCCTTTTGCCCCAGATTGATGGAAAAGTGCAAAAATGCACAGTTAAATTCAAAGAGGCTAATTACTGGAAAATATCTAGCAATCCTTGGGCAAACCTCATGGGTGCAGCGAGGCTGCCTAACACACTGGCGTGTTCTCCACTACAGTCCCCGTGAAGGGGAAAGGACCCTCCAAAGCTGCTGGACTGGACACTGGGGAGAAGGCAAGATGGGAAGATGAGATGAAATCAGAGGAGAGTCAGTTAAGGGACTTTGGGAGGACAAACCTCTGAACAGCCAAGAGGAGCCTGAGACAGACAGAAGGAAAACGCAGCTGGGCAAAGCAGGTTCCAAAGCAGAAAGATAAAGGGAATTCTCCGAAGAGTCTGATTGGATGCCCAGGCTTTGCTGGGCCTAGTTTTTAAGAGGACCCAGAACTGGGGTGCCCTAATCCGCATGCACGTGGCATACCCACAGTCCCATGCCATGGCCTGGGCCCCCCACTTTCATGCTTAAGCATTTGGGAGCTCTGACCTGACCACAGTGACAGGGATGGAAGTCAGAGGAGTTGCAGAGGACAACAGAACCTGGAGGGGGGCCCTGGCAAAGCCTCCTCTTCAGGAAGAGTCTCGCTGCCAGAAACAGCCTCTCAATCAGCCACGCTGATCGCAGAC
>JAJEJO010001251.1:27936-88161 GCA_020662805.1 Glaucomys volans
GGAGGCAGGCAGGTCCTTGGTGGTGAGCTCCCCAGTTCTGCCAGCCAATGGCCAAAGAACGATGACACTCTCAGGACGAGTTGGTTCCTTCTCTCCCACCTGGAGCAGGTCCCGCAACAGTTGTATCTGCATCTACAAACCCAGCGTGGACTATCCGAGGCTTTTTCCAGACCTGTCCTCTCCAAGGCTGCCCCAGAGCAGCACAGGGGTTGCAAGAAGGTCCATTTGAGGGCTTGGGTGAGGAGTCATCCCTGTGGTGGCACGACAGTGACCCTGGGCCGCTTCTGTCAATAAGGCCAATTGTCTCCTCTGCTGGAAGAAAGTTAGCCCACGTCCCCCGACGCCACCAGGCACTTGGTTAGAAATGCTCTCAATACCCATCGCAGAAGGGAGCGTTTCAGGACGACCCTGTCACTGTGGCCTCGCTCAGCCAGCTTCCCAACAAAACAAGAATTGAGAGTCATTTGAGGTTGCTGGGCACCCCAGGAAAGCCCTCTCATCTTCCACGGGGACGGAAGTGAAGGATGGCCTGAGCCAGCAGGTATCATCCCACAAGGATTTATGTGGCCAACCAGGCTGGACTCTGATTTTCAAATGGAATGGGTGAAAGCAATGGCTTTTATCTTAAATTGTCAACCTCTTGTGTGGAGGGGCAGTCACTGTGCAGCCTGCGGAGAAGCAAGGAAGCGTCTTTCCTGGAGGCCACCGGAGCTTCGCACCCCAGCAGGCCCACCACTGCGGTTTGGCACTCTCGCCTGCAGGGGTGGTGAAGGGGAATGAATCACTTTCTGCCTGGGTGGGCCACGTGCAGGAGACTCCTCCAGGACCTCTGGCTGCCAGATGGTTCTCGGTCAAGATGGTGGCTCAGATGTGCTCTCTCCTAGGAAGGGAGGCCAGCTGGGGCGGGTCATTGTTCCACGTGGCCCCAGGGTTGGCTTCTCTAGAAAGGCTGTCTTGAAGGAGAAGGAACAGGCCAGAGTGAGGCGCACAGTCGTCAGCCGTGCCCAGGGTGAGCGCCATGGCAGCCGTCCAGGGCTCTACGCAAGGCATGTGGTGAAAAATTGAAGCAACCAAGCAGGATGGCAGTATTTGCTGAAAGAGAGATGAATTTTGTCTCCTTGCAAGTCATTTTGCACAGCTGGTGACAGAGACTCACAGAATCCTGTTGCAGGAGGAGCCTGAAGTGGAGGAGGCCCTCTGCCCTCTCCCTTCACAAAGGAAAGCAGAGTTCAGAGGAGATAAGCAGTGGCCTGCCCACAGCCAGCTTGCTCCATGCACCTGACCCTTTCCCCCTCTAGCCCCTGAAAAGCAGCTCCATTTGCTCTTGGCCTTGGGTCCTCCACCAGCACACATAGGAGTGTCTGTGCCTATTAGGGAACGATGCCCCCTCCTCAGGGCTGAGGCCCGGAGCAGGGGCGCAGATGGTGAAGTTGAGAGGACCTGGCTTGCAACCCCATTCACCCTGCTGGCCGCTGTACAGAGCACAACTTGACAGCGGCACCTACTCCCCACATTCCAGCATATCTATGTGGGTCTGCCCCCCACCCTGCTCCCTGGCTACCTGGTTCCTTTCTTGAACCTGAACTCCAACATAAATCCATTCCTCCCAGCTTCCTCTACCACCAACTTGCCTGTGAGTTCGAATCCTTTTCCACGCTGGCCAACCTGCCCTCTCTTCCTCCACTCTCAGGCTGATTTCAGCCCCATCCACCATCAGTCATTCCCTGCCTGAGACTGACCACTTGGATTCAAAAGAGTCTAGAGTGCATTGGCGAATTGCAGGCCATGGGCCATGCTGGGCCTGCACCTGATTTTGTAAATAAAGTTTTATGAGAACACAGCCTCTCACAGTCTCCTGGACATGGATATTTTGCCTGAGACAGTTTTTCATTACTGTGGCAGAGTTAGTCATTGCACCTGAGATGAGGCAGCCCAGCAAAACCTGTCCTATTCACGGTGTGGTCCTTCCTGGAAAAAGTTTGCTGGTCCTGATAAACAGCAATCTTCCTGAGGTTTGGGGAATTTCAATGACTTGGTTAATGTCACAAACCAATAGCCAGCAGAGCCAGGATTGGATCCTGGTCCCCGACTCTTGCCAGCATACCCCACATTTTTTCCTAATGGAAAAAGCACACAGAAGAAAGAAAACTCTCTTCCAAAAGCTCTGGGTGACTCAGAACTCCCCAAAAGCTGGCTCTGAGGGCCCAGAGTCCCTTCCTGCAGCAAGACTCTAAGGTCCCATAGTAGCAAAGTCCACGCTATCTTGCTTTGGGCACCACCAGGGACCAAGAGCACACCAGTCGCCCTCCCGTAGGTGCTGACATTCCCCTCAGTTCAGCTCCTGTGACTAATGATGCTTCCTGTTCAGTTTGAGCTGGTGCACTTACTCCAGTGGCCCATCCTCTGCCTTCATGCATGGAGAGGGGGCAGCCAATCAAAGGGACTCCAGAGAGTGTGACATTTGGATGTTCTGTAGCCACCGTCCCTGGTGACTCTCAGATCAAATCAACTCTGCTTTACAAATAACACAAGGACATTTCCTTTTTTGTCTCCCGCTCTTCCTGCCCTCTCAGCTCCACTTGGCAATGCTTCCAAGAGTGCAGCCCAGGGGGCTGATGACAGCCGTACTCTCTTGTCTGCCCCAGATCCACAAAAGCTCCTTAGGACACAGAAAGGAGGAGGAAGAGATGCTCCAAGGATGAACACAAGAGAAGGAGCCTGGTCCTCAGAGCAGGTGCTACAGAGTCATGGAGGCCCAGGTGGAGGGCCCACTGGGAGAGGGAGAGTCGTGGCTGGGAGCCCACGGTGTACTGGGCACTTGGCAGAGTATCCCAGGGGATCTTGACACCACTCCTAAGAGGCAGGACTGACATCATTTCACAGATGAGAAAACTGAAGCTCACACAGGGCATGACCTCCGTCTTGGTTGGTGGCAGATCTGAAATTTAAATCAAGTCTTTCTGATTCCTAAATTTGTTCTCTCCTCTTATGGGGGGGTGGAGGGGGAAGGGCCCAAGACAAGAGCAGCCCAAGGTCAAGCAAGCAGGACCCCATCTGGTCAAGCTCTTTCCTAGAGAGGCTGACTCCTGACCAAAGCCATTTCTCAGCAAGATCATTAGCAATCCCAGCAAAAACAGATGGCAGGGGCTGAAGCAGAATGCCCTCCTCCATCTTCCTCTGCCCCACCAGAAAGGCCTTGAGCTGGGGGCCCTGTCACTGAGCAGCCTCTTCCTTCCCCTTCCTCCGCCCATCTTCCAACTCCACACCATCCTTAATTTCATGAAGTCATTCACAGAACTCCCTCCCATTGCCCTGTAGGATCCCAAAGGTACACTCAGCCCTGTTGATGGCCTGTTACCTTGACCTTGCAAGTACCAAAGATGCTGGAGAAAGGGTGAGGTGCAGCAGTAAGCCCAGGTTAACAAGACCCTTATTCCCCTGGGAGAATAGCTGCAGGCACCTGGGCAGCCACAGACCAGCACAGGCAAGGCACCCACAAGTGGCAGCTCAGTTCAAGATGGTAACAAATTTAACCCAGACCCTGGAGCCAGGCTGCCTGGGCGTGTGCCTGAGCACTGCCGCTTACTTACCCTCTGCCGTAACATAGGCAAGACAGGAGCTTCGTTGAGCAGCAGGCTGCTCATCTCTCTGTAGAAGGGGCACATGGCACCAGCCTCTCTGGGTCCCAGTGGGGATCCAATGAATTAATATTCATACAATTTCAGAAGAGCATCTAGCATATGGTGAGGGGTGTGAGCATGAGTTAAACCTTAGACATACATATTTTAAAACATTTGTTTGGGGTTTTTTTGTTGTTGTATGTTAGTTTGTTTTGTTCTATTTTTTAAGTATCAGGGACTGAACCCAGGGGCACTTAAGCACTGAGCCACATCCCCAGCCCTTTTTTATATCTTTTAGAGACAGGGTCTCACTGAGTAGCTGAAGCTGGCTTTGAACTTGCGATCCTGCCTCAGCCTCCTGAGGCTCTGGGATGACAGGCGTGTGCCACTGTGCCCAGACTTGTTTTTGTTTTGTTTTCAGTAAAAGCTATCTGATCCCATTTTTCAGCCATGGAAGGTATGGCACAAAAAAACCATTTCACGCAGAAAGTGGGATGTGGCAAGAAACGTTCTGGGGAGGTGATGCTCTGTAGGAACCTGGTTTTGTTCATATCTCTGTGAGACTTCAAAGCCCTTTCTATTTACTCGCTTGCTTTAACATATATGAGCAAGTACAACAACTGGGTTTTTCAAAAATACATCACAATTGAAGTATTCAAAGCAGACACCCCAGTGGGCTGTGCACTCTCCTGTTGTCCAGAATAATGGAGGTACACCTCAAACGGAGGTGGACACCCCGGACAGGAAAACCAGACAGAAGGCTTAGCATCCTCCTCGGTCCCTCTCAGTGTCCCTCTCCTCTCTTTCAGAGCATGTTTAATCAGAAAGGACTTCAGTCATCATCTAATGCAACATTTTAGGTGACCCAACCAAGGTTGAACAAGGTGACAAAATTTCCCATAAGTGACCCAAAAGCCGGTCTTCCTGTCATTTAGCCTCACCAGAGAATGTTAACACCTTATTTATCAGTTTGGGATCCAAAATGATTTTGTCTTTTCCTAAAAAATTGAATCCATGTTTAAAAGATGATTATCTATCCCCAAGGAGACTCAAAAGAATGGACACCATGTTATCTACTGATTTACACTCCCTTGTATTAACATGGAGCACGTGATCAGTTTAATCTCCTGAAGTTCCAGCCCCTTGGCTGATTTAAACTCACCTCACAGAGAAAATGCTAGCAGAGGGTTTCTCCAACCAGGAGGCAACACTGATGCTTTGCTTGTCTGTGAATAAAGGAATCCTTGTCTTACACAGGCATTTTGGTGGTCAGTGGCTAGAAACCAGGGACACACACATGCATGCACACACACACACACACACACACACACACACACACACACACACACACGAGACCCTTTGGCATAAGGTTAACCATAGCAGGTGGATCATCAGTCCCTGGGAGCCTGGGCCTAGTAGGCCCAGCCCTGAGGGAGGAGGCTAAAGCCGGGCTCCTGAGTGGGTACCTCAGTAAGCAGGTGAACCATGGTGGGAATCTGGGAATGGTGAGAAGTGGCCATTCTGGTAGGCCTGGAGTTGGACGGCATCAGGAAGTTCTGGTGGAGACAGCAGAGCCCAGCTATGGACTGAGAATCCCAAGCAGGGCTTATTTCCCAGAATGGCCAGAAAGAGCAGGACCAGGCCATGGCCTGGGAAACCTATGCTGCCACACACATTAGGAAGGGCCCAGGGTGCCAGGAACTAGATGATACCCCTGTGACTAGTCTCAATCCACAGCAGAGGCTTGGCTATGTGAACCACGGGCAGGTCAATGAGGGGACAGTGACCCTGCTCACTTGATGTCTAGAACTCTCAAGTCCTCAATGGACCTCCCCAGGCCTCCCACTGCAGATCTCCCTGGGCCTTCCTCCTGGCCTGAGTGACCTTCTATGAATTAAGAGGAGGCCACAGAGGCGAGGGCCAGTGGAAGGCTGTCTATGCTGTTGTCTGGGCATCAGTCCCCATTCTGGATGCTTCCCCAACAGAGAGGAACAGTCCTATGTGGCTTCTGACTTGGCAAGGTACTGGGCCAGAACACAAGCTAAGAGGGCCTTGCAGACAGAGGCATGCCCCAGGTGGCAGTGGCAGGGAAGGAAGCTAGCCTATACCCCTACTGAGCTCAGACTCGGGTCTGTACTACACAGGGCTGTGCTCTGTCCAAAACAATCACCCATTTAAAATCTATCCCTGGGGGTCCCTGCCAATCTGCTCATGGTCCCACTCCTGTTTCTCTGCCCTTGTCTGCTCCCCAACCCCAGTCTCAACTCCTCAGCCCCAATGTCCTAAGAGCCTCATGTCACTAAGAGTCATTTTCATCATTAAATCAATTAACATTAAGGTAGTGATATTTGACTCTTTCCAGATTTATTTACGTATTTTTAGAGGAACACAAAGAACGGCAATCCTCTCAAGCAAAGGAATGAATATTTAATAATAAATATTCAGCTATGCACTGCATGGATGGGGAGGTATTTTCACCAGAGTAAAGCTGCCCAGTATCCATCCCTCCACCATAATGGTGCCTCGATTTCCTTGTGGGATACCTGCCCCCATCCCCTAGCCCAAGGGCTTACTTCCTGTGAGGAATGTCAGTCATGATACATCCTCCCTCTCCCACCTAAGAATGGTGGGGGGCAGACACAAGGCCCGTCCAGCCAGATGGACAACAGTTGCTGGCCACTGGTCACTCACCCTGTAGATCCTGCCTTCTAACCCTTCAGTTGTCCCCTGGTCCCTCCCTCCACAGGCCACCTTCCCCCACAGCCTTCCACTAAATCACTGTTTGAACCAACCAGTCTCTCCTGTTTGCAAGGAACACGGAATTCCAGGTGGACATCAGTCACCCCAGCCTGCAGTAAGGCCAGCAGAGGCTGAGAGAGATGGCTGCTCGCTGTCTTCCCTCCAGGCAGAAGCTGGAACATGATCCACTGCAGCATGACCACCGTGAGCAGATGTTCCTGACACATGTGCAACCAGAAACCAGAGCTGTCTGACTGGACCCAGGGTCAGGAGGCTGGAAAATGACATCCCATCTCCCACAGTGACAGGATGGGACCACAGGAAGCCCTGAAGGCACAGGCCAGTCTTCCCTGCCCCCTCCTGCCTGCTACCTTCTGTGCACACGCACACACATGCACACACACCACACAGAGATTTGTGCCCACGAGCACGCCCTCCTCCTGCCGCTCTCCAGGGAGACTCTCTGAAGAACACGGCAGGCCCAGTGTCCAGGCAGGCTGGGTGCAAACAGAGGAAGGATGGATTGTTCTTTTGGACTCAAACACTGATAGTGGTCTTCCTTCTCTGGTGGGAACCAGGAGGCCGGGTCCCTGCCTTCTCCATCACACACCTGGAGCAGAACAGGGGTCCCAGGGAGAGACACACTCCACTCCACACATGACAGACATGGCCACCCCAACTGCCTGAAAACAAAACCGTATCTAAGGTGACAACAAGCCATCGCTCCCTCCCTAAGGCCACCTCTCCTTTCATTCTCTTCCAGTGGCATTCAAACTGACAGGAAGGCAAGGTAGGAGAGAACAAGACCCCACAACAGCATGGCTGAGACCCTTGCGCTTGCAGGTGTAAAATCCTCCCCATTGGACCACCATCCCCCCACTCACTCAGGCACATGTGGACACACAGGACATCCAAGTGGGCACACACACACGCACATACACGTGAACGTCCCCAGCCACACCGGGAACACCCAGCAGGTGGCCGGGGCCAGTAATGCAGTGGGGCGAAGGCACACGGCAGTGAGGCACGAGGCAACTTGCTTCCTAGTATTTTTATTGGAGCCTTGGTTAAGCGTGAACGCGCATCAGGAGTCCCGGCCACGGCCCATCAGCCCATCTGGAGCGGGGCTCCGGGGTCGATTTCCTTTTTTCCCTTTATAGACAACATTATTAAAAAAAATAAACTTTACAATAATACATTTTCGCTCATCTGTGGGGTATTATTTGATAGTTTTGTTTCTTAAAAAAAGGAAAGAAAAAGGAAAGCACAGGATATAGGTACATGGACGTGTATATACACACATGTAGAGAAAGAAGCCTCGTATGTACACAGTTGACAGATGTCTTGGAAATGAGGAAAAGGGGGTGGAAACGAGGAGGGGAGAGAGAAGGAGCGAGCTTGAGAGACCAGAGTGTTGCAGACACACGTCCAACTATGGCCTCTTCTGCCCCCTTCAGTGGTCCCTAAGGGGAAGACCCACCAAATGGACCCACAAGAAACCGAAAAAGCCAACGAAGCATCATTTCTCTTTGACTTCAAAATTCCTGCCACCAAGGAGGAAGCTGTGTCCTGGAGCTGGTGGCTCCCTCCCTGCAGGGAATCTCCCAGGCAGGCTGAGAGGCCCCAGCCCCACGCACACAATGGCCAGGAGGACCCAGCCCAGCCATGGGGGCTCCACATCACACACAGTGAGGGAGGACAAGCCATCTCTATCTTTGAAGCCAAGAGGAGGGCCAACAGGGCCCAACGGGAGGCCTGTCGCCAGCTCCATTTCCCCCAGTGACCAATGCCCTCTGCTGGGCCCCCAACAGGTTCCCAGAGCGGGCAGCTCCAGAGCAGCTGCCACTGTCCTGTCCCCAGCCTGCATTGGGCACAGCACAAGTCCCTTCGGCAGTGGGGTCTCAGCTTGGTCTCTTGCTTCAGAAGGATCCAGAGAGAAAAACACCAGGAGACAGTGAAGGGCATTTCTAGAGCCTTGTGTCCCCCTCAGGGTGGAGTGTCCCTGAAGCCAGGGGACCATTGGGCCAGCTCTCAGGCTCCCCACCTGCTGGTCTGTTTGGTTTAGAAAAACTTCTCCAGAGAAGGAACCTGGGAGGAGACAGGTTCAGAGACAAGGTGGGGGATTTTTTTGCAAGGGGTGTGTGTGTGTGTGTCTGGGAGCGTTTCCACTTGGTCAGAAGGGAGTTCTCATCTGTGCAGTTGGTAGAAATCTTGAGACAGGGTCCCAGGGCCTACAAGGCCCATTTCAGCAACAGGAAGGGGAGCGCAGTCAAGGCAGCCGACGGTCTGGCTCTGCGGGGGCCTGAGTTAGGTTTGATCACCTTGTTGCTCCCTGGGATGATGTTTGTCGTGAGCTGAGTTCACAGCAGAAGGGAGGACAGAGAAAACAATAAAAATCCTGTCAGTGGGTTGGGCGCTGGCCTCCCCAGCCCTGCCCTCCCTGGCCACCAGAAATCTTCCCAGGACTCTTGAGGGCAGAGCCAGGCTTTCATGGGGCAGGGAAGGGCAGGAACAAAGTGAGGCTCTGTCCCCACTGGGCTCCCAGCCCTCAGGTTGGGGGAGGTGAGCAGAAGTCCCCAGAAAACAGGCTACACCTCCCTGCTTCAGGGCCGAGGAGGAGGATGTGCATCCCGTGAGGCGGGAGATGGTATAAAGACCCCAAGGAGAAGCTCCAAGGACCTCTGGAGAGGAGAGGAAAGGCAGGGAGGGGAAGCCACATTCTCCCAATTCCTGAATTCCTCCTCCAGGAAGTCCTCCCTGCACATCTCTGACTGAAGTGCTCCCTTCTTCTGCAGAATTTTTCACCACATTTTCTTCTCCCCTAAGCTACCAGGGTGGATCTATAATGCACATATACACTCCTATGCAGGGGGGTCTTCAAGGAAGATTCCAACTCTATATCCAATTCTTATCACAAGAACTGTGACAGGGCCAGAGCGGAACCGCTACTCCTTACCTTTACCTTAAAGAAAAGGGGGGGGGGGGGGGGCCTCTGCTTGGAAAGCTACTCCCCTCTCCCAGAGAGACAACCGCAGGCCCTGACTGAAGCCTTTGTACTCCCCAACACCCACCCAAGCAAAGTGAGTGCCCACTTAGGTCCAGGTGGGGCCAGAAGATCAGATGGCCCAACAATGGGATTCTGGGGTTCTGTTTTCAAGGCTCACCTAGAAACAGCCCCCTGAGGCCAGTCTCCTGCCCCTACCCACCCCCTTCCTGCCCCACTCACCTCTGTGAAGCACATGCTTAACTCTTTGGAGTTATTGGCCTTCAGTCCCTGCTCCTGTGGGAG
This sequence comes from Glaucomys volans, assembly GCA_020662805.1. Taxonomy (NCBI): domain Eukaryota; kingdom Metazoa; phylum Chordata; class Mammalia; order Rodentia; family Sciuridae; genus Glaucomys; species Glaucomys volans. The sequence goes on from JAJEJO010001251.1 coordinate 37,585, forward strand.
AGAAGGCACCAGTTAGGCCAGGTCACCATGCTCCTTCTGGCCTAGCTTTGACTAGCGACTCAGACCAGGCCCTGCCATTCACTGTTGGCACTGTTAAGCGGAAGGTGCATAATAAAGATGACTGCTCAGTCCCACGCAGGAGAGACCCCTGCATCCCTGAAGCCCTCATCAGTTAGGTCCTGGCTTCTCAGGGCTCCTGGGGAACCTAGCTCTAAATCTTGCTCTCCAATTCACAGTATTCTGTAGGAACTAGCCATCTGCATGTCTGTCTGCATACTCAGAGTTCCTCAAAGGCAGGGACCGTGTCTCTTCTTCTTGCATGGAGCCATGTTTGGCTCACTACTCAGTGTTTTACTGGATGAATGCATGCACGAATGAATAAATGAATGAATGCATCACACCAGAGATGGCATCTGAGAGCCAGCTCCTGTTATTTGCCATCAATGCTGGAAGGCTCTGTAGGAAAAGATCATGAGCCCTCATCTGGGCTCAGGAGAGAGAGAACTGTGATTGATTGGTGATGTCTGCCACTGGTACATGTTAGGTGGACATCTGGCAACTGCACCAGGCCATTTCACTCCCAAGCAGATGTGCAGCACCTGAGAACTCTGTAGACAAGATGAAGAATGAAGAATGAGAAGGGAAGATTGGCGTCATGGCCATTCTAGGATTCTCTGCCCTGGCATAACTACTTGGAAGCAAGACCACAGAGGATGAAGTGCTCTGTTACCATCATCATGAGAGAGATCCATGGAAACCAGCTGGGGATATGGTGCTTCAAATGGCTTAGTTCCCAAGGCACTTGTGGGGAAGCTCTGGCTGCCAGGAGCAACTGGGAAGCCCAAGAAATTATGCCTAAATCACGACTCTTGGCCAAAAGTATCAATAATTCTTTGGACGTCGTAGGCAATTGACCACCCAGGCATCTGGTCAGCTAAACAAGGTCCCAGCTGTCACACAGAGACCCCAGCCAAGAGCAGTCACTGCCAGTGGTAGAGACAGAAAGTGGTGATTAGCACAGCAGGAATGAAACCAGACCCAACCGGGGAGGATCCTATTAAAGACCAGGTACCAGTGTCTCCAGGTGCGAGAGATGGCCTGGCCAACCCACCAACTGCCTCCCTCCCCGGGACAGGCTCCCCATGGTCCTCCCAACCACTAGATTCTCCTTCTCGGGGTGTGACACCACTCCACCCAGGGATGTGGGAGGCCACTGCAGGGACAGAGCACCATGCCTGCCCATCTCAGAGGCTGTGCTGTCGTCACTGTGTCCCACCTGTCCTTCCCCACCCCTTCACCAATCCTCAGTCAATTATATCCATCCCCACCTGTGATACATGTGATCAAGCAGCTGCTTAGACCCTTTCTGGCTTCCTGCTGTAATTGTCAGGGGTGGCTGGCCTGTTCTGTCCCCTTTGGGGGACCCTGTTTTGTCCCTTTGTCCCACTTCCCACAGAGCTCACTGAACATGGAGTCCATGTGGAATCCCAGAAGCAGACAGCCCCATTTTCAATCAAAGCTGCTGTTATTCGTCTTGTATGCTGGAGTGATGTGCAAAACTGTTTTTTAAGTCTATTGCTTTAAAAAAAATGTTTTTGTTTTGAGAAAACAACAAATCCAGCTGATCTTTAAGGTGGAGCCAGTAGAACATTCCATGATGACGCACTCCAGCTCACGGGCAGGCTCAGAGCAAAGGCAGCCCAACATCAGGTCAGCAGGGTTCCATGCCAAGGTCAACCCACACAGAGAAGCACACAAAGCACCTGAGCCCCAAGCCCAGCCAGGTGTGTGGAGATAAAATCTGATGCTGATGCCCTCTGGAGTCCTGGCCCTGTCAGGTTCCTCCCAATGGCAGGAGAGGGGCATGGCGATCGACAAATGCTACCCAGCAACAACGAGAGCAAGAGTCCTTCTGAACCTATGGTTGTCCAGTTCTGCAGGCCTCCAGGACTGACCACCACACCCAGGGAGCTCAGGGTACCCTGCAGGCTTCCCCTCGCTGACCTGAACAGACACCCCAAGTGCTGAGACCTCTTGTTTTAAAACTTTCTCAGTGAAGGGTCCTAGCCTGTGGGACCCACAGGGCAACCCCTTGATCCAAGAAACAGAATAAGAAGGAAAAGCTCAAGAGGCCACAGCCCTGCACCCAAGTCCTGGTTCTGCCAGTCACCCAGGGCAAGTCCACTGTGCCTCCGTTTCCTCATCTATAAAAGATGGATAGACAAATGTGTCCCTAAGCCAAGGACACTGCATACAGGACAAGCCTCCCCACAAAACTAAGGCTCTCTGTTCACTGCACAAAGCAGAAAGTGAGCCAAGCACAGCTTTGCACGGCCCAGGAGCAAAGCTGTGGAGAAGGTAGAGGATAAGGTGAAACCCAGGTAAGCCAGCAGCCTGGGGCCTGCCAGTGATGAGTGACAGGGCAGGCTCCACAGATGACAGTTGGAGAGGCAAAGGACTTGGAAGTCCCCACTCCACCTGACTTCAACAAAGCAGAGCAGAAGCAGAGGCTGAATTAACCTCCTCGACAGCCAACCTGAGACTCCAGCCACTCCTAGACATGGAATAGTGGGGGTGTCCAACCAGCTGTTGACTTTTCTGGAAGTGGAATATGGGTGAGGAGTGCAGAAAGTCTACCATTTGAGGTCAAAACAGGTGCTCAGACCACTGCCTCCCTCCCTCTCTCACCAGTTGGGGATGCCCTTCCCACCAATGGGTCTCAGTCCTGCCCTTGAGCCCAGCCCTCACACCTAACAGAAATAAAGTGCCCCAAAGTCCCCTCCAGGCCAGTTAAATCTCTGGAAGGGGGAGAGAAGGCTGCCATATCCCCCTAAGCCTCCAGGCCGGGACAGTTCTCTGGGGTCATGGCCCACTGAATGCTGCCCCAGTGCCCAGCTCTCCCTGTGCGACTTGTGCAAGGGTCACTCTAGTCCCTGACCCTGTGCTGAGCCCTCATACCCTTGAGATAGACTCGGGGTGTGTAAATGATGGCGTTCCAAAGGCAACGGGCCCAGGCCGCTGGCATGGCAGGACCCAGGGATTCTAACAGCAAACCCGCGACATGGAGGCTGGCAAAGGGACAACATGGTAAGAGCTGGTCCCCAGAGGCTGCACTATGGGGGCATCAAAAGCATGAAAGAAGTGACAAGTGCAGTTAGCACTAGGGAAGGGGTATGGCCACGAACCAGGACAGCAACAAGGCAAGCTTCATCCTTCTAGAAGTTTCTCCCAGAAAGGCCCCTGTGCCAGGAAGTTGGAAAGAAGTAGTCTTCCTCCTCTGCCTTGCCCACCTCTCTCCCGACCCAGCCCCCAAAGCCCAGTCTGGCAGTCCCAGAGTCTCACTGGCCTGACCCCAGGGCTACTAAGTCCAGGGCCGTCCAGCTGGTCAGATCTCTCCTGAGTCCCCTGCTCCTGCCCCTGACCCCACCCCCAAACCCTGGCCTATGTACCCTATGAGCCTGTCCCAAGGCCCTCCCTCCTGCACACACTCACCACCAGGGACTGTCACCTCTTCCTCCCCTCCACTCCCTGTCCCCACCCCTCTTTCTATCCCTCCTTTCCCAAATCCAAAAATCGAATATTTTTTGATTTTTTAAATCAGGGTCCTGAGCCTCCAGTACCTCTCCCTTTCCAGCCAACCCCATCTGCTCTCAGGTGACTCTCCCACAGTTGGGCTCTGCTGTCCTGCCCCCTGGCTCCTGCTGGCTTTCCTCCTGGGACGCCCTCACCCACTCCAACCCCAGCTCCCCACCTCCAGTCCAGTCCAATTCTCCCAGGCCTGGCAGCAGGCTTCCCTGTCCATCAGCCCTCGGCTTCAGCTCCCCACTAAAGCGACCCTTCCTCCCCCAGCCTTGCTTAATTCATTCTCTTGCACTTCACCCTTGTGATCACTGAGTGGGGCCTCCTGTCATCCTCCTGACCAGGAATTGGCTGATTGAGCTTGTCGGTCTAAGCACCCAGGTAAGAGTGACACGCAGTTAGAGTGCACATGGAATAAATGCACACTCTAACGGCCACTCAGTCCCATGCTCTGACGTCCACAGGTCTGTGTACTGGTAAGGACGAGATCCATCCAGGCAGCAGAGAGGACGGGAGGAGAGAACTGGCTGCCGGCTGCTAAATCTGCTTCAGTGTGAGGCAAGGGGCCCTGTGGCAACCCCTCCAAACTCATCTTTATTGTCCCAAGATGACTGGCAGCATCAAGTGAAAGAGAGGAGTGTGGCTGGGGGAGACCAGGAGAGCAAAGGGGATGCAAGTCGCTAGGCCTCCCCAGCCCTCGGAAAGGGGACCTGATGAGACTGGCATTCTGGGCCCAGAGCAACCCAAGGGGAATGTCAGGGATGGTGGAAACAGGACACGGCCAGGCAGAGCCCTAACCCACCACCAGCCTTCCCTAGTCCCCACCACACCACTCTGGTCCAGGTCCTGTCACAAGGCCAAACAGTCTTGTGACCAATCTTCCTGTATCCTGGATAGGAAACCATCTTGCTCCCCACCCTCCCACGTAGTGCACCCCATGGCACCCAGCAGCTGGAGCTTCGGGAGAGCCACACAGACAGATGGGAGCATAAAGCCCCAGAGCCTCTGCCAGGAGACGGCAGCAAGCAGACCCCTGGTTCTGTCCTCCAAACCCTGTGGAGCACCTTCTCCATGCCAGGCCCTGTGCACTCCTTGTTCAAGGCGACACAGAAGGGGGTGGCAGGGCCATCAAGGCCTCCAAGGACACTGGCCCAATAGGGGAGAGGGAAGCACATTTTCTGATTAGTCCGGAGTAAGGTAGAGGGCAACTTCACATGGACAGAATCAGGGACAAGAACTCCAAGAGGGAACATGTGACCAGGACTCACAGGGCGAGAGGTGGAGAGGGGAGGAATGTCTCACTCAGAGGAGCTGGCAGGTGCCTGGGGCCAGCGTCTTGCTCACTCATCTGTGGGCCCATTCCTTGGGAAGCCTCCTGGGCTTCAGAAACAAAGGCCTTGGATGAGTGTCTGAGACTGGCCTGCCTCCCAGGTTCCTACTCTATAAGACAATGGGGTGAAGGGCAAGGCAAGGACATTCATCCAAGGTACAGACATGGCAGAGCCAGAGGCCCAGAAGAGGCCACCTCCTAGTTCGCCAAGTTTTCTCCAAGTTCCAAGAACCCCAGACCAACAAGATCACCAGAGAGAGGGCCACAGAGGGAGAGGCTCCAAGGGCAGGGCCTGAGGCTATGTCAAAACTGGACACAGGGTCAACTCAGGGCCACACCACTCCTGGCTCCTCCACAGCATTCAGGACAACCACATCCCTGCCCAGCAGCCCCACAAGAGGAACAGGAGCTCCTCAATCCCACATCCACCTCCATGGGAAGACCCTTTGTGGGGAGCAAATCTGAGGAGTCAGCACAAGGTAGCCAGGGGCCCTGTTCTGGGCCCTGCTCAGCCACTAACGGGGTTGCAGGGCTATGGACGAATTATTGTCCACTCTAGACCTCCTGTCCCCTAGGTTTGGGAAGGAGATCTTGGAACACACTTCCAGTCCAGACACGTGTGGATCCCCAACAGGCTGCCATGTCTGGGGTTCTCTAAGGCTTTCCCAAGGAGAGAAGAGGGATAGAGGGGGCCATAAATAAGGAAAACCCTCTTGCTTCTCTCTGGGATGAATCCAGGGTGCACACCCTCCTCCCCACTAGGCCTCAACCTCCAGTCTCTGCCAACATTCATGGATCCCTCTATGGTTATGTGTTCCCATGCCTCCCAAGGGCCCCAGGAGGGCCACCACAGAGCCATTCAATCAGAGATGATCCAAGCTAGCAAAGCTGATGGACAGGAGAGAGGTATAGGTTGGGGTGGGCCCATGCTGACCTCCAGCTGAGCGGAGGACAGGATTGAGGGCTGATTCACACTGCAACCCCCAGCCTGGCATGGTAGTAGGTGCTCATAAAAAAGACGGCAATGGAACAGTCGCAGGGGCCTCTCCCCTTCCATTTCTGAGAAGGAACTTCATTAGGGTGGCCTAATGGGGGAGCAGGTCATGAAAGGGTTCCATGCTGACCCAGAGGTCAGCTGCCACCAGCAAGGAGAAGGGGCAGTGGGAGGAGGGCTTCCCTAACCAGGACAGGCACCAGCACACATGCCAGCTCAAGTCTCACTTCTCCTGAACCTTCCTGTAGGCTGTGCCACTGCAGATGGTCCCCGCCAACCTCTTGGCCAGTCAGTGCCAATTCCAGCCTGAAACACCCTGTGCCCACCAGCCACCACCTCCCATTCCCTCTGTCCTCTGCCCTCCCTAGGATTTTGCACTAGGTTCTCTTCTAAATCCTTTGTTCTAAGGGTGTGGGGGTGTGTGTGTGTGCGTGCGTGCGTGCGTGTATGTTTGTCCTCTCTAGAACTGACCTCTTCAGCAAAGAGCCTACTGGAGTGAAAGGTGCAGTGGTACAAGGGTAACAGCAGAGAGAGATGCTGAGTGATGGCACCTCCAGAGTGAATGTGTCCCCTGTTGTGACACTGCCTGCAATCTATGTCTGATGTTTATTTCACTGTCTGATCCTCAACAAGGCCATAGGACCAAACACCAGGACTATGTTGCCTCATTCATCAATGTCTCCCCAGCATCTCATATACCACTTGGCAAGAAACCCACACAGGTGAGTGGGTGGGTGGATGGACAGATGGATGGACAAATAAGCACCATGGACTTTGGAGTCAGATGTAGGTTTGGCCATCTTCCACACCAGTCAGCTTTGTGATCTTGGGAACATCACTACCCCTCTAGACAGTTTCCTACATGTAAAACAAGAATGCCAATACCATACTGTTTGGGAATTCAATAGGAAAAGCAGAGACTCCACTAGCACACGAGCTGGTAATTAGAGAGGGCTGATAAATGGTACCCATTACATTCCTCTGGTGCCGCGCGGTCTCTATGATACCACGATGTAGCAGGTGCTCTCCATTTGCAAGATGAATGCCTAGGAATGAACCGGTGAGAACCAACCCCACAGCTCCTCCCGGCCTCTTACGTCCCTGACCTAAAGGCAGGACTTTGGTGTTCCCTCGCTGGCCTCAGAAGAGTGGTTTCCCATACTGTTCTGACGCCATGCTGCTTCCCCAGATCCTCAACCCCCCTGCCCCCTCCCAGGTCCCTGAGTGGCAGAGCCACATCCCTCACCTGGATAGATGTGCAGGTGGTGATGACGCTGGTCCCCAGACTGGTGCTATCACTGAGATCATCTGGCAAAGAAGGAGTCTTCTCCACCCTTGGGGCCTGGGTCGCAGGGAGTAAGGGACTCTTGGGAGATACGTTCACGTCTGTGCCATTGCCGAAGGCCTGAATGGCATTCCCTGGAGGGTGGGGGACAAGCAGATGCACAGAAATCAGGACCCACTTCCATCACTTCCCCCCACCCTGACCACTACCTTCCCTGGAACAGCCAGAAGCTGAGGACAAAGGGAAACCAAGGAATTTAACTCAGCTCAGATTCTTTTCAGACCTACAGAGTCCACGTCTAGAGAAGAAAAGAGCAAGAGGGAGCCAGAATGGAGGGAAACGCACACCATGGTGAGGATGGCCTCAGAGGAAAGGAGGAGCAGGAAGCGGGAGGTGTGGGAGCCCAGGGAGGAGGCCAGGGACAAGGTGGTCCCAACCGCAGATCCCTGAGCACAGGCCTCCCTGGCTCCGCTGCCATCTCAGATGCTTCCAGGTCCCCGCTGCTGGCATTCCAAGGGCCCAGATGCAGCCCTCCTCCCTCTCCATGCCTTACACTTTCCATGAGCGGCCTCCCCACCCCACATTGCCAACTAGCTCTAATTCCCTGGAGACTGACCCATCAGAGCTCCAGGACAGAACTCTGTCCCCAAGACACAAGCCCATAACCAAGTGTCCAGGGGAGTCACTACCTCCATGCCCCAAATGCACCTCCTATGTCTCTCATTCAAGTCCACACCAGGCATCTCTTCCCACCACCACCAACACTCCCAGGCCCCTCGCTTGCCAGTCTTGAAGGTGTCATCTCTATGACCCCAAGCCCCCCAAGACAGAAACCCAGGCAGCGGCCTCCTGGTGCCTCCTGACCCACCCACTGGCAGCCTGCTGAGCTGGTCTCCTAAAGATCTCTCCTCCCATCTCTTGTCACTGTCCCCCTCCCACTGCTCTGGTTCAGTCGTCATTGTCCTCTCCCTACTATAGCCTTCTTCGGGACTCTGTATACTGTGTCACCCATCAGAATCTGGGGAGCCTGGGGCCCCTGCCAGGATGGAGAGCAGGTGACTTCTGCTCCTCAACTGACTGTCCCCTGGTACGCACCAAGGGAGGCAACCTCTAAGAACCCTTCAGGGCCTCCCACCTCCGGCTGACACAGGTGTCCCCACCCCAGGCTCCTGCAACACCGTGTGCAGAAGTCTGCACTCAGACTGTTCATCCTGCACTGTGACCACGGTGGCCCCTCAGTCCACCTCCACCTGGCCGCACACTCCTCAATGACAGGCACTGGAATCTCTATCTGAATTCCCAGTGCCACACAGAAAGGAAGAAAATGGATGGACAGACAGATGGAAGGAAGAAAGGAGAAGGAGGAGGGAAGAGACTGCAGGCAGGGTGGTCAGCAGCAGGCGTCACCCTGCAAAGACCAAAGGCAGGCCGCCCTCTCTGGGGCCTCTGGCGTAGGAGTGAGACGGCTTCCAGCTCCAGTTCGAGTGGGGAAATACTCATTAAAGGAAGAAACGGCAGAAGCCTGGGATGAGAGGGCTCTGTCTCCAAGGGAACCCAGCTGAAGTGGTCAGAACAACAGACCAGAAACCTTCGGCTTTGACCTGACACAGGTTCAAGGCCTCTGGCCTCGACTGAGGCTGGCCTGCTAGCAGCTCTGATGTGGCTCTTCAGAAGCTCAAAACCCCGGGTCCCTGCGGGCAGCACCCATGATAGAGAAGCCCCATGGGTATCACCGGCCACCCACAGGAGGTGATGAGAATGGCCCAGGCAGGTTTGTGGTCCCCGGGGCAATGGGCAGGTGGGAAGCAAGGGGCTTGTGGGGAAGGGGGACGCCCCGGACTCACGGAGGCACGGGTTCTCGGTGAAGTCCCTGAGGAACTTCTCACACTCCTCCTCCATGTTCCCACTGCCTCGACAACTGCACCACGGGGACACCACGATGCCGGTGGGGCTGGAGTCCACGTAGTTGGGGGTCATGTCAAACCCTGGGCGGGGAGGAAGGGAGGGAAGGGGAGATGAGCATTTGGGCCTTCCCTTGGGCCCCCAGCCCCAGGTATGGCAGGGCACATACACACAGTCCCCAACTCACAGTCCCAACTCTGTGGGGACACGAGGGGTTAGCAGGGGCCAAAGGCACAGAGGACACCAAGCTCCTCGTCACCAGGATGGGAGGGCAGAGCCCAGCAGCTCTGTCCAAGACTGAGTTCCCTTGTTTTCTCTCTTGCCAACTGGAGGAACCTGTTTTCTAGATCAGGAAAACAAAGATCCAATTCCTGGGTTGGATCCCGGTGCTGACGTTTGCCAGCTGGGTGAGCCTGTGCCAGTCACCCGACTTCTCTAACCTCAGTTTCCTCATCTATAGAATGGGAATACCATTGCCTCCCTAGTAAGAGCTGTAGAGAGGCCCAAGAAGACAGTACCCTCAGAATGTCTGAACTGCAGTAAAGGTCCCATTTCCTTCTTGCGTCCAAAGCCACACAGGCTGCTAGGGCCCTCCACCCGCATGACAAAGAGCCTGGGCTCTCCTCCATGAAGAGCTGGCCTCTCCTCTGGTTCCCCTCAAAGTTCTACCTGAATCAGCCCCAGAGAAGCCCTGATCCGGGCAGGAGCCCCCACCGCACAAGGCTGGGGCAGCAAGGAGCCACATGAGCCCAGAAAATGCGAGAAAACTCACCAATCATGCCAGCATAGGATCCCAGACACGCCTGGTAATTGTCGGCAGGGCAGCTGGTGAGTGTCCGGTAGGAGGCTCGACAGTTGGCGTGGAAGTCTGCCAGCCGGGACCTGGTGTCAGGAGAAGACCCGACAGAGAAAACAGTTTAATCTGGCAGTCTGGCCTCCTCTGCCCAGCATGTTACGGCAGCTCCTCCCTGTGCTCCCCAGGGCCAGAGGAAGCCAGAGGAGGGAGGGGAAGAAGGTGGGGGGAACCAAGACTGGGGCCTCAAGCTGGGAGCAACTTGGGCACAGATTTCCTAGAGAGCAGGGCCTGTGAGGCAGCTTAAGAAAGGCCAGTGACAGGCTGACCAACGGGGCTCAGGAAGACGGAAGCAGCACACTTTCAATGGCTCTTTGCGAGAGAAGGATGCAGAGAGAACGCAGGCTGGCTCACAGCGAACACCCGGTCAGGGCTGGAGACCTGGGCTCTGCTTTCTGCTCAGCCACACACCTGAATACTCCTACCCAAGTCCTTAAACACATCACTCTTCCCACCTGCAAAATGGGCCCAATAACCCCCGTCCCAGCCACTTCATAGGACCCAGCTGAAGCTCAAAGCCCCCACCCTGGGGAAAGATGTCTTAGGGTAGGACATTCCTGGCTGGGCTCCTTTGTATCATGTCAGAACTACCAGCTCCCACCATCACCCTCCACCACCACCCCAGTCCCACCAGGCAGAAGCACAGCCTTTTCCTTTTCTGTGACATAACATGTCATCATCCATTCACATCTGATGCTTCTTCATGACCACAGGGTCACAGCTCAGACCTGAGTTGCATAAAGGTGGGCACTGTCTGACAGGTCCAGCCCCAGCCCCAGGCCCAGAGCAGGGGAGGCAGGGGCAGAGGTGCCCACGTCTAACACACACAGCAACCCTACTCCTTCCTTCCGCCCCGGTGACCTGGCCGCAGAGGTTACCATCAGCCTGGGCTGAGGAGCCCATTTCCCTGCCCACCATGTCAGGTGGGAGTTCTTGGCCAGGTGGTCTCAGACATCACATCTGAGTCTCACCGCAGTTCCCAGAAGCAGCGATGAGGTCTTGCTCGCTGGCGTTTTCCCCATGACAAGCACAGAGCAGGACCTCAGGAACCAGGTGCCCAGAGAGGATTCTCTGGGGACTCCAACTGCCAGTGACAGAAAGGGCTAAAACCCATGTTACCTGGCTCCTGGGCTATGCTCGTGGCACACTGTAAAGGCCCTCACATAGCCATCCCCAGTTCACCCCAAATTTAGCTGTCCTGGTTCTGCACTGGAACTTGGTCCCATTGGAGAAAAGAGCAGGAAGAGGGAGGAGGAGGCAAGTGCTGAGAGAGGCAAAGCCAGCTCCAGGGAGGAGAGAGGAAACGCCTTCCAGGGGAGGGCTCCTGCCCTCTGCGAGGACCCTGCCATGCAGGCCCAGGGGCATCAGAGGAAAGTGGCTGAGAGCACCCTGCTCCCACACAAATTCCAGCTTGCCTGGAGGGACCTGGAAGATGTTTTTGAGAAGCAGGAAGCCCTCTGGAGAGATCTGGCCCCAAACAGGCCTTGTGTGTCTCAGGCCCCAGAGGCTGGGAGAAGGTCATGATTTTTAAAAAGGTACACTCACATCAGTCCTTTACTGTTTAATCCTCAAAGAACCTCCATGAGGTATGACAAGCAGTTATTATTATTCCATTTGACAAATGAGAAAGGTGAACCTCGGAGAAGCTAAATGAGCCCAGGATCACAGAACTGCTGAGCAGCGGAACCAGGACTCAAACCCAGAAGTCCGACGGCAAGCGGCTGCCCTTTCTGGCTGGTCCCGATGCAGGGTGGGGTGAGCCCTCAAGGTTCCTTCCAGAACCCACACTCTGCGTCTCTGTAAAAGCGACAGCGTCTTCCACAGGAGGCAAGGAAGCCCGCAGCCGCCTCTGCGCTCGCTCTTGTCCATCCTCACCACCACCCCCAGGACAGGAAAAGCAGCTTTTCCAACCACACCCTTATCCTCTGCAGGACGAGGCTCAGCCTTAAATGTTGAGATAGCATCTGTCCCACTCTGCAAGCCAGCAATTCAGAGAGGGGGCAGTGAGTGAAAGATGGGGGGTGAGGCCAGGTGCACACACCCTGCACCTCCAGAGACCTGAGAGGTAAGTGGAGGGGGCAGAGGCTCTAATCAGTAGACAGGATTTGGAGACAAAAAAAAACAAAACAAAATCGGTCTGGAGGAGAATTGTCCCCTCCAAAAATGTGCTGGAGTCCTCATCTCCAGTAGCTGGGAATGCGACTGTTCAGAAATGGGGTGTTTGCAGATGTAACCAAGTTCAGAAGAGGCCATGGTAGATTAGGGCAGGTCCTAAATCCCCATAAGAAGAGCAGAGACACAGACATGTGGGGAACCCCTGACGAAGGGGAGACCACAGTGATGCACCTATAAGCCAAGGACCGCCCAGGATGGCGAACAACACCAGCAGCTGAGACAGAGCAGACTCTTCGGGCTCCAGGCTAAGCATGGAGCATTCGCTGAGTGTTCAGAGAGAACACAGCCCTCTGACGCCTTGATTTTGGTCTGCTGGCCTCCAGAGCCCTGAGAATACATTTCTGTTCTGAGCCACCCAGTTCTGCTTCTGGGTTACAAGCTCCAGGAAACTACACAGCATTTCCAAAGACTCCTACCTCTGCTTGCTGTGGCCAAATCCAAAGAAGCCGAGGAGACAGGACCAGGTGGCATCACTGAGGGCTGCAGATGGGCAAGAGGCAGCCAGAGCAGAGCTGCACAGGGATGGACCAAGGAGGCTGCTACCTCCCGATCAAAATTCTAGTCACCATCTTCTTCATGCCAAAGAGGTGCCCAAGCACCATCTTTTAGCTAAAAGACAGGAGTCCATTCCAATGCCATCAGACCACACACCTACCACCTCTCCAAGATCACCTCCTGCCCCTCCCCAGGAAGCCCATTTCACCTGGCCAAGTGACTTTCTCCCACTTCTGCATTCCAGTCACAACATTCAGGCACCTTAATGGCACAGGGACTTCCTGGTCTTGCCTTGCTTGGTCTGTTCAACAGAACACACATCCCCAGCGTGGCAGACACTACAGCTTTCCTCATCCATATCCTCCAGGGTCCCTCTGATCAGGGACAAGGTGGTAGGCAGCCACTCATCCTTATGCCAAACAGTATGGAGACCTGCCATGTGACTGACAGACCGAAGATGGGAACAGCATGCATGTCGACACAGGTCAGCAGGGAAATCCCAGCAATGGGGCCAGGGCACCGTGCCTACTGGGCTGGGGTCCAAGGCTGGGGTGGGAAGTCACTGTCAGCCCACTTCCTGAGGACAATGCCAGCTGCAGAAGACCTCGGGACCCCAGCCTAACCTCCCAGACAGCTCCAATCCCCAGCAGTGCACAGGGGGCCTCGCTTCCCTCGGACAAGGTCAGCTGTGCAATCAACTGACCCTAGGGACCCTGGGGACCCTGGGGACCCTGGGGGTCATGACTGGCCTTGACATCCATGGGGCCTGTCAAAACGTCACAGGCTCCACAGGCTGGAAAAGGAGCTGAAGCATGAACGGGAAGACCACGGCAAAGACCCTCTGGGGAACCAGAATGTCTCCCTCACTGGCCAGAGAGAGGCCAGGCACCAGGAGAAGTGAGAGTAGAGGAATCCAGCCAGGGAAGACAACCAAGAGCTCAAAGCCTAGGTGGACCAGTCAGGCGCTCCCAGTGGGCTCAGAGGGAGCCCATCCAGCTGCTAGGAGAGGAAGGAGCATCTGCTACGTGGCCTTGATTGGTCCCCCTCACTCTTGCTGTGTGACCTTGGGCTGAGCACCACATCTCTGATGCTCAGTGTCCCCAGTTAACAAGCAGGGAGAGCTGTGCCTCCCTGCCTCGCTCTTACTGGGATAGTCAGTAAGACAGCGCGGGAGAGGAGGTTGGAAAGAGCATGCGCCTGGGGTGGACGGGAGGCACTGCCCTCCTCTCCGGCTCTGTGCAGGTCTGATCCCCAGCACTGCAGGTCTGATCCCCAGCACTGGGCCGGCCGCTGGCAAGTACAAACAGGAAGCAGCTTTTCCTGGTGTCTTGCAGAGAAGGAAAAAAAAAATTTGTTTGCCCTGTACTGGGCGCGTCTGGGTGCTGAGCAGGTGAAGTGAGCACCTCTCGGGGAGACAGCTCCCTCCCTCCCTATCACCAACAGGCTCTCAGGCAGTCAGCCAGCCTCCCAGCAAACCCTGGCCTCCTGAGCCCACCGCCCTCCTCCATGCCACACGGAGGACACAGGAGGAGGAACACAAGCCAACGTGCACAAAGCCCCTTTACAGGGAGGGCACCCCTGGCTCCTCCATGGCTTCAGCCTACCTCCTTCACTACAGGCCGATGGCTGGTGCCAGGGCCTCGGAGAGGCTCAGGACGAAGGGAGGGGAGGGCGTGAGTGTGGGCCAGCAGACAGCAAGGGGAAGGGGAAGGAGAAGGGAACCAAGTGCCTGGGCCGTCTGCTCGTCCATTTCTCCATTCTCAGTGCAAGTCAACCTTGGCAAGCAGAAGTGACAAATGGGGCCGTTTAGGAGATGGCCACGCCCAAGTCTCCAGGAGGCCTTTGATGGCTCAAGTTTCCTACCACCTTTCAATGCAGGATAAAGTCGGCTCCGTGGTAGTGGCTCCTTCTGCCAGCCTCTGAGATCGAGTGGTGTCAACCTCCTTCAGCCCACGACACACTACGCCCCCACCAGGAAGGAATGGGCCCATGAACACTACAGCCCAGCCCTGTAGGCGACGCTCTCCAAGGCACATGTCACCCTTTCATAATGCATGAGCCAGCCAGTCCTGCAGCACCATCCCTGGGCCAGATGTCACTCTCCCCCATACACCAGGAGGTCAATGGTCTCTTGGACTCCACTCCTGACACCCAGTACAGACCTTCCCGGGACCAGCCCCGTCACTATGCAGATTTCTGCCTTTTAAAGGCCCCAGAAAAGAGATGACATGGAGAATGCAGGAGAGGGAGGGAGAAACAGATGAATGGAGAGAGAAAAGCAGGAAGCCAGCAAGAGAACCCAAGTGCGCACATGCTGAGCCCATCTCACCCGAGGCGGGGAGAAGGCCGCAACCAAGTGCCCAGCACAGGTGGATCAGTTGGGAAAACACAAACCCTCTCAGGCTTAGCTCAGCAGCAGCAGCAGTGTATTCAATCACAGGAAAGTGGTAGAAGGAGGGAGACACTTGACCCCCAAGTTGAAGAAAAAGTTGCCATATTAAATTCAGAACATCCAGTTAAACTGAATCTCAAATAAACAATGATGTTTTTTAGCATTAAGTATACTTTTTTACTGTAAATAGGACATACTTATACTAAACAGTTTTCTAAATCTGGAATTCAAATTTAACCGGAATCCTCTACTTTTATGGTCGCTCTGGCAATACTATTTGATGAGCACAGGTGCCCCCAGCAAAGGGGGAAAGATCAGGGCTGGACATGCAAAGAGCCACCCGGCCTCCTAGAAACCACCCAGAAGGGAGGAGGCACTTCCTATAAAAACCAATGGTGGGGCTGGGGATATAGCTCAGTTGGTAGAGTGCTTGCCTTGCAAGCACAAGGTCCTGAGTTCAATCCCCAGCACCACCACCAAAAAAAAATAATAATAATAATGTTTGGCCAGGCGTGGTGGCGCACGCCTGTAATCCAAGCGACTTGGGAGGCTGAGTCAGGAGGATCGCGAGTTCAAAGCCAGCCTCAGCAACTTAGCGAGGCCCTAAGCAACTCAGTGAGACCCTGTCTCTAAATAAAATACAAAATAGGACTGGGGATGTGGCTCAGTGGCCAAGTGTCCCTGAGTTCAATCCCTGGTTTAAAAAAAAAAAAAAAAAAAAAAAAAACAATGGTTCTCAAAGTGTGGTCCACAGACCAACAGCATCAGCATCAAAGGGGCCTTCTGAGGAATGTAAGTTCTCTAGGCCCTAGTCCAGACACGTAAGACCTGAAATTCTAGAAGGAAGGCCAGCAATCTGCTTTAACAAGGCCTTCAGATGATTCAGAGGCAAGCACAAAATGGAGAGAATCTGCCAAGGTTTCAGGACTGAGCTGGGGGGTACCAGTGTTAAACATTCCCCACTTTATAGCCAGCCAAGAAATGAATGCTTCAACCATAGTCCCAGGAGGCTTGTGGTTATATGCAACATTTGTGAACACAACACACACACACACACACACACACACACACACGGGCACACTCCTTTCCCCAAGTTAGGCTTGAGCATTCCCTTCTTAGTGCTGTACTTTGGTCTTAGCCAAGAGAAAGCACTGGCTATCAGGTACTGGCTATCAGTGGAACTCGCCCCCTGCCCAGTCTGTGAACTCCTTCCCACAGACTTTCCCAAATTTGTTCAGCCCGGAATAACACTGGCGTGAATTACTCCCACAGGATGCCAAAACTTTCCAAAGCTGGCAAAGACATGGCTTTTGGTCTGAAGTTCTTGCCACCTTCCCCAAGTTCCCATTTATCAGGCTGTACTTGCTATGTGGCTGCCATGGAAACCAAAGAGTCTCTACTGGTTGTAGCAGAAGCAAAAGCAGAGAAAAGGGAGTTCGCGTCTGTTGAGGACCTACTACGTACGTGTGTCCAGTGCTGTTATCTCATTTAATTCTCTGAACAATCCCACAAAGACACACTTCACCATGAGGTGAAGCTCAGAAAGGCTAGCTGGCACGGTCACAGCCTAGCGCTAACACACCATGCCAGACCCCTGCCAACAAGAGCAGGCAGCATCAGTACTGACCAGTGCAAAAGAATGGGGCACTTGAACATTTCACAGGGGTATAAAAGGCTCCCAAGAAGTGTAAATAGCTGACAACAGGTTGCAAGAATAGTTGTGAGAATACAGAAAGTGACTCCAATATACCAAGGGCCTCTGGATTAGTTTTCTTGCTTTCTTTCTACGTTACTTATTGGTGCATTATAGTTGTACATGATGGGATTTGTTGTTACCTATCTGTACATGCACCCGATATTACAATACAATTTGGCCAATATCACTCCCCAGCACTTCCTCTGGGTTGGCTGTCTGAGGTCTTCTTGGTGGTACAGGGCTGGGTTAAGTGGATTCAATGAGACATGACTCCAGGGCAGCATGGATTTCACCCACAGCACTGCTTTCTGACACCCACAGGGCTCATGGTGGACACTGTGATCTTCCCTCCTTCCACACCACCTCCTGGACACTGCCACCATTGTTTTCATGAAATCGAGGAGCAACCTGGCTTCCGTTCCTTCTGTTTATTCTGTAACTAACTGGTGGAGACTTACACTTTCTGTCCAAAACAACAGCTCCTCTGGCAATAGCAGACTTTCTCTTTGGGTCAGGTAGTTCTAATGAAGGCTGAAGGCCATGTCCTGACCCAGCTGAACTCCTTTCTTCTGGCCACCAGGCTCTAGGGATAAGGAAGTAACTCAGGCTGGACCAACAAGGTCCCTGCATGAACTTTTACTAATGGATCAGGCAAGGAAGAACATTCTTTTGTTTCTGGTTATGATACACCCAAGTGTGAGTGTGGATATACTGGGACCATAGTTCTGGCCTTGTGGCTGCAATAAGAATACACACACAGCTAACTTGCATTGAGAAACAGAAAAACAGAGTAAGAGACAAGGGGAGAGAGAGAGACGGATAGAAACTTCTTTGCACTTAAGTCCCTGGAATATACCCCTGCCTTTCCTATATTATGTAAGTCAATCAATTCCTCTTTATTTTTCTGAAGTTATTTGGGTGTCTGTCATTTAAAACAAAACAAAAACAAAGTATCCATACTACCTAGCTTTGCTTTCTGATATGACATGACCTTCTCTGTCCAAGTTCTAAGCAACCAGAAAAAAAGCACAGTGTGGAAAGGCCACGGGTCAAAAATCAAATCCACAGAGCAGGAAGGCAGGAGCACTTCAACAAGAGCCACTGTGAGAACAGGTGACAGTCCAACTCCTGCAGGAAGGCAGCCCTGGCTGGGCCTCTCTCCCGCTCACCTGGGGAAGAACAGCCAGAGGACGGCTGACGCCAGGGAAAGCCACATAGCTATCAACATGGACAAGAATGGAGATTGTGTCCATATATGAAAATTTAAACATGGAGTTACGTTAAAGGATTAAAAATCCGGAGCCAGTACAGCGTGGGCCCCCTGGTCACAAACAGGGAAAAATGTTAAACCAAGAACCAACCGAGGAGATTCAGGAGGAGATTTCAAAAGATGCTCACAGAAGACACTGTTGATTATGCTCTCTTTCAATAAAGTGCTTGAAGGTTGTAATTATTTCTTGAAGTTTAATTGAACAAGGCCTTAGGAATCCTAAGTTATAAACAATGATTTTTCTGAGTCTTTGGTTAGAGAAAATGTCACTGGTTCTGGAAGCATCATCAAATGCAACCGGCTCTGTGTTCTGAGACAAAGAGGCTGGGTGAGGAAAGACCCCCTCTCGGGAGATCTGCCTCCTCACTCCTGGGGAGCCCAGTTCCTCAGGCTGGGGACTGACCACCAAACCCTTCTGGACATGACGCAGGCCTCAGGGCTCTGCTGAAAGTAGAAATGTTTGATCTCCCACCACAAAGGCCCTGAGTTCTTCAAGAACCCCCTGCCTCCCTCCCAGCTCCTCCAGGGAAGCATGCCTAGTCACTGAAATCCAGTTTCTGACGTGCCCACTGGGTTCGAACCTTGGCTTAGCTACTCACCAGCTGTGTGGCCCTGAGTAGGTCATTCAGTGAGGCCTCTGTTTCCTCACCTACAAAATGGAGGTAACAGAGGTACTAACCCCCTGTGGTCCCTTGAGGACAGAATGAGATACCCAATGAGGGCAAGTAGGCAGCGTCTGGACAGTGCCCAGCACAGAGGGGGCTCTGCCACGCGGGCTGTTGGGATTAATGTCAGGAACCCTGCCAAGCGGTCCTTAGCACGGACACCTTGGAAGGCAGAGCTCTGTCCCTTCAAGCCAAAAGCACATAATACCACTAACCTCATACCCAGTACCTCTCGTGGTAGCACAGTCCTACAAAGTACCCTCACCTACATCGTCACATTGGATTCTGACAATTTTCCAATATCAGCGCCTTACCCTACTTATAGATAAGGGGACAGAAGCCTAGAGAGGCTAATTAACCCACTTGGTCCCACAAACACAAGGCCCAGAAGACGGAGGTTCAAATCCCAGTTCCCACACCAGTGGGTTTTCCCTTCCACCACACTGTCCCCAGACCCCGTTTTCTCTGTCCTGCTACTCCTACCCCTCTCCAGCATTCTGGAGCCCAGCAGGGAGGCTTATCTCTCTTGGAGCCACCCAAGGAAATCACTGGGTGCACCGTCCTCCTTGTCATGTCCCCCAGCAGTCTGCAGTTCACCCAGCACCCCCTCACTCCTCCAGGTGAGCCCTGAAGGGGAACGTGGAAAATAAGGACCTGGAAGAGCGCTGTGGCTTGAGCCACTCGACCCCGGCTGACCAGATGCAATCAATCAGATCAGGCCACCACCAAGAGACTGACAGTAGACCACAGTGCTGCGCCCACACTGCTCTGGGAGAGGTTCAGGGAGGCCTGGATGGGGCATGAGCCAACCTAAGTCCACCTGGATCTCCCCACGGGAACCAGAGATGAGAGCCAAGTCCATTTTCTTCTCCAAGAGCCCATCACTGAACACACTCCTTCATGTCCTCCCCAAACAGATCCCCCTGTCTCCACTTTTCCCATCCCTTCACCTGCCTTCCAAACCTATTATTACCGGGTAAGAAGAGAAAAGAATTAAACGTATGCATCATTTGATTTTAATTGAAGGACTGTTCTATTTCATTGAACTGCTAAGTAAGCTGAACAAGAGATTGTGTTTACATAAGCAAACCCCAAGTCACTATAGACTTGCTGTCACATTAAGTCAATACTTATGAAGGCTCTCTATTTAATTATTCAGTGAGGATTGACTTATTATTGTGTTAAGAGTGTGGTTAGCCTTGAGCTAGGTAGCCAGCCAGCTGAAAGATTTCTTTCAACTTTCTCTGAATGCTGATATGGTTCTGGCTGGTGGTGTGAGGTTAGGCTTCCTCTCTCCCTCCCCACACATCCCTCCTCTAGCTGGATCTCCCCTTGGTGACCAGGTGACCCTGAGTGGCCCACCTCTCCAAAGGTCTTCTTAGGATCAGCCATTTGTCCCAAGACCCTGACCCCCGAATTCCCACCTGGTTAGTTCTTCTGTCTATAGTGCAAAAGCTGCCGCTTAGCTTCCCATCCTGACTGAGGCCCTGCTACTCAAAGATCCTTCTCCAGTTTTATTATTCCAGCACTTTCCCTCCCTCCAGGCTCTGCAGAACATGTTTCCCCATCTTTGCAATCTATGCAAACCCTATTATTCCACAACATATTGTTATAAAGATGCAAAGACCCAGAGAGTTTCTTACATCAAATCACATGTTCTGAAACATAATTGTGCAGAGAAAAATCCAGAGGTGGGTGTTTTGCCTTCACTGCAGACCAACTGGAGAGGCAGAATGGTTAAGAGCAAACTCCCAGGCACTAAGTCACCTGGGTCCAAAGTCCAGCTCTGTCAATCACAAAGGGCACAACCTTGGACAGTGCATTCACCCTTCTTTGAGCATCCTCATCCATAAAGGTGGCTAGTAGATTTCAAGAAGAGTGACCAAGATTGCCACAGAGTGCCCAGAACTTTCCTTTCACGAGGGAACCTCTGCATTTCTAGACCAAGTCCTCTGGAGGAGAACTCCCTGGGCTTCTACAGCCCATTAGCCACCCTGAGCCCCAACCAAAATTGCTCCTGTGCTGCTCCTCTTGCCAAGAATGCCTTCCCTCAAGCAGAACCTCCTTAAAACCTCTTCCACTTCCAAACTATCCAAACTCAATTCAGGTACCATCTCCACCAGCAAACTTTCCCTGAATGCCTTTCCCCCAACTCTGAACCTTTCACAGACTCCAATCACTGTGTCTGCATCATCACATCATCATTGACATTTTTCATATCTGTTTCTCCCACTAAATTGTAAATTCTTTCTAAGCAGAAATCATCTTACTCATGTTTGAATCCTCAGTGCTAAAAGAAGTGTCTGACACAACAGGGACTCCATTCACTGTATGGAGGGATGGAGGGATGGAGGGAAGAATGGATCAATGAATGGGTAAGTGGGTGGGCAAATGGATGGCTGGGAGGAAGGAAGGAAGGAAGGAAGGAAGGAAGGAAGGAAGGAAGGAAGGAAACAGGTGAATGAATGAATGAATGAATGGTTGAGTGGATGAGTGGATGGATACAAGGAAGGGTGGGTGGATGGGTGGGTAAGTGGGTAGAAGGAAGAAAGGAAGGAAGGTTCGTTGATTGGATGGATGGATGGATGGATGGATGGATGGATGGATGGATGGAAAGTTGGATGGATGGGTAAACCAATGAATGAATGGATGGATGGATATATGAGGAATGCCCTTGGAAGCAAGGAGGATTTCCCCTAAGAAGCAGGGAATCTGAGAACTCTAATAACATCTCCACTTGAAAAATAAAATCACAAGCAGATCTCCAGCTGACAGCACAGCAAATTGTGTCAATGCTGCATTTACTTGGACACCAAGATGGCTCAGGAAAAAAAAAAAAATGCCCTCTGGTGGGTGTGTCTTTCTGCCTTCCTCTGACTCTGCCGGTTGTTAGGACCTTAGAAAAGTCTCTCTGCCATCACTGATGAAAGCCATTCACTAAAGGAGGCCCCAGTGGCCTACAAGAATTAACACACATCCTTAAGCACCACTCTTAACAAGAAGAAGTTCCTTGGGGACCTACAGAGGAGAAGCCAATATGTCCCTATGGAGAAAGGCTGGCTAAAGTGTCCATTCTCCAACAAGCAGAAAAGCAAACAGAGCCAGTGACAGGGGTCAAAACTCCTGCTGCTTACATGTCAGGAATCCCGGACACATTACTGCCCCTTTCAGTGCCTAGGTGGCTCTCTCAGTCACACACACACACACACACACACACACACAGAGAAAGAGAGAGAGAGAGAGAAGATTGTTTGGGGGACTAAATGCAACCACATATGCTAAAGTATTTCTGAAAATCATAATGTACTATATTTGTGTTTATTATTTATATTATAGAATACAATGTACTATATTTATGTTTATTATTTTTCTTCTTAGAAATAATCAAAAGAATGCAGTAATTCAATTGCACCCTAATTCTCCTCTTTGCCTGGCTTGACAGACAATCTCCAGGGGCAGGAGCTGGAGCAGGGTGAGGAGGCAGGTGTGGGCAGAGCACACAGCAGCCGGGACCCACCAGGAAGCAGAAAGGAGCAGGTGTGGTTGGGGTCTGCTCTGAGGAAGTACAGGGACCTTGGGCCTTCGGACCCCTCCCCACCACTCTGTTCCAGGCCTCAGAAACAAACTGCGTGGACAAGAATTTTTCCTATCAGGCAAATATCGGAGCAGCTCTGCCACCACTAGGAATCTTTCTCATTATATAGACTAATGAGAACGCTGTGCTTCTCAGGAGCAATTTATCAAGGCAACATCCATTATAAATGACATTTTTCCTGAACTAACAAAGGATATGAGGCTGGGGAACCTGGTTAAAAGGAAATGTTTTAGCTGATTCCAGAAACCATCCAGAAGTTAATTACCCAGCCCTTGCTGGCCGGTGCTTTCCCTGCTCGGTTCTCCTCCTCCCCCGTGGGCCCCCTGTGCTGCCCACACACCTCCAGGCCCAAGCCCAGAGCCCGAGGAAGGGGACACACCAGCTCCCGGAAACGTGCTCCATTGGGGGGGCCAAGTCTTAAGCAGCAGCGTCGCCAGAGCATATAAGACCAGATTATTTGTGGTCCCAACTTGCTGATGCAAGATGAAAAATACAGCAAACTGCAGCTGCTGAACTCAGCTTTTTTCTTTTTCTTCCTTCTTTCTCCTTCGCTGAGGTTAGTGTTTTACAAAAAGGGCTTAAAAAATAAAATCTATAAACTAGGGGGTTCCAACCTGTCGGCATCAGGTCAGGCACGTGGGATGCGGCATCCAGGTCCTTCCTCTCACCGCAGGCATGAGCTCTCCACACACATCCCACACGCTCCCTGTAGGAAAGTGCCACCACCCTGACAGACACACACTAGGTCACACACTGTGCCTCAGGTTTAAAGACCTCTTCCCTGAGTCCCTTTCCCAATGCCCTCGATCTTGGGTCCTCTCTCTCTGTTTCCACCCTTCAACTCCACAACAAGCAACAACAACAATGCTACGTCTACCTGTGACATCACAAGACCAGGCACCAGGATGGCAGGCAAGAGTCACCACCGTGGGCACTGTGTGACAATACTGGTTACAAGGAGCAATAGCCTGGCAGAGGGCCAGCTCCTATCAGGGCCTCCCCATGTGGAGTGGGCTACATGTAAATCAGAGGGGACACTGCTAACAACTCAGGCCAGGAGAGCAGGTGGTCACTGCGCCCCAGTGGATTGAAACAAAGTGCATGGACAAATGCAGAAACTTCCGG
The DNA here is from genome assembly GCA_020662805.1 of Glaucomys volans. Classification (NCBI taxonomy): domain Eukaryota; kingdom Metazoa; phylum Chordata; class Mammalia; order Rodentia; family Sciuridae; genus Glaucomys; species Glaucomys volans. The sequence goes on from JAJEJO010001251.1 coordinate 60,941, forward strand.
AAACCTCTACTACTACAGAAATGTGACTCTACTATAGACCAGGACCATGCGGTCTCTCAGAATTTGAACTGAAGCCTCTGGCTTCAACCAAGAGGAAAGGAAAATGTCCAGGTAGATATTCCCAAGGGACAAAAGAAAGATGGTGACAGCTCATCATGGTATAACACCAAGCAAGAAGGAGCAAGGAAGCTCTTAGCTCAGTATGTATTTGAATATGTGTATCTTAATGCCAGCAGATTTGAGCACCAGGCAAAGTTCACTTCTTCTACCAGAGTCCCTCGCACATGCCCTGAGGGGTTCTGTCAAGGTTGAGGTTCAAGGGATGGGGAACAAGACATTGAAGTACAAGGTACAGAAGGAAGAAAGATCTGAGTCAAAATCGAGACACAAGTGAGACTGGGTCCAGGAAGAGAAGGCAGGCCAGCAAAGACTATGGTACCACAGAGACCAGGAAAGGGGTCCAGCTATGGGAAAGTACAAATGAGAAGGTTCCAGAGGTGGGATCAGGAGAGGCCCAGAAGCTCAGGATGCATGAACGGAAATCTTTCCAAGGCACCTTACTAGCCTAGAGCAGAAGGAAATTCCTGAGGGGTCCACCACCAGCCTCCCACACTCTCCAGGGGGCTTAAGGAGCAGGTCTCCCCAGCCCACCTGGAAAGCTTTACATCCCCCAAGGGAAACTGAAGCAGAAGCTAGGTCTCCAAGACTGCTCACTCTGTCCTCTTCCCAGTAGCTGGAAAGTGGGTGAGCCTTAATACCATGTGACATCCAGCACTTCTGGGGTCCAGGAGGTTGGCAGCTTCCAGTTCCTTAACCCCACTTCTCTGTAGGCATCCAGGGTACAAGGTAGGAGGCAGCATTTTAGTGTGTCAGCCAGGACAAAGCCCATGGCAGGGGGAAGTAGGCAGGAACTGCCTCAATAACCAAGGCCCAGTGAAGGTAGCCAACAAGGCAGAGGAAATAGAGGCTGGTGGGGCAGAGTTGGGGGAAAGCTGGAAACCACATCCAGACCCAGGAAAGGAGACCCATGCACAAGTGGACGGCACCTTCAGAATCATACAGCTCACAGGGACAAACCTTCCAGTATCTTGCACAGATGGGGAACCTACCCCTACTGGTGTCTCACTGTGATGGGCTTCTATGGGGGCCTTACGTTTCTAGGTATTCCTTCTTGCAGCCCCCTGGCCTTCTGGAGGTATACCAAATATATACTTACAGGCAACCTAAACTTCATCTGGATATTGCTGGAAGTGAGGATACTAGAAAGCAAGAGTAGACTCCACTTATCACTCTGGATGGAGTGCAATGAGTTTTGATACATGTGAGTCTGCTGCAATAAGGAAGGTAGACCAGTTGTACAACTGATACAGTTATTCCTCAAATACCCAGTTGTTACTCTCCTCTGCTGCAGTAGGTCTGACATTATTTAGATGACAAACATACTATTGGAAGCCTTTAAGAGAGCCATGGTAAAGCGGGAGACAAAGTGGGAACAGCAATTTGGGATTAGGTGGCTAGTGGTCTAGACAGGATCTGTAAAGGGTAAAGACTGACATTTTAATGAAGGACCCCAAGACAATGGTAAGCCCTTGAACACAGAATGGAACACAAATGAAATCAAGAATAATCACATACCATGGGAATCCAGAGTTGGCAGAGAATGCAATAGCTCCCTTAGGTTACCTCCCTCTGACTCTCACCCCAGACTGGTGGACATTGAGTGGATCTCTCCTGGTCAGCTTCCATGGCCACTGCAATGGAGGGCTTCCCAGGCACAATTCCAGGCACTGGACTTTGCAGGCTGGGGCTCGTTCCCACTCATCTCCACACCACAGACCTGGAAACTCATCATTCCTGACTGATTCTGCTCTGAAAAGGAGCAGATGTGGAAAGCAACAGATGTAGAGCAGGCTGCTACCCATGCATCCAACCTCCAAGGACAGCCAGTCAGTCTGAAGAGGTTAAAGAGCTAAAGACTAATACCAGTTCATCTCAAAGAAGATTCTGGAGTTCGTGCCAAAACTGAGACCTCAGACAAGAAGTAAGACCTGCAGACCAGCTCCAACTACAAGCAAAGAGCTGCTGTGATCAATGACAGGAGACTGAAGGGGCTGAGTGGCTTCAAGAGAGCAAGGGGGCAAGGGCCAAAGCCTTCACAGAAGTCCGTGGCCAGTCCAGGCAGGGAGAGCCACCAGGATACTGAGCCAGCCCAGACACTTGGGCTGAAACCTGTACTTTACAAACCAGTATTTTTATGCTGTTTATGTTTTCTATAATTATTTCCTTTTAGCCCTGCCTTTGCATTTGCTAAGAGACCTACCAAACTAATAATAAATAATCATAGCTAACAATTTTGAGTGTTTACTCTGTATCTGCTAAGCACTCCTGAAAGCATTAATGCATTTAATCCTTGCAAGCAACCTGAGACAGACAGGTAGCACAAAATTCCCCACTGCACAGAGAAGGAAGCAGAGGCTTAAGGGAGCTAAGTGACTTGTGGCACAGCTGAGAAGGATGGGGCTCAACTTGAACCCCAGCCTACTGATGGAGGAGGTCAGGATTGCCAGTCCTCTCAGAGGTGTGGGTAGGTTTGGAGTGCTGGACATCACCCTCTGGGTAGGGCGCTGGTGGAATCCAAGATGGGGGTGATGGTCACAAGCACAGAGCCAGGGATGCCTGACCTCAAATGCAGCAGCTTTTCCGTGGAGAGTCACCTCTGGGCTTCACCCAGCTGTAAATGGGCTTTGGTGCCATGAGGAAGGTTGGCACCAATTGCAGTGACAGCCCACCTGCTCTTGGTCTCTGCCTTCAAACCCACAGTCCTACTCCAGCTCCTCCCTCTTCCCAGTCACCCCTTACCGCCTTCTCCAGCAGCCCTGACTATTGTCACTGTGCCACCCCAAGACCAGTGGGACCTGGCAAATGACAATTCATATGTCTCTGAGAGGCAGAGAAGAAGAGCTCAGATGGACCTCTGCCAGGTCCCACTGGGGTGGCACAGTGACAACAGTCTGCCCTTCTCTGGCTGGTGACACTCCCTAGAGAAGTGTGTGAGACCCTGGCTCTTAGTTTCCTAGGGTGGCCCTAACAAAATGCTATAACCTAGGTAGCTTAAAATGACAGGTACTTATTCCCTCACTGTTTTGGAATCTAGAAGTCTAAGATCATGTTGTTGGTGGGACAAGGCTCCCTTTGAAAGCTCCAGGGAGGGTCCTTCCTGCCTCTTCCAGCTTCTCTTGGCTTATGGCAGCATCACCCCAATCCCCATGTCCAGTGTCACACGGCCTTCTTCCCTATGCATCTCTGCCTCTTCCCTTCCCTGTATATAGACACCAGCCCCTGGACTTGAGGCCTATCCTAATGCAGTACGATCTCATCTTACCTGATTCTCTGCAAAGACTTTATTTTCAAATACAGCCACATTCTGAAGTTCCAGATAGACACGAACTTGAAAAGACTCTATCTCTCTGCCACCTTCATCAATCCCCTCCTGATTCCAGCAGGCCCTTGATTTCACTTTTCCCACCTCCACTTGAATCAGATGATTTGCAGGACAAATCAGAAGGCTTTGCAGGCCAAATCCTTTGTGTTCAGCCTGGGTAGTCACTTTTCCAAGGACAGGGTTTCAACTCTCCAGGGTCCCAGTCTCTGCCACCCACCTGGGCCACACTCCCCATGAGGATCAGAAAGAGCCTCCCTTGCCTTTCCCCAAGGAGCTGCCCCAAGGGAGAGGTTAAGGCCCCACTGAACCAGGTCCCCAGGCCCTTTACCCTGCAGCAAGGTCCTAGGGGAGCATATTGCACCATTCTCCACCTCTTCCCTGTGCTCTGCCAGGGTGGGACGCTGTACAGCCTGAACCCCAGTGCTCTGCACCTGTGTGCTGCCCCCACCCCACTGCAGCCACCTCCAGGAGGCAGATGAAGAATAATCATGTGTATTTCTCAGGTTTCCAGACTCCCACCCTCCCTCCCCAGGGCAGGGCACTCAGTCCCCACAGGTAGAGACCACACAGGACACTGCATGTGGCAGATAACGCCCTGTAACAGTGATCAGTCAGAACAGTGGAGTGAGCTCTGCTGCTGCTTGTCTGGCCACAGACGGCAGCCTCCATGCTGGGCCTCCCTCAGTCTCCGTGGACGGGGCCAGACCATGTGTTCCGTTCATGCTACAGTGGTCTCCTGCAATGACAGCCCATTTCCAATAACTGCCTGGACTCAGTGAAAATACTTGAATTATCTTCCCAAGAATAAACAGGGTGATTCTAATAGCAAAAATGTGGGCTGGATGATAGAGCTAGTTTGTGGATGTTATAGGAAGGTAGACGGTAAGTGAATCAGGCTACACTCCAGGCCAGGCACACTGCATCTACAACTGGCCGAGTTCTAGAGGATGCAGAGACGGCAGAGACATTGGCAGACCATGGGAAGGAATGAGCTTACTGGACTCCCTGACTCCAGGAGCTGCCCTCCAGGCCACCTTCCAACCGTGACTCCTGGGCATAGAACCCCTGGAGGAACAGGGTGTCCCTATCTGCATCAGTTCTCAGCCCTCCCCCAGAAAAATCACCCAGGGAGCCAAGGAAAAACTGGATTCCTGGGCCCCACACCCAGAAATTCCCTTTCCATAGGTTTCAGAAGGGACTCGGGAATCAGCAATCTATCAGGACCACAGGTGATTGAGGTGCAAGGTCCATGGAGAGAAAAGGAGGACAGGGTGAAAAGCACAGCCCTGGGAGCCCACACTGGTTCAAGGTTCTGCTTATTAGTGTGTGACCCTGGGTGGGTCCCTTAATATACCTGGTCCTCAGTTTCCCTATCTGAACAGAGATCGTAAGAATGACAAGAGGACGAGAAGGAGTCTGAGAGATTCTAACATGGTGATGTGGCCCTTAACACACAAGAACTCAATCAGTGACACCTCAGAACTGTACAGCCAGGGCAGGTTCCCTTTGGCAGCCCACCCACTGTCTGGGGTCTGGAAAGCAGAGTCTGTAGCCGGGCGGTCGATTCCACAATGGTGCCCACCACATGGGGCAGATTGAGACCAAAGGACAGAACCTGGCAGTCTCAGAAAGTAAGCAAGACCTTGTGATAAGAGTCGGCTCACAGGATGCTCTCTACGCTTATCTCCTCGTCTCCCCCGAGGCTATGTAGCAATGATAATCCTCTCAGCTGGTCTCGGCGATGCTGCGGGGCATTAGAGAGAACAGGCATCGCCACCAAAGCCTAAGAGCTGAAGGGAAGCAGGGCTTCCCCTCCTCTTCAGGCCCATGAGGACTGACATGGTCATCTGGAGCAATCCCAAGAAGAAAAAGGTCACAGAAGATGAAACTGGGGCCTGGGAGGCCACTGCCCCACCTCCCTGCAGATGCCCCTCAGTACTTAGAGATTTTCTCTTTTAATAACCATGGAGAATCAGGCCTCCTTATAGTCACAAGGTACATTACAATGTTTCAATCAACAATGTGTGGTCCCCGCCCCAAAGATTCTATCGCCTGGTGACCTCATAGCTGTCTTAGTTTGTGTAAGTCCGCTCTACGATGCTCACATGACCATGCAACCACCTAGTGACCCAGCTCTCAGAGCACATGACAGGACTATTAAAGAGAGGGCAATCTCCTTACAGAAGTGGCACCTACAGTTCAGAGTCACTGAGGAGGCATGTTGACAAATCCACAGGCAACACCCTCATGTGGAAAATCCCTCTTGCAGGCTACCCACCCTGGCTCACCCAGGGTGGCTCCCATGAACACACACTCACAGCCGAGGCATAGCTTGCTGATGCCGCCCTTCCCCCCACAGCCCCTGCAACATGCTTTGTGACTCTGGGTGGAACCACCAGGGAGTGACTCTCCTATCTGCTTTTCCTGCCCATGACCATCATGAGAATGGGTCCTCCCTGACTTGCCTGGACCTCATGCTTCTGGGACCACACAGAAGAGGCAATGGGCCTGAGGACCTGCTATCAGACCTGGAAAACCTAGAATGAGAGAGGCAGGACCCAAGGGACTCTACAGAGATGACCTCTTGTCACAGCCAAGCCATTCCAGTGACTCCAAGGAAGAGGCGGAGCTTCAAGGTGCACTCTCCAGAGCCTCTCCTCGCAGGACAAAGTGGCATTATGAACTGTTTCCTGGATTCTTGGTGCTACAGCCCAAGAAAGGGCATTAGAGACCAGTTAGCCCAGCCTCTTACTCTGGAGATGAAGGAGCTGCTGCAGAGTGGAAGGGAACCTGGTCAAGGTCTGCTTTTCAGCGCTTATCTGCATTCCAGAGTGAGCAAGAGCTGACATCGGGCATTGCAAAGCCAGGTTCGAAGCCCTCTGCAACAGCTCGGCCCTCCAGCTTCATCTCCAAGCCCACACCTCCCTCGGCGTTTCCAACACATGCACATATGCACAGCACTCATGAGCGCACATGATCTGCATGTGCTCATGAAAACTTCCAGAATTACAAGACAGGTAGAACAGCAGCAAAGCCCTTGGCTCTTCTACCTTGCTGAGAGGTGAGAACTTTATTGTCAGTGCCCTAAGTCCGTGGTTCTCCTCCGATCATATACTCCACTCCCCAAATTCCAGAAAGAAGACAAAGCACAGTTCATGAAGCACACAACTTGAGATGGGTATTATTTAAATTCCATCCCTTTGTTGTCAGATGAAGAAGCAAACACAAGAGGTATCACGCATTCCCGAGGTTTTCATGGTGAGAAGGGTCAGATTCGGGGGAAGACACTGGGAGTTGGGTCAGGGATCTTCCCCTTCCTTCCTATTAACACTAACTTGTTTGCACTTCCTCCTTCTGCAGAGTCAAGCCCGCAGGGCAACATTTCTAACTGACCCCCACAGCACCTCAATCAGGACAGGCATCACTGTCCATCACCAAAGGTCTCAGCGTCACATGGTGAGGTAGTCACGGGTCCAACATGGCAGCCTCATCCTGAGTCGCCTGCTCTGCTGATGACACAACCCCACTCACTGAGACCAAAACCATCCTCCTCCCAATCCTTGGACCCAGTCTGTGACAAGACAGGGTAAAATTAAGTTGGGGTCAGGCATTCAGGAAACTGAAGACAATGAGGACGTGGTCACTCTGCAGAGAAACGAGAGGACTCCTTGGAGGTCCATATCCTGATCCATCTCAATGGCCAAGTCTAACTCCAAAAGGCTTTCAGATGCTTTCTTGTCCCTTTTCCAAAGTCATCTTAAAATATATTTTTTAATCGAAAAGGGCTCCGCCATAACAGCACATTTGTAGGTCACTCATCTGGCAGCCTGCCAAGAACAAGGAAGTCGCCCGAATAGGCAGTATGGAGTTTGTACACTAAAACAGGTCTTTCACTCCCAGGAAAATCCATTCCCTCTCCACTTGTAGCCTCATGGCTCCTGGTGCATCTGTAATTCAAATACACTCAATCATCTGGTTTTCTGCTCCTCTGAAAACCAGCAAAGGTGAGAGGTGACAGAAAGAGCAGACAACCTTCAGCAAGAAATGACAGCAAACACCGAGGAGGGGACAGAAACACCAGAGAAGCAAACAGCAACCACTCACAAGTCACAGTACCTGGGACTAATTAGTGTAGGGGTGAACGATCCTAGGGAAGCCAGGGGACCTGAAGGCACCCAAGCACCACCTTTGACATTACCTGGCCATCAGGGATGAGACAGAGTCATCAAGAAAAGGTTAAAGAACCTGCTACAGCCTCTGGTTTAGGAGACAAAAAACACCCAGGCACTCCCCAGGTACTCACTGCACCCCTGCACAATAGCAGGCTCTGGGCCAGGTGCAGGGGTGAATGGACGGCCAGAGCCCACGGTGTCTCCACAGGGCGAGCAAACATGGTGGAGAAGGCAGCTGGCTCCTGCCTTCCTAAGGGCACAGCAGAGAGAGAGGAAAGAAAAATAATGAGACATGCTTCCCCTTCTTCCATCTGCCATCTAACCCTTATAGGGGGCAGGCAGGATTTTGAGACTGGGAAACCTGGATGTCTCTGACACCAAGAAGACACATCATTTTCAGAAGTCTCAAGAAGACAGTCCAAGAGATGGAAATGCCCAGGGTTTGCTGAGTGGGGCAGTCACCAGTGCAGAGAAAAGGCTCGAGGTCCTGGTGGCCTGGGCCTCTCTGCCCTAGGAACCAATTGAGGGATGCTGAGAGCCACAGCACAGGGAGCCCCTGGCCTTGTGAGGAGTGCTTATGGGCATGAGGGGGTCTCTCTAGGTGAGTCTGGGGTCAGTGGACTTCACAGTCAAGGGGGCAACGGGGGTCACCCAGAGCGGATGCTGAAGGGCCCACCTGAGGATCCTCACTGTGAGGCCAGCGGGAAGAGCAAACCCATAGACTGATGACCAGCCCTGGACTGACAGAGTCCTGACAGGACAGCTCAGGCAGCTCAGGCAAATGGGGTCTCATTCCTGCTGGCCAGGCCAAGGTGGGGGAACTTGTAGCTGATTTAGAAAGATCAGGAAACGTGAACTGACCCCAGAGCGCTGTGAAGCAAAACCCCCACACTCAACAACTGAGATGTGTCCTAAGAATAGCTCTGAGAGGGGCTGGAACGAATGGAATCAAAGCACAGGAAACAGAAAAGGCAACTTTCTGGAAAAGACTGAGATGCCACAAAGAGGTGACCGCAAAGATCTTCTAATGTGATTGGGCACTTCCCCAGACCCCAGAGGCAAGACAAGCAGAAGCAAGTCACTCATTCAGGGAGGCCAAGCAGAAGCAAGTCACTCATTCAGGGTGGCTGCAGATGTGGGAGCCAGGGCAGGGAGGGGTCTCAGAGCCCAGATTCTTCTGGAACAAGAGTCAGGGACTCCTGAGGTTCGAGTGCTTTAAAAAGTTCATTCTTATCTGCTGGCAGCTCGCTGTCAGGCTGCGTGATTGCAAAATCCATTTCCAAATGGGCTGAGGAGCTACGGGCTTTTGAGGAGCTATGGGCATGGTATTCTAATAACCATCGTCTTCCTAACTTTCTGCCTCCCAGGTGCAGCTTCTCCACTCTGGGGCAGCTCGAGGTCCACATGGCCAGCCTGTGGCCCTGACCTCCCTCAACCCTCAAACTCCCCACAGATCAGCAGGCACTACCCTGAGCCTAGTCCCTGGCCTGCCCAAAGCCCAGATCGGGCAGAGGAGGACGGTTTCTCATTAGAATGAACAGATCTGATGAACACGCAGCATCTGTCCACAGTGTCTGGTCAGCATGAAAAGTCGAAGCCACAGCACCACCACCGAAGGCCTCACCTCAGCACCCCACTTCTGAATGTCTGCCCACTCAATTCTCCAGGAGAGAGGGGACCAAGGGAGAAGAAGCCCCAGCCACACCTCCATTTTAACCACCTGGCAGGTTATCCCGGGCCCAGCAGGGCCACATCTGAGCTGGGGGCTGCTGGGAACGCTGCTCTAGTTAAAATACATCTATCCGCAGCATTCAGAAAACAGCTATCTACAGTATTGCTTTCAGCTATAATGGAAAACTGATGGCTTTTATCTCCCCAACTTTATGACTATTGATGGGATAGAGGCTGAGGTTTGATGACCATTTAATAGCCGACCCCGCGCAGTTAGAGTAGCATCAGAAAGCAATGAAAGCGCCGCGATGATTGTCTGGCAGAGAATTCTCTGCCGAGGTCCAGGAAGCAAAACAACCACCCTCCCCAGGCTCCAACAGAAGAAGGAAAAAATCAAAGTCATCATCATTTCTGTTTCTCCCCCTCCTTTTGGCCATTGACCTCTGGGAGGTTGATCCAAAGGGGAGAGAGGGGTGGGGGGACGAGAGTCAGGCAGACCTGAGCCCTCATGGAGAAAGGGAAGGGGCTGCAGCCAGGGGACCCCGCCTCATGGGCTCTTCCACTGCCCCACCCCTCCCTGCCCACACTTCAGCACCCCAAGGACAGGCAGGCTCCTGGCAAGGGGCTCAGGACAGTCGGTCAAGTACTCTGGACAGAGCTGGAGAAAGAGAAGGAAGCAGAAACAATGTCCCCTTTGCCAAGCCCAGGCTGGCGAAAGGTCCAATTGATCTTAGACCTTCTGCCCATCACTAGAAGCCAACAGCCATCTCCAGGGCTCTGTGTATCCAAGCACCAAGCCTCACCTGCCATCTGCCCCTGCCCCCTCCTGGGAGGATCCGCCCAGCAGCCTCATCACTCCCTGCCCTTGCTCCTGCTGGGACGGAGCCAGGTCTGCCCATGAGAGACAGCCATGCTTAAACTTCCAGTACATTCCAGTACAGGTGAGCCTCCCTAATTTGAAAATCCAAAATCAGAAACACTCTGAAATCTGAAACTTTTTGAGCACTGACATGACACCAAGTGCGAAAAAGTCCACCTATGAAACTTTGCTTTTTGCATAAAATTGGTAAAATATTATATAAAATTGGGCTGGGGCTGTAGCTCAGTGGTGGAGCATCTGTGTGGCACGAGAAAGGCCCTGTGTTCAACTCCCCAGCACCGTAAAAAAAAAAAAAATGTATAATCGTACATGTACAGTGAATCAAACTAAAATAAAATAAATAAATAATGTATAAAATTAGCTTCAGGCTATGTGCACAAAGTACATATAAAACATGAATGAATGTCATGTTCAGACTCAGGTCCCATTCCCAAGATATCTCATTAAGTATATGCAAATATTCTAACATCCAAAACAAATCCATAATCTGAAACACTTCTAGTCCCCAATAACTGGGACAAGCAAGACTGGACCTGGACCTCCACAGCTGTTCCCTCCATCTACAATCACGAGATGGACGGTACCAACTTCCATTTTTTTAATGAGGAAAACTGAGGTTCGGAAATGTTGTATCTCTCAAGTGTGGGGCCCAGGTGTTTGACCCTGTGCAATTTCACCCTCCACAACTCCAAGTGCTTCCCAGGGCAGGGCAGTGCCCAGGGAGAGGAACCTGACCTTTTCACCTGGCTCCTGCCATATTGCAGCTATGTGTCTTTGGTTATAGCTTTATCTCTCTGGGCTTCAGTTTGTTCATCTACCAAATGGAAATTTCACTGGGATGATCTGTTAGGTTTCCTCTACCTCTTTTTGAAGGTGTGATCATGGTTCCTTAGGGCTTTATCAGCACACTGATGGACTCCTTTCCATCCAGCAGGCAGCTCTATCCCGGCATGAATAAGACTGAGGCACACTCGACTGCCCCAGCCCTAGTGTCTTCTGAGCTCCTCGGTTGCCACTTGGTAGCTACGATTTTTTAGGGATTTCAAATTGTCCCTGAAGGGTCTAGGGAAGAATCAGCAAGCAACAGGCAACAACACTTGTTTGGCTTATTTAAAACACCCCCAGAGAAGCAAAACCCTTAGGGAAACAGTGGAGAAAGGGAGCCACCCCAGACCTCCAAAGGCCCAGCATGGCCAACGTCCTCCAGCCCTCTCCATGTGCCCAGGACCCCGCTCTCAACATCGCCAGCCAGCTTGTTTTAATGATGCCAACACACTGACTCCTAAAATCTTCCACTGTAGGCATTATCGCTCCTTGAGTCTCAGGGTGGTGGCTAAAGAGGCCCTTACGTACTCCTAACCCTGAGTGCCACCTTCAGTTATAGGGAACCAGACCACTTTCCTAATGGCACAGCCAAACCACAACTGCGAACTACCCAGAAACTCCCCTCCCACCATAAGGAAGACCACTTATTCCAGCTTCCTGTCCTCCCCTTCACCTGTGGAAACTCCCAGGAACTCCCCCCAGGGAAGTCCCAAGAACTGTCTGAAGGTCAGTTACCCGAGTGTCCCCTCTCCCCAGAAAGCCTAGAATGTGGCTATTGCCCACCACCAGGCAGCTGGGACCCAGACACGTTTCTTAGATGATAAGGGTGAACAGACAGGTGCAGAGAGACCAGCTACACAGACCGTTCACAGGGACACAGCCCACAGGGGAAACCAGACGGCCATTATAAACCAGCACACCGGCACATGCTGAGACGGATACCTGCTGACCATGTATTTAGAGAAAAAGGAAGCTTACCAAATGGCATGACGTCATTTTGTTATAACGTGTGTACGCACATTTTTTTAAGTATGTATCTCCAAAGCACTAGCAGGGCTTATTCAGGGTATCTGGATTGGGATGTTTCCCTCTAAGTACCCGTTTCTGCCTTGCCTGAATTATTTCCTCTAATGAGCACATACCACTTTTATAATCAGTAAAAACCATAAAGCAAATTTCATTTTGAGAATTAGGAAAGAAAGAGGGAAAAGAAGGAAGGCAAAAGAAGAGAGGATAAGAGGAAGAGACCCACGGTCTACTCCCCCTCTTGCCTGGAGACAGGAGGCCCCAGCTTCACAGGCTCCGAGGGGACCTGAGAGGCCTCCTGGCCGACACTCGCCTCTGCTCCTACAGCACCCAAGGCCACCCGTGCTAATTTCCAAAAAGATCATGGCATTAGTTATCAGCAGGGGCAGTAGGGCCCGCTCCAAACCCTCAGGGATTGGCTCTGGGACTCCCACAGACACCAAACCCCAAGGGTGCTCAAGTTCTTTTTGTGAAAGGTCTAGATGTCGTGCGTGACCCATGCAATCCCCTGCGTAGGGCAGGTCATCTCTGGGTGCCTCAGAATCCCTAACGGAATGCACATGGTACGTAAAGAGTTATTACACTCTACTTTATTTGTACTATTTTTATTGTTATGTTGTTATCTTTTATTATGGTTTTTCTTTCAATTATTTCCAATCTGTGGTTGATTAAACCCATGAATGTGGAACTGTGCATTCAGAGGGCCAAACATATTAATTAGGACTTGGTAAACTCCTGATCCAGGGCCCACCCCACCTGACCACTTCGTCCTCCTGTTAAACAACCTGTTGAGAAACCCTCGAGCCTGCTGATGTTGGGGGCTGACAGGCAGAGGCCTGGCAAGGAGATGCCTACACTCGGGGTCTCCAGGGAGTCCAGAGCTCCCCCGTGCCACCCCGTACGCATGGACTTTCCTCCCTCAGCTGGCACCTTCTGCTCTGAGCATGACAGCCCCTCCCTTTGGGACAAGCCACTATTCAGTCCAGCTTCCTCCTCCACTCTCTTCTTCCCAGAAGCCTCTGCCCCGAGGACATCCTCCCTCCTTCCTGCCCCAGCTGCAGGACCCTGGCTCTCCCAGCCTCCCCAGACGCCTGCTTTCCACATGTTGCCTTAACCCCATCGTCTGTATCCCAAGCCCTGCCTATCTCCAAACTCCCAGATAACAAATCCTTCTCATATTTGACATTTCCACTGCCCTGTTTCAAAGGCCTTCAAATAACAAGTTTGAAGTCCAAACATCTTCCCCCATACCCAGCCCTCCATCTCCTAGTGTTGGACAATGGTGTCTCCACCAGCTGGCAGAGACCTTGACATTGTCCTGATCTGCCCTTACTGTTCATCTGCACTAAGTCCCCAGGATCTAGCCTCTGAAGGTCTCCACCTCTGATCAGGCCTCTTCACCATGCTCTGAGTTGGCCTAATCTCAGGCTCTGTCACAATGTGGTCTCCCAGAGGGCCTCCCTCTCTAGCCTCCCTCTCTTCCAACCCCTGTGTGTACAGTGGCCAAAGGGGTCTCTAAAATAGCAGCTGGACAGTTCACCATCTTGCTGAAATGGCTCCCCACTTTCTCTAGAGAAAATCAAACTCCTTGCCAAAAGGTACCAGGGCTTTGTGAACTGATCTCCCTGCCTCACCCTGGTCACCCCTCTCTCACACACATTCCCTCTTCCTGTAACAGAGGGCCACCTACTAGTACAGGCCCACTCCTCCTTCAGACCCAGCACAGACATCACCTTCATTAGGCCTTCCTTCTCTGACCACCCAATCCGAGAGGGCTGCCCTCCCCCTTCCAGCCAGGACTAGCCTGGAACACTGCAGGGCAGGTCTGACGCTTAGCCTTCTGGGAGAGCTCAGCACCCAGGAAGAAAGCTCCACACACACCCTCTGCACTCCTGAATGAGCTGCCAAGCTTCCATGAAGATGGCACTGTCCATATTTTAACAAAGGAAACAGAGACTTCCCCGTGGATGTTAAAGGATGTGCCCAAGCTCACCAACCCATGACCTGAAACAGGGCTGTCTTTTGCTCTGTGACTCTCTTCCTGAGCACATCATGGTATCCAGAATCCAGGAGAATTGCCAGTCAGGAGGACTCTGGCCAGGCAGCATGGAAGCAGCTATCCCCAAATTCCCCTCCCATTCTAAACAAGCAGCAAACGTTTCCTGTTCCTTTGTGCGTAACTCCATGTCCCCACTCTCCCATAAGCAGGAGGGACCAGCGGTGGCCTGAGGTGCTCATCCACCTCAGCAACCTGCCATAAGAGGACTGCCTCTTCTCTCAGGATGCTGATGGAGAAGGCAAAGCACCCTGAGGCTGGCTGCAGGAACATTCCACCCCAACCCTGAAGCACCATGGAGAGGCACCCATCATGGGAACAGGGGGTGCCCCTCAGCCCCTCTCAGCACTGCTTTAAGTACCTCCTCACTGAAGATTGTGGGTCAGCAGGCAAGGCTCCCCCAGCAGCCCAGGAGCCACACTGTCTGGGACGCCAGCCCTCCAGATTGCTACCAGTGCATGGTGGCCCAGAGCAAAGGTTCTTCTCACATGCAAAGGACTCAGGGCTGGAGCAGAAGCTGAGTCAGAGGCGACCGTGTCATGCACAGGGTCTGTTTCACTGCGCAGAGGTTCCTTGACTCATGATGCAGTTATGCTCCAGACCCATCATAAATTGAAAATGTCTTAAGCTGGAAACATGTTGAATGCCTCTAACCTACCGAACGCCATGGCTTAGCCCAGCCTGTCTTAGACGTGCTGAAAACATTCACCTACCGCTGGGCAAAATCATCTCACACAAATTCTGTTTATAATGAAGTCTTAACACTTCACACAATTTACTGAATACAGACACTGTGGAGATTGACTGTTCACCCTCGTGGTTCCAGGGTGACTGGGAGCTTCAACTCCACTGCCCCATGTCACCAGACAGGATCTTACCACATACCCACTAGCCCGGGAAAAAAAATCCAAATTTAAAATTCAAGGTACAATTTCTACTGAATGCAAATCACTTTTCTGTGTGCCATTATAAAGTCAAAAACTCCTGCAGCTGAGAGGCCACAGGGTCACTTTGGCCAAAGCCATGGTCCTTGGAGCTGCAGAGTGCCAGGGAAGAGAACCTGGGATTGCCCCCAGTGTCAGGGACACCCTCTCTCCTGCCTGCCTCCACTTTCACACCACACCTGCCAAAACTGAGCCAGCGCTGGGCTGTCCTTGGCCATTCCCCTGCTGATGGACAAACATCTTCCCTTTCTTTTGTCATTTACTCCAGCAAACTATGACCAACCAACTGATCAGCCTTTCTTTGGCATGTATCAGGTTTCTGGAACCACCAGTTCATCCAAACTACTGTGCAAGAGCCACCAGGGCCCTCCACCTCCCCAGCCCAGTGATTCCCTGTGTGTCCTCATCCCCTGGACCTCTCAAAGTAGCTGGCACAGCTGTCCCCTCCCTCTTTTTCAGAACACATCCTCTGATTCCTGGTCCCACCAAACCAATACCAAACACCGGGCACTTCCAGCACGACTGGCCTGTTCTCAGTCCTCTCATGCTGGACTCTCCCTAGGAGAACCCTCACAGACCCTAGCTTTAATGACCAGAGCTATGCTAATGACCCCAGAATGCAGAGCCCCCATCAAGCCCCAGATATGATCGTCTTGAAGGCACTGAAATTACCATGCCCAAGGTGGGATTCCTGGTCTCTCTCCTTACCCAAGTCTTCACCATCTCAGAAAATGACGCCGTCGCCCACTGAACTGCTTGAGCCAGAAGCCTGTGAGTCATCACTGAGTCCCTCCAACCCCTCACTCCCACCTTCAAGGTAGATTGCTTCCATCTCCAAAGTCTCTCGGTTCATCCATTTATCTCCCCACACGACCACGGCCCCAGGCTGAGCTGCTGTCATCTCTGATCTAGCGACATGAAAACAACCTCCTCCCTCATCTCTTGCCATTGCTCTGGCCTCCTCCCTTCATCTCCTCCATTGCTTTTAATAACTCCACTGTTCAGATTCCACCATACTCAGAGGCAGTCCAAACCCCTCGCCAGGGTGCGGCCCTGCAGGATCTGGCCCTGCGGGATCTGGCCCTGCCTGCCATTCCCTGTGCCTCTGTCCCTGACCCCTGTGTTCCAGCCACTCACCTCCTCTCAGCAACACCAAGCCTTTCCCCTGCAGGATCTGCCCATGATGCATCCTCTGGTGAAACATCCTCTTTCCCAACTGGCTCCTCCTTCTTCAGGTCTCAGTTCAAATGTCACCTCCTCAGATGAAATTTTCCTGACTCCTGTGCAAATAGATGCCTCCCTCTGTGCCCCACCCCATTATTCTTGATTTCTGCAGCCTGCTCATTCCAACCTTTTAATTAAGATCAAGTGTCCTTTATCCAAAATGCTGGAGACCAGAAGAGCTTCCAATTTGAGAGATTTTCTGATTTTGGAATATTTGCATGTACATAATGAGGTATCTTGGGGATGAGATCCAAGTCTAAACACAAAATTCATTGATGTTTCATGTACACCTTAATCCCATAGCTGGCAGATAATTTTATACATTATTTCTGGTGCACCTGAATTTTGACTGTGACTCGTTACATGAGGTCAGGTGTGGAATTTTCCACTTGTGTCATTGTTGGTGCTCAAAAAGTTTCTGACTTTGGAGCATCTGGCATTTCAGATTGTCAGATCAGGGATGCTCAACTGGGATAAACGTATCTGCTTATTATACCATCCACCTCCTTCAACAGATTGTGAGTTCCGAGGGGGCGGGGACCACCTCTACTGTGCCTCTGAGATACAGCTAATGTGCCTGGCAAGGAATGCCCACACAATAAAGAACCGTAAAATAAATAAACAGACCCAGGATAAAAGCAGGGACCTAATCAGGTAGAAAAATATTACGTGCCTTACACAGACAGGCTCTAGAGAGTATCTGTGTGAGGAGTCTCCAGAAGACAGGTTTAGGGAGGTGGCAACCAGACAGCCTTGATAAAGGGCAAGTGCAAGGTCTATGGAGACTGAGACGGAATGTTGAAACCCTAATCCCCAGTGGATTTAAAGGAGGGGCCTTTGGGAGATGACTGGGATTAGATGAGGTCATGAGGGTGGGGCCCCTTGATGGGTGACTGAAGGCGCATCTGCCCCATCTGCCGTCTGTCCCGTATGAGCAAACACAGGCCGGCTGCAGGTGAGGGCTGCCATGTGAACAGACTGCATGGGCTCTCATTCCCACCCTGCAGAAGTGGCATTTCCCTGAAGGGATCACTCTTACCCCATCCCCCAGAGACCAGGTGGGTCCTTAATGACAGCCCCACCTCACTAGGCAGGGCTATGCCTCTCTGCAAGGGGATGCCTGGACAGCAGGCTGGATGGGGAAGGCCAACGGCCCCCAGGCAGAGCCGTGAGCTAAGTCCACAGTGGCCACAGCAGCAAGACACACAAGCCTTCTCCTGCAAACTAGGTATCTAGGTTGGTGCTTCCTTCTCAGTGTTTCCCCAGAGCCTTCAGGAGAGAAATAGTCAACATGCCAGCCCGTCTCAACATGCCACAGAAGTTCCAGGAAGAGCCATTTGGACACCCTTAGCCTGGAGCGAAGGTGAGTGGGGTCCCCGCTGAGAGCAGCAAAGGGGCCAGCACGGGACGCTCTGGGGAAGGCAGTTCTCATCTCTGACAGGGCTGAGGAGCCTGCACAGGCAGAGCCTCCCTCCTTGGGTGGCCTCAGTGGCAGGCCTTCACAGCAGGACACTCCAGGGAGCAGTCCTGCTCTGAGGTTGGATGCTGAGCTCTGCTCAAGGCCACAAAGGCCCCTGAGAGATTGATGTGCCTGAGGCTCATCGCCCCCAAGAAAGGAATGCCCTCCAAGGCCACCAGAGCAGACCTAGGAGGTGTCAGAATAGAACTGGGATTTCCAGAGAAGCTGAGTGGACATGCTATCACCAACTACAACATGGCTCTCTTTCCACCACAGAGGAGATAAACACGGTGTCCTATTACGAGGCTGCAAGACCCAGGAGGGCAAGGACCTCCAGCCCCTCCTTCATTAACTCTCCAACCCTAACATAATGCCAGACCCAATGCCAGGGACCAAGAAATCACTGAGAGATTAAGAGAGGAATTGCCCTGAGACCCCCAGTCTTCCACTCTAGGCAACCCGCTGGACCCAGGAATGACAGACCAGATTCCTGTTGAGGATCCATCCTGCCTTTCCTGTGTCTGTGGCAGGCATCACTAATCAATCACAGCTGTCTTTGCTTACTGAGCCAGGAGGTGGATTTAACATCATTCTCCGGAGGACCATCCAAGTCAATCTTTTAGAGAAAGCAGAGGTTCTCAAACTTTAGATCAAAGAAACCTTGGAGAAAATAATGGACAAAACAAGTTTCTCTCTAGAAGATACACCCAAAACTTAGAGTACTATTTCAAGGTATTTAGAAACTCTCCTTTAAAAGGAATGAAGGTCTAGATGCCTCTTAGAAATGCCACTTAATGCCACTTAGAAATGATCTGGTGAACATACCAGTCAACAGATCCTACAGTGTCAAAAAGAGGCTGAATGACAATCCCAAGGAGCCAAGAATCAAATCCCAGACCTGTTCCTCCCTACTGCCTCAAATAGTGGGTCCTCCCCAAGCAGGCAAGGGAACAGCTGGCTGGAGGCACTCCTCCACTCCCAGGACAGTCCAAGGGCGGGGCCAACTCCTTCTGCATCCCAATGATCCTCGCAGACAAGGACAGCATCCACTGCACAAAGGGACCTGGACTGCTGGGGTCGCTCCAGGCTGGAGTCTATTTATACACATCCCCAGCACCCAGAGGTTAAATTACAACCCCACAGATGGCACAGAGCCAGTGAGAAGATATTTATATCCTCCTGGCAGATGAAGAAGAACAGGACGTTGCAGAGGGCTGCTTCCAAACGTGGCCGAGAAGGGACATAGTTCATAGGACAACAGAATCATCCTCCCCATGGCCACCCCCCACCACACACACACACCCCACTCTCGAAGAACATCTTTGCAAAGAGCACAACTGAGAGGATAGAAACTGAAATGTTGTGTTTTTTAAAAATTCAGACCATGGCCCACTGGGGAGGTGAACAGAATCTAGCCAAACTCCACAGATTCATTCCAACAAGTCCCAGGCTCCATATCAGAACCTCTTAAAGGAAATGCAGATTCCCTGCATCTCTGGTTAACTTCAGCCCACAGCCAGAGGCTCAGAGGGTGTGAACTGGGCAGAGGAGCAAGGCAGAGCTAGAGCTCCTGGGAGGCAACTGCTAAGCCAGCTGGAACTGGGGGTGGAGCAGCGAGCACCCCTCCCAAGGCGCCATCTGACCCTGCTCCAAAGGATGTGGGAGGATTCAGAAGTGCTTCCAATAACCCCCAGGTCCAGCGAGCACATATGCTTGTTTAGCCACCATTTCTTCAAACCCAGGTCAAGGAAAACCTCCAACACTGTATCAGTAGGGACATTTAATAAGACAACACGGTGGAGTCTGTTGCACATCGCACAGGTGACATCATACAGGCCTGCCACCAGGCATGCCTCACAGCAAATCAGTGGACTGGCTTTAATGAGGTGCCAGGTAGACTCTGGCAGAGCTTCCCCAAGACTCCTGGGCCAAGACCTGTTCCATGAGAAGCTTCGCAAATACTGGGTCAGTTCCCCAAGCAGAAGGAAGGACCAGAGGGGCCAGGCCGGCATGGCTAAGTCAGGACCAGGCCCTTAAGCATGGGGAATGGGGAGATGCCCAAAGATGAGGGCCTCATTTCAGGACAATCAGCCCCACAGATGCTTTCCTGGACTCCATCAAGCCAGCTTTGTTCATGAAATTATCCAAGAAATGGCAGGTTTAGTTCCTACTCCAAATACCTAACATTGTGTTTTCCCAAGATTTCCAGCTGTGGAGCCCACCTGGAGGCAAAAATGTGAAGGAGGCCAAGCCCAGCAAAGCACAGAAGAGAATAGCACCCCTTCCCATGCTCAAGGCAGAGCCAAGCCTGCTTCCTGCCCTGCAGGTGCTCCTCTCCAGCCACCTGGAACCTCCTGGTGCCATCTGGTCATCTCCATGGCAACTGGGTTGAACGACACATAGGTCAGCAGGTCAGGCCTGCAGAAGCTGGAAAGATGTCACATCTCCTTCCAGGCCCACTCCTGGGAAAACACTTGCAAAAAGGGCCTTTCAAACCCGCCCTTCCATACCATGCACCCTGGGGAAGGTCTGGACATCTTCTAAGCCCAGCACTTGTCTCCAGGAACATAACCCAAGTGGCAGAGGCAGGCACAGCAGCAGGCAGACAGGAAAGCCACGTGGACAGGATCAAAGCCGCAGACTGCAAGACCCCCGAGGGTCCTCAGCGATGCCTTGGTTAAGCATCCTTGTCCGATCAGTGACGAAACTGTGGGCACAAGGACTGAAATGGTCCATTCAGGGCCACTCAGGAGGCCACAGGCAGAGTGAGGAAGAGGCAGGTTTCCACCTGTCCCCCAGTCCCCCTGCATTCACCATCTTCCTGTCATCTCTGCCTCTCGTCGATGGTTCTCCCTAACATGAGTCTCCCAGCTCACCTCAAGCCCCAGCTCCAAGTCATGGACAAAGTCCTCTGAAGGACTTTGCTGGACACAGCATCCCCCAGGACCCTGCCAGGCTCATCCTAGATGTGGGTCCCACCCTCATTCCTCCCCTCCCTCCTCTGGGCCAGAACTTCCAATCTACATGTGGGTGGGCACCATGGGTGGGTGGGAGTTAGGCAGACAGGGGTTGGAGGGATGCCCTGGTTCAAGACAGGAGCTCACCACCTCCTGGGCAACCCAAGTTTCCCACTCCCAAAGTGAGCCACGTCCCTGATACAGCAATCTAGATGCAGCACTATCTGTGGGCCTGGGGGTGCCATTGTTGAAATCCCCATCCCAATGCAAGTGCCAGGTGCCTGGTTCAGCCCCTCTCGGAAACTGTCCACATACAGCTCCTGGGATTCCTCAGTATCAGCCCTCCCAGGGCTTAGCCGTGTTTAAACACCCGTTCTGGTTCCATGATTGACATTTATCACCCAATTCTCCTATTCCCAGCTTCCCCATCTCTGGAAAAACAAATGAATGAAAAACCCTTTTAGTTCTTGAAACAAACGGACATAAACCAAACCACCAAATTCACCCTGCTCCAAATACCCCTGATCCCACACGGGGCACAGACCCCAAAGGAACTGCAGAGTCCATTCTCCACCTGTCCTCAAAATGTGACCGTCGGCAGGTGCCGAGGAGGTCCTGTTCTCTGCCTGAGATTCCTGTTCAGAGAGCCGAGTGGCTGAGCCCCAGGCTCCCGTCATGGGAACCCTGCAGCCTTCTGGCTTCCTGGGCACCCCTGGCCTGGCCTGCCTTTTGGCAAAAGGACCTGAGCTGGAATCGCAATGGTCCTTACCAGCTCCTTCAAGCCTGGTTCCCCATATGCTCTGCCATGTGCATCGCTGAGTACGACGTGGCCTGGCAAGCTCATCTTAGCATTGAGCCCAAGGAGAGGAAGAGAGCGGATGCAAGAATCAGTGCACTCCCTCTATCACGTCACGGGAGTTATGTGGCCCATCCAGCTTCCCCTCAATCCCAGGGACCAAGAAGCCCAAAGCCTCAGGTCAGCACTCCACCAGACACGCAGTGGAGGCCCTTGCTTGCTCCTGCCTTCGAGGGGCTCAGTTTCTGCCAACCCTTCTTCTCAGGCATAGGTATATTTCAAATCACCCAGATCAGTTTGCATATAAGGTGCATCATTTTAAGTAAGCAAAGGAGAAAAGCCCATCATCTTTCCAGGGCTTTCCTGAGCCCTGAGCTATCTCCAGTGCTTTCTTGGAACCCAAGCAGAGATTATTTCCCAACCAAAGTGGCACCTCCCTTCAGCATACACACGGGCCAGCTCCCGCAAGCTGGAAAGCAGCAGTGGCCGCCCCCAGTCCCTCGCCCCCAGTCCCTCCCCAGCCCTGCTTCCTTCTGAAGAAGCTAGTTTGTACTCAGTGCCTGCACCTCTACCTCAGCCAGGCCTCAGCCACAGCAACCTGGCTTTCACCACACACACACACACACACACACACACACACACACACGGGCATTCTTTGAGACCCGGGGGCTTGGCCACTCCCTCCCTCCGAAGCCCCCTTCTCTTCTGGCTTTGGTTGCCCTCCAACCTCCCCAGCCTCCCAGCTCTCACTGCACCTCCTCTACCCTTCCCTTACGCAACATCTGGTGTTTCCAGTAGATTCTGTCCTGGCCACCCATGCCAAGGCTGCACTCATCACCTGAACACTGAGGATGCCCAAACCTGCAGGCATGTCCACCAACCTGCCCACCCCACCCACTGCTGTGGCCTGCATCTCCAACAAGCTGCTCAGCCCATCCCCTCCCTCCAGCCTCATGACCAAGCTCCAGACCCACAAGTCCCCCAAATGTTGCTGTGGGAATGTTAACAGTCCCCTAGGAACCCCTAATACTGCACGTCCAACACCACCCCGCACCCTGAAAGGCTCCATCACTCCATAGTTATTCAGCCAGGAAGCATGGCAGAGGCCATCCATCGATCCCCTCAAGGAATGTCAATGGAGGGCTCACCAAGCACCAGGGTCCATGTGCAGGATGAGGTGGGGAGCAAACGAAGCAGCAACGGTTCCTTCACTCAGTCACCTATTCTTTCAAGTCCACCTGCCACTCTCCTTTTCTCCACCCCCACAGTCACTGCGGAAGTCCAGGGCAGTATGCCACAGCAGCAAGAAGGTAGTATCACAGGGACACCCGCTCTGCAACGTGTCACTCTGTGACCTCGGGAAGATGTGTCCTGTTTTCTCACCTGACAGAATAAGATGATAACATAGCTTTGCTGCAAGATTAAATGAGACAGGAAGCCTTTAGAAGAGTGTCCAGAACACAGCCGACAATCTATAAACACCTGCAACTATCGCAATCCCCGTTAACCCAGCAGCCTCCTGGTCATGGCCCCCTCCACAAGCACCCACCCCCTCTGTTCCCCACGAGCCACTCTCTCTGTCTCCAGCCCTTTCTGACTGACTGAAAGACCCCTGGACTTTTTTCCCCCATCTCGCTTCCCAATCCTCAGCTGAAAGCCCCATCCTCTATGCCCCCAATGCCCTCTATGCCTGAGGCCAGTGCCACTCTCTTGTGCTCCCTTCCCTGGAAGAACCCAGCCTTGTCCCTATGAATTAGGGCCACTTGTCCCCGTATGCTTTCCCACTCCTTAGACAGCACTGTGTTTGCCTCTGTATTTCCAGAACTTAGAACCATTTTGCCCACAACAGGGGCCCAAGAAATACTGAACAACAAACAAGAAAAACACAAGAATTACCAAGAGGCAAATTTCAAGTCAATATAAAAAAAAAATAAAATAAAAGCACTTCCCAGTAATTAGGCCACACTTATTAAGCATTTACTGCATACCAGGCTCTGCGCTAAGCTTTGGACACATGTGATCTAATGATTCTATTACATGTATTTTTATTCCTGTTTCCCAGGTGAAGGGGTGGAAGCTGAGGAAATCCTTAAAACTTGCTCAGTCACACAGCTAGTAAGTGGTACAGTCAGAATTTGAACTCAGCACAATTAAAAGACTTCAGAACCCATTCTTCACCCAGCCTTAGCCCAGCTCCGATTGCAGCCGGCAAGCAGTGGCCTCCTGGGTCTGCAAGAGCACCCTCCTCCGCTGGGATGTTCAGTGGGGGCTTCCTTTAGAAGTGGGAGTAAATTCTTCCAAAACTCTAAGAGTCTATGATTTTCAATCAGAAGCTCCCGGGTGGTTCACCTCGGCTTCCCTCCGAGGCTGAGCTCAGAGTCGGCAAACAAGAAACCCATGCTGGGTGAGTGAACGGGCGAGTGGGTGGTGGGTGTGAATGAATGAATCTGGAGGTGAACAGATGAATGGGTGAAGGGAATGAATGCACGCAAGGTATTCCGCACTTGTCCACCTTGCCTTTGACCTCTCGACACCTTGCAGTGGACCCCCAGGAATGCAGAGAAGAGGGGAAAATGACTGGCAGCACGGCACCCCAAGCCAGCACCCAGGGCCCCCACAGTGCTCCTACCGGCACAGGTGGTCCGTCCGGCACAGGCTGCGGAGGTCCAGGCAGTTGGGCTTCTCCTTGTCCTCATAGGAGCAGCTGGGCAGAATGGTTTGCCGGCGGCGCTCGGCACACGCCTGGTCCTGGCAGGAGCAGAAGAGCATGCGGTAGGTGTACTCGCTGGGCACCCGGTCGAAGAACTGGCGCAGGGCCTTGTGGCACTTGCGGCGGTTGCAGCGCTCGGTGGGCGAGATCTCGCGGTTGCAGATGGAGATGTAGGAGGAGCGCAGCTTCTTGCAGTTGTCGTTCAGGTTGCAGGCCTTGGCAGCATCCAGGCAATGGTTGCTCTTGGCGCTGACCACCGGGTCTGCTCCGGTCCCTGGAGGAGGAAGCACAGCACAGGTCAGAAGCCCACCAGAGCACTGAGATCAGCAGGCCTTCCCGCGCCCGCTCTGCCTCAGTTTCCTCATCTGTGAAACTGGATGGCTTCACAGGACTCGCCTCCTGAGGTTGTGGTGAGAATTAAAGGAGTGACTATCCCATCCAGAAAGTACTCAGGACAATGACGGGCACAGGGGCCCTGTGCAGCTATTAGGATGACGTGGTCCAAAGTCCCATCTCAAGCAATGAGGTGTGCGCGGCACCACAGGAAACTTAGGGACTGACTTGAGGTCACATAACTACGGGGACCCTACTGCCCCCCTGCAGCACATCTGAGCAGGGCCTCAGGGAAGGGGCACCACTGGCACTTAGAGGGGGACAGTGCTGGTTAAGGGTCTTCAGCAGCCAGGGCACAAGTGGCCCCACAACCAGCCTCCCAGCCCCTCCACTGTGACCCCAGAAACTGCCCCTAGACATTCAAAAGCCCCCTTTTATCTGGGGTTTTGTGGCAGCTATTGCCGCCTAAAAAGGAAGCCCTGAGCTGGGAGCCCTGCAGGCGTGAGGGGCTGAGCGCGCCACCACCACAGGGCAGGCGCGTTGGACTCCGCCTCAGTGTCGTGACCTTCGAGTGTTGTGCCACTGCCCTCAAGACGGGATGTCCTAGGCACAGAACATTTCCAGGACTCGCTATGCCGCCTCTGCAGTGCCTCCCCACAAGCCTTAGTTGTTCTGAGGAGGCTCAGGGCTCAGGACCACCAGACCCTCCAGCGCCAGCCAGTTGCCGCCTACAGACCACCTCCTGTCCGGCCTGTGGACGGGCAGAGGGAGAGGGCGGGACCCAGACTGCACATGGCCTCCCGAGAGCCAGAGGCAAGAGACTCCATCCCAACCTCTTTATCTTACAGACAAGGAAACTGCAGCCCTGATGGGCAAGGAGCCCATGAGGTCACCCAGCACAGTGGCAGTGGGACAGAGCAGGAACCCGATCACCCAGCACCACAGTCCACCAGGAAGAACCACAGCTTAGAGCTTCAGAAGGGTGCGGCCTCTCATCCACCCCTCCTCCACCCTGCTGAGGTTTGGGGGCGTTCCTGAGCCCTCTCCCCACACATGGTCCTGCAACAGGTAGAGGAGGCCAGGCTCCCCCCCAGAGGGGCCTGACGACCAGCATTTGCAGCAGACGGTCTGGGTGCTGACTGCTTGGTCGTTCTCCGCTGAGTGCTGCGTTGCCCCAGGCTCACCCATCCAACTGCTCCGACAACTCTGCCTGAGAGCCCAACACCCACACCTCAAGTTCAGATCCCCAAGGCCACCCCTGCCCCTGACAGTCTCCCTCACCCTGCTGTGAACAGCTGCACCCTCCCGGAGCCAGGGCCAAAGCTCTTGACACGCCCTTGACTCCTCTCTCATTCACACACCACACCAGAAAACCCAGAGGCTCAGCCTGCAAAGCGTGTCCAGAGTCCTCACTTCTCCCACCACTGCCGCCTCCGTAGTCCAAGCTGCCTGCAAAAGCCTCCTGCAGGCCCCTCTCTGCCCTCTACCCCACCCCAGGACAGACTTCTGTCATCACCGCAGCTGGAATGAGTGAACCTTCCAGAACCTAAGGTGTAGGGTTATTATTCCTGGGGCCCCAGCACCCATTGGCTTCCCCTTCTCATCCCAGGCCTTAGCATGACCCACAAGACTCCATACTTGTGCTGTCCATAAGCACAAGCCACACATGGCGTTGAACTTGAAGTGTAGTTAGCACATTTGAATGTATACACAAGATTTCAAAACAGCAGATTTTGAAAAATTAGTGAGAGTAAAAAAGTATTCACTAATTTTATTTTTACTCTGATTACATGTTGAAGGGATATTTCGGAAATATGTTAGACAAACGTAGTATTAAAGCTAATTTTGCCTATCTTCCTTCCCCTTTTAACGTGGGTACGGAAACATTGAGAATTCCTTGGCAGCAATGCATATTAGATATCTTTTAACCGGCACTGCTTTATGGTACCAGGCCTCCGACTCCTTTCCCACAGTTCACTCTGCTCTGTGATCTTCTGGAATATGCCATCATGGCCTGGCCTCAGGGCCTTTGCATTTGCTATTCCCTGGTCTGGAAGGTTCTTCCCTCCTCCCCATGACCCCATGACCACACAGCAAGTTTCCTCATTTGGCTCAGGTCTCTGCTCAAATGTTATCTCATCTGGGAGTCGTTCCTGACCACACCGCCCATGAAAACCACCCCACACTCCATTCACCCCACTTAGATCTACCTTCCCATAGCCCTCAGCACCCTCTGCCACACTACATACCCACTCATTTGCCTGTTTGTATCAAATTCAAGCTCCGTGAGGGCAGGAGCTGGGTGGGCACACTAGCCACTGTGCTCATATACCACGTGTCTGATCCATGAGTGATCAAGTATTTATACGCAAAAGAATAAATGTACTTATAGCAATGTCTAGTTTATGGTTAGTACTCAAAAACAAAGTTACCAATAGCATTAAGGAAGCAAAATTGACCCAGAGCAGGCGACAGCGGTAAATACAAGACCATGTACAGTCAAGGGGTAACGTGGGGCCAGAAGTGGCTCTGAAGCTACGGCGGGGGGGGAGGGGGGAAGATGATTGATGGATGAAGACTGAGCCCCTCATCCCAACACCTCACTAGACAACAACAGTCCTACAAAGACAGGAAGAGAAAAGTTCCCTCCACCTTGTTGGAGAAAGGAAGGGGCAGGGGTGTACCCAGAGAATCGAATATTACTCAGTGATAAAAGGAAATGAGCT
>JAJEJO010001251.1:88261-135206 GCA_020662805.1 Glaucomys volans
TTCCTGCCTTAGTCTCCCAAGGTTTGTTTTCTCAATCAATAAACATGTTTTTTTTGTTGTTGTTGAGGACTTACTATGTGCTAGACACTTCCACCACCAGTGGGGCTGCAACCCTGCCTGAGACCCTGCTGGGGACAGAGGAGCAGCTGGAGCCAACACTCATGCTAAGTTCTGCACTGAGGAAGTCAGGGTGCAGAGCGGAAAGCATCCACCTGGAGCTGCGAAGTCGTGGACACAGCGATGCCTCTGCTGAGAGCCACTGTAAGAGTCAGAGGAAGCGAAGAGGGTAGAAAGGGGGCCCTGAAGAGGGAACACAGGGCAAAGGCTGGGAGGGGCAGAAAGCAACTGGTTACACCTGGAAATGGAAGCCCGGGGTGCGGGGATGACAAGGGGCCACTCTGGAGAGCGGGGCACAAGACCCAGGGCCACGCGGGGGCCATTTGGCCTCCCCAGCAATAGTCTGAGCTGCTATCAAACACTCTGCTTGGCCAGCAAGGACGCCTGTCAACACCAAGGCCTCTGTGGAGGGTTCTCCCAGACCTGTCAGATGCCGGCTGGCTGCTGGCGGGAGGGACAGCACAGTGGCCAGGGCCGAGGTGGAGGAGAGACAAGGAGGGACTCTGCGGAGGATCAGGCGACAACCGCAAGCAGAACAGCAGCTAATTTAGGCCTGTGGCTGCTTCTGGGCTCCCCAGGTGCTCTGTTCCCGCTCCTCTCAGCATGTTCCTGAGCTAATGCCAGTGTAATTATAGCCTCGGTGGCTTCCATTCGGAGTCTGAATGGTGAAAGCGTTTGCTGGGGGTGGAAATGTAAACCCCTGGGCCCGAACTTGGTAAATTTCCTAGAAAAAAGAAAAAATGTGGCAATACCAACAGCAACTGCTTGGGTACTGGGAAAGATGCCCTCTGATCCTGCAGGTGAGGTACCCCTGATGGGGCCCTGCCTCATGGGGGAGAAAGACCCCACCTTGGCCAGCCCCTCTCCAAGCAAGGCGCCCATCCAGCTTCCTCACCAGCCCATCAGTCAGGATGGGGCTCAGCACGCACAGGCGCACACACCGCGGAGGACTCACTCACAGCGCACCCACTACCTTTCCACCCACCCTCGCTGGGAGTGGGAGACTCCAAACCAACCTGTCTTCCAGGACCCCTGCTGCTCCTCAGCCAGCTGCTCAGAGAGGGCAGGCATGAGGATTCCAGAACCTTAAGCCTCTCTAGCATCCCCACCCCACCCCTGTGCAGAGAATTCAGGAGCTGGAAATACATGCCAGGACTGGGTGACCTAGGACAGCCTGTCCCCGACACTTGTTGCCACTTCTACCCTGGTGGGTCTCCCAGGTCTACAAAGAAGAGTGGAGATGAACCAAATAGTAAATGGTAAAGAGCTGCCCAAGAGAGAGGGAAATGGGACTTAATAACCCTGGGCACCTTCCAAAACCTCAGTAAATTCATCCTGCCAGGCTCAGCCCCTGGGGACACATCTGAGCTTCTTTATCCCCTTCTTTCCTCATCCCTCTGTGAAAGCCAGGCAAGGAGGACCACAGCCAACTGCAGAGGGGCAGGAGGGGCTTCACAACAGAGGTTCCAAGTCAGCCTCCTGGCACCCCTGCCCGCATCCCTGCCCACTCCCTGGCTGGCCAAGTCCATCTTTTCTCTTCTCCCTGGGGGTAAGCCCTGAGCCAAGGACCCATCTGCAGCACTGGGCTGTCCCCAGACAATGGGGCATCCAGGTCAGTGGACATGTGAGCATCCTTCAGGCTGATGTTCTCTAAATAGCAGTTGGACATTTATAAAGCTAGTTTTACCAAACTTCAGTTACACAGTATCACCGATGTAATTTGGGCCCTGTTAACAGTACTACCTGTGTTAATATTTAATTAATTTTCTTTAAATCCCTGGATTCTTAAATGAATTTTTAAAAATTTCCCTGACTCACTTTTTAAATTTTAGATTTATCCTAAACGATAACATTGCCATTAGCTCTGAATTTTTCTAGCACATTAAAAGGCACTACTCCTGAATTAAAATGCTTCTTTCTATACCCATCTCACTCCAGCAGCCATTGTGTGTACTCCAAGAGAATGACTAACCTAGAGAAGAAGAGCACAAACCCTAGCACACCTGGGATTCACTAGCCCTAAGCAGGACCCGTGCCATCAGGGACTCTGGCTGGCACCCAGGCACTGGATTTCACAGGCTCCCCTTGATTCTGAAACCACCTTCCAAAGCATAAGAACCAACACCTAGAGGTGCAGCTGAGATGCCCAGGGCCCATTTGCAGATAGACCCACCAACCAGCACACAATTTACCAAACCCACCCCCAGCAGAAGGTGACCTATGACTCTCTGCTGTCACCTAGCATGCTCCCTGAGAGCTTTTCATTCCCTCCTAACTCATCAAGATAGCCTTTCCAACCACAAAGGGGCCTCTCCCTGCAGGAATGACAATAAGAGGGTCCCTGTTCTGTAATACTCCCAAGCCAATGGGGACCCAGATGTCTCACCTTCCCTTCTTGCCCTTTCTGGAAACTGTCAACTGATCCCTTGCCCCAAGACCCCATTTGCAGCTCTGCAGTGTCTGCCCCTGAAGTCTCCCAGGGCCCCCTGGGCCAGGCTGCATGGCTCTGGCACTCAAGTGGGGGTCAGAGAATCTGGGTCCTAATCTGTGTCCACCACTCTTTGTTGTAAGATTCCAAGCAAACCCCTACCTGACTCTGGGTCTGGGTCTCCTTTCTTCTTATGAAAGCTGATGTGTTTTGAACCATACGATCTCACATTTGGTGACTCTCCTGCCTACCTACCCAACACAGAGGGTGAGATGTTGATGAGTGGAGGGCCTGGGAAAGCACCCCTGTCCCACCAGGTTCCTGTGAGCAGGCACCATAGGTCAACCACAGCAGACTCAAGGTAATCTACCTGGTCCTGGGCAAACACAACAGTGTGCATGCACACAGCAATACACACACACAGCTCCTGACCACACCTGCCCCTCCACAAACAGCCCGTGGTCCTGCAGACAGCAGTCAGTCCAACAGCAGTCAGTCACCAAACACTTTCATGCATTGACAATATGCCAGGCCCTAGAAATCCAGCTGTGAACAAGAAAGACAGAATTCCTGCTCTATGGGGGCTTTTATTCTAGTGCGAGTCTGGTAATAAACATACAAATAAATGAAAGAATTTAAAGAATTGATAAGTGCATGAATAGGATAAGGAAATTCAGAGAATCAGGAGAGGAAATGACATCAAACTGAGAATGATGGGCAGGAGTCACACAGACACACATACAGAGAGAGAGAGAGAGAGAGAGAGAGAGAGAGAGAGAAATTGAATGTGCCAGGCACAGTGGTACACACCTATAACCCCAGCAGCTCAAGAGGCTGAGGTAGGAGAATTGCAAGTTCAAGGCCAGCCTCAGCATTTCAGCAAGGCCCTAAGCAACTCAGTGAGACACTGTTTCTAAATAAAATGTTTTAAAAAGAACTGGGGATGTGGCTCAGTGGTTAAGTACTCCAGCACCAAAATAAAATAAAATCCAATGCAAGGGAATTCCAAACAAAGAAGAGCAGGTGCAAAAGTCCTAAGACAGGCATGGGCTTGGCTTGTTCCAGTCAAAAAAAAAAAAAAATTGTAGGTGGCTGGAATTTCCCAAAAAAAAGGCAAAAGTTAGAAAAGAAGTCAGAGGCATCATCAGAAGACAGCCACGATGCCTTGCAGGGCAGGTTAAGAACTTTAGATTTTGCTCTAAAATAATAAGCACTTGGAGAGCATGAAGGAGGGAACCACAGGAAGGCATTTCCAGCACACAGGAGACACAGTATCCGTGCAGGGGTCAGGAGAGGGGGTAAAGAGGGATGAGTGACAGGCGACTGCAGTAGCAGGTGCGGAGGTGGAGGCTGGGGTGGGGTGGTCATTGCAGAGATGGAAGAAATGAGCCCATTCTGCATATAACTTCGGGATAACACCAACAGGATGGGCTAGATGTTGAGTGGGAGGAGAGAGAGCTCGCAAGGAAAATTTCTGGGTTTGGGGCCTAAGCCCCAGATGGATGGTGATAGCATTTCATAAAACAGGAAAATCTCAGAAGGGGAGCAGAACGAACTGGATCATTCTCATCTGGACTTGGTAAGTGTGCCAGGCCCAACAGTGTCCAGGTGAGGTGGTGACAAGGCCAAGGATCTGCAAGCTGGAGTTAGATGGCCTGGGCTAGAGATGGCAGACAGGCATAACTGACATGAGAGGCTCCTTAAAGCCACATGACTCAACAAAGTCACCTAGATTGACGAAGACAATAAAGAAGAGAAAAGGAGCCAGAACAGAGCCCTGGGGTGCTGGTGTTTAGTGGAGACTCAGAAGAGTGGTTGCTTGAGTTGGGGGGAAATCAAGAGGTACTGGTTGCATGGAACTGAAGACAAGAGTTTCCCAAAGAAGAAGGATGATGGCCAACTGAAGCCAAATAACTAGGGATGTATTATCAATGAAATGTAGGCTAATCAAACTCTCCCAGGGTGGAATGAAAGGCAGGAGGGACAGGAAGCAAGAGGGACAGGCCAGGAGAAGAGACCTCTAGGCCCAGACTTCCCTGTGGGGTTGTAGCCACCAGCCAACACCCCGACACATCTCACCCTCAGTGACCTTCAACCTCAGATGCACTTTTACAAGCAGCACCAACTAAGGTCCCACCATGGGTCACATACTGCTGGAGAGATGAGCAGAAGCAGCAGGCTCCTGCCCGCCCGGAGCTTCCATTCCAGTGCAGGGAGAGACTAGAACCCAGGAAGCCAATGAAAGATCCCCCTTGCCCAGCATCACCCCCAGCTGGGGCACCTGGTTAAGAGTACAAACTCTGAAACAGCAGTGGCATGGGAGATGGAGTAGGCCCAGGGGCTGGGCCACCCACTAGCAGAGCAAGAGTGCATAGGTTACATACATAACTTCTTGAGCCTCATCTACAAAATGGGACACGATGCCTGCCCTGCCTACACACAGGTCTACATGAGGATTGAACAGGACAAAGTAGATGAAAACACCAGCCTTGGACTGGGTGTAACAGGTGTCCCCAGAGGGCCCATATGCTAAAGGCTTGGTCTCCAGGATGGCACTATTGGGAGGTCACAGAACCTTGGGAGGTGGGGCCTTGTGGGAGGTCCTTAGGTCACTGGAGTCATGCTCTTGGAAGGAAGTTCTCAAGAGAGAATAGTCACCAAAGCCTGAGTCTGGACCACCCACTCTTGGCTCAGGTTCAAGATTGTTTGGTCCCATACCCACTCCCTCCATGATGGGCCACCAGGGGCTGCCTGATCTTGGACTTTAATTTCTAAAACTGTGAGCTAAATAAGTCTTTTCTCTTTGTAAGTTAGTTGCCTCAGGTCTTTCACTGTGGTCATGAAAATGTGACTAACACAATGTCCCTCAAAGTTTCCAGTTCACAGTGCAAATGCAATAAGAACTTGTTAAAAAACGTGTCACATCACTAGAAAGATCCTCTACCCCACCTCTCCATTCCTGCCCTGCTCTAGAAAGGGCCAGACCCTCATGCTCCAGCCTCCATACACCAAGCCCCTGAGAGAAAATAAGTTCCTACTCTCTCCCTTCTTGAGCAAAAGAAGGGCTCCTGAGCGCTTCTACTCCATCCCAGAAGCCTGCCTGAGCAGGACCAGAGCACCTTCTCAATTCTGGGCCCCGCTTTCCTGGGAGTGGTGGGCAGGAGCCCTTAGCAACTAGCTAGAAGTGGTAGGTACCTCAGCTTCCCCAAGATGACAGGACCAATCCTGTCACCTCAGCTCCCTGTCCTCTCAGGTAACACTCAAAGTCCAGACACCCAGAGGAACCCGAACTCCCATTCTCGACTGCTCTGTGTCCCGGGCACTCTGCTCCTCAAACCTACCTTGGAAATCCCAGTGCGTCTCCCTCACAGTCTCAACCTTCTCTCTGAACTCCCCCTCACCTCACAGCCCCAGCTCGACACCGCAGCCACCCCAAGCCTTCTCCATGGGAAGCTGAGTTTTTGGAAGCAAGCCAACCCACCAAAAATCAATTTGATGAATGGCAAACTCACTGAAAATCAATGAAAAAAAAATCAATTTTGATGCTTTTGAATATCGTTTTATATTTCATCAACTTTTAGCCATGTTTAAAATTCTTTCTCCAATTCTTCAAAAGGTAGATGAGTCTTAATTTTGTGGTTCTAACAATTAAAATTTTCAGTGCCATTCTTTTGCAGTTGAGGGGATTTTTTCAGTCATACTT
Organism: Glaucomys volans; assembly: GCA_020662805.1. NCBI lineage: Eukaryota > Metazoa > Chordata > Mammalia > Rodentia > Sciuridae > Glaucomys > Glaucomys volans. Next base: position 94,510 of record JAJEJO010001251.1, read on the forward strand.
GAGTCTCCTGTTCTGTTTACATAGGTTTGGGGTTGGGGGGCTGTATCCAGGACTTTGCCATTCTCACACCAGTCCCACAATGGCATGTCAGTTTTAATTTTGTATCAGTAACAAGTAAAAGCCAAAATTGAGGCATATCAAATTGATGTGACTAACCTAAATCTTTCCTGGACGTTTTTTATTTTGTGGTGAGTGAGTGTAGAATTGGGGACAACAATCCGAAGCGAGAATTTTGTTACCGATTATGAAATATACTTTTCTCATAAGAAGTCTGTATTAACTCATGACCCTTAGATTCAAAAAAAAAAAAAACTCAATATATCTTAAAATATAGTCACAAAGTCCATCTGCAAAAAACCTTCCAAAGACACAAAATCCATTCAATGTGAATTTCTAAAAACTTTTTAAATAATTCCAAGAAACAGAGTTGAGTACATCTTTGCATTTGGCAAAATCAGCAACTAATCATTTAACACACCCAGCGGCCACTGGGCAGCTCCTGGTGTCCAGGAGCTGCCCTCCCTTCTCCTCCCCATTTCTGTGCCATCTGTCTTGCTGTGAAGGTCACATCACCAGTCCACTGTCCCCACTGGGCTATCCCTACCAACTCACCATCCCTGTGAGGAGCCATTTCATACCTGGATCACCAGCCACATCCCCACCCCCTGGCCAAGGCTCCCACCCACCAGGGATGCTCTGCACAACACTCAGCCTTCCTGCTCATCTGCCTTCCCACCTCTGCAGATCTCTTCCTATACCCTGGCTCCTCAGGGTTGAGGTCATGCCCTTGGCCTTCATAACATCCATATCAAACATCTCAACCTCGAACCACCACCTCCTTACCTCCCAGATCCTGCTCTGGAATGCCTACTCCAGCAATTTCTCCAATGTCCCCAGACCCTGACCTGCTGACCCAGCACTCGCTCTCCCTCAACCATCCCCCACCCTGTCCTCATGCCCTCTTTCCCCAGCCTAGACTTCCTGGCCTCCAGGAAAACACCCTGACCTCCAATAACCCTGGTGAAACCTAACCACCCTTCCGAGCAGCTGACTGTTACCAGGAAACACACAAACAGAATGAAGTCTTCAATTCCTGCCCTCAAGCCTCAAGCGCTTTAAAATGACCATTCGAATTTGTCCTGTCCCAGTCTCCCTAGACTGTCTCTTCCACCCCAATTACACTCTCTGAGTATGTTCAGGCTGCTATAACAAAACACCACAGATAGGGTGGCTTGTGAATAACCGAACTTCACTTCTCATCTCTTTTTCAACCTCCATAACTACAGATTCTGTGTCTGGTGAGGGCTCAATTTCTGGCTCATGGACAGTCATCTTTCCTGTGTCCTCACTTGTCAGAAAGAGGAAGGGAGCTCTCTGGGCCTCTTGTTTAAGGGCACTAATCCCATCCATGAGGGCGCTGCCCTTGTGACCTGATCAGCTCCCAAGGATTCTATCTCCTAATGCCATCACATCAGGGGTTCAGATTTCAACATATGAATTTGGGGGCAGCACTAACACTCAGACCACAGCAACTTGCCATAAACAGAAGAGCTATACAGAAACCCCCTCACCTTCTCACCCAGCAACCACCAAACCATCTCACTTAGAATCCAGAAGGAGGAAATGATGATCCCAGCCAGATGCCACTGAGCGGCCAAGAGAAGCTTGGATTATGCCTTCTCTCTATTGCTAGGGGTGAAGTCTCCCCTGCCTCACGTACTCCAGTGTACCACGTGGACCCCATCCCTCCCCACTATTCAAGGACATCCCTCCTGAAGCCACCCCTCCCCTCTTATGCCCTTCAATTTCTCCCTCTCTCACAGACCATTCCCAACAGCATACAAGTGTGCCGCCATTGCTGCCCATCACAAAACAGAGAACCACAACCAGACAACTCCCCCTGGACCACTATCCCTGAGTCCCCTACTTGGCTGTTCCCCTTCATAGCAAAGCTTGAAAGGGCATCACTGGTTGCTGTTGTAACCTGCCCACCTCACATTCTCTCCTCCGGCCTCCCCAGATTGACCTTTCCACCCCACGCTCCCCAAGGGCACTCTACCCAGGCCATCCCAGCCCCAGGCTGAGTCAGATGGTAGCTCCTCCAAGCTTCTCTTACTTCGCCACTCAGCTGCACCTGGCTGGCTCATCACTTCCTCTCTCTTGAAACTCATGCCTGTCTCAGCTTCCCCAGACATTCCTAACTGGTTCTCCTTCCCCTGTGGCCCTCGCCTCAGCCCCCTCTTCTTGGAAAGCCCCAGCCTCCTTCTGCTCTATGGCCATTTACTCTCTCTCAGTGACCTCCTGCTTCCAAGGCTTGAAACACCATCTATATGCTAATGACTCTTTATATCTCAACCCTGACCTTGGCATTTCCAGGTGGAGGTCTACTTGACATCTCAACCCTAACATAGCCTAAACCAAACTCTTGATGTCTGCCCACCCCACCCCTAATCTGTCCCTCCCCTCATCTTCTCCATCCTAGGAAGTGGCAACACCATTGTTATTCAAGCCAGAAATCAGAGTTATCCATAATTCCAGCTTGGTATCCTTTCAGCTCTGCTTCCAAGACATACCCCAAGTCCACACATTCTCTCCATCTCTTCCCTGACCATCCTTCACCTGGACCCTGCAATGGCCTCCTCACTGGGGTTTTCCATCCTCCCTGTGATCCATTCTCCCACAGCACAAGAGTATCTTTCAAGGGCATAAATCACATTGTGCTGCCCAACTGTCTCCAATCTCCCAATGGTTTCTCATCACTCTTAAAATAAAATCCAAACTCCTGCCTTGCCCTGCAGCACCTCAGTGGTCTAGCCCCACTGCCTCTGTGTCCACCTCCCATGCCACTGCCTCCACCTCACTCACGCATGCAGCCACGTGGCGCCCTCAGTTCCCCACTCCATACATGGGTCCCCACCTGGGGTCTTCTCCTAACTATTCCAACTCAGCCATTCTCCAGATCTTCCCAAGAAGGCCCTCTTATGCGCCAGAGTTTGCATTCCAGTCCCCTCGTCCCTTCGTCTAATTGCATCTCTGCTTGGCGTTCATCACTATTTTATTTCTTGTGACTTTGATCACTGGCTCGTTTCTGCTTTTCTCCGTCCCCAGCTCACAGAACACTGGCCCCATAACAGCAACAGACTCCTTTGTTTTGGTCACCGATGTATCCTCAGCACCTAGAACAGGGCATGGCCACCAAGGATGCTCAGTGACTGGGGATGAGTTCTCACACTCAACCCTCCTGCACGGAGGGCACCCGAGCATCCGGAGTTCATGGACACAGCCTCCAGACGAGGATGCCCCAAACTGCACACACGAAGTCAAGTCTGCTCATTATTTTTGTCGATCAGACTTTAATGGCCTTTCTGACACTCCTCAGTATCCATCCCTGGACCACTCCTCCCAAGCTATCCAACGAGACAAGAAAGGGGACAAGGGCAGTGGTATGGCAGGGTACAAGCTCTTTCCCTGTCAGGTGACAGAGAAAACTCTGTTCAACCAGGAGCAAGTGGCTTCCATCGCTACCTTCCCCTCTCTTTCTTTTCTTCCTTCCCTTTCATGGGGAGAGAAAGGATGGCTGACAGAGGTCACTGCCCAAAACCCACAGCCACTCCCACACACATCACACACACACACACACACTGACACATACACACACCATCCCACACACAAACACATCACACTTCCACAAACCATCACACACACACACACACACACACACACACTGCCCCCACACGCACCACTATCTACACATACCTATTACACACACACCACCTAATGCACACACCTATGCACATACACCATCCACACATCACAAGCTACACACCACCATCTACACTCATGCATGCTGTTCACACTGAGCCTCTCCAGGCTGTGGTCCCTTCTCTGCACAGCCCTGGGTTAGAGGAGTGTGTGGACAGAGGCCTTGCAGTGCAGGCCTGCTTCCTGCTTCCTGCAGAATTCACTAGAGGGAGGGCAGAGAGCGGCTGAGCTAGGAGCCTGCTCGGGGAGGGCAGGATCCTGCCAGCTCAGGAGCTGGGGAGGACGGCAAGAGCCCAGCCAAGAACCACTGGCCAGCACCCCTGCCACAGAGCCACACACGGAAGTCACACACAGAAGGGGAAGCTTCAGGGTGCCACCTGGACAATGCTACTTAAAGGGAACCAGGAACCCCCTCACCCCACCCCACAAATCTCACCCAGTCACAGCACCTGGAAATCTACCGTAAGAAAGGCTTTCTTTGGGGATAAAACTGTTCTCTGGGGGTTCTTTTTGGGTTTGGGGGGTTTTTTGTTTGTTTTTTCCATGGCAATTTCTTCCTTGGACACAAAGGCAACCAAAATGAAGTCGGCAACATGGCTCAGACCCCACTGTGAGCAGACCTTTCTACCCACTGACAGAAGCGCCAGGTCCCAGCTTTTATGGGGAGAGAAAAAATAGAAATGGAAGAGGGGAAGTGAGGAGCTCCTCAGCTCCAGAGCCCCAGGGTGGGGAAGCTGACTCCCTCCCCATCACCATCAGGGTGGCCACAGCCACTGGGCACCTGCCCCAGTCCCATAGTCCCTCCCTGTCCCACCTCCCCCTGGTCAGCAAAGGAGTCCTCCCCAAAAAGGGGAGGTGGAGGAGGTGACCGAGCTGCAGCTAAAGCCCAATTGTGGTTGACACTCAGAGTCTCTGACAGCTGTTAGGAGAAGAATGTGATTTTGAAATTTAAATAACACACTTCTGCATTCGGCTCAGGGAAACAACCTGAGGATAAGCAGTTTATCGCCTGAGCCACCATGAAGCGGGGCAGGGAGAGGGGCTGCCTGCTTCTCCAGCTCCTCCTGCTGTTCCTGCATGGCTGCCTCGCAAGGGCCTCTGACAGGCCAGCCCAGCCTCCGGGGCACTGAAGCCCACTCTCTCCAACCCTCTGCCCAGTCCTAGGGGAGAGGGTGCAGGTACAAGCTAGGCCCCTGCCTCAGTGGGGCCAGGAGCTCCGCGGGGCAGACTGAGGAAGCAAGGGGCTTCCCTAGGCATCCAGGAGCCAAGTCAGGCCCAGCCCTCCCCAGCCCCAGCAGGCCACTAGGAGCTTTTCACAGGGGACTGACTCTAGAACCCAAGGGCACGTCCCTCCCTGTTCCAAGGCAGCCCAGTCCCTCCCTGAGACCTAGGCCCCTCACCCGAGCACCCCTCCTGAGCTCTAATAGGGACAAGTCCTGGGCAGGAGCCACAAGGGAGGAAGCCCCCAAGAGGCCATCCTCCTGCCTGCCCTAAGAGTCACTCTTCACTGTCCCTGAGCTCACCAGTCTCAGAAGACTGGGGTCCCCTCATCACCCAAGCCCAGCCAGGTCTCCCAGCTGTGATGCTGCCTGGAACATCCTTCCCAGGTCCCACTTCCTCCTCTCCCCCAAGCACTCTGTTTGGCTACCTGCCCTGAATGCTTATGTTGTCACCTGGTCTCCACCCCACGGACAATAAACCACCTACAGGGCTCCCCATGGGTGTCTGTCTGCCCTGCCGGACAATCAGGGCATGGGTCTGATATTTCACAGCAATGGCCCATGCCATTTCCAGAACACTCCATATGGACTAAACAAAGCACTCCTCCCAGCCCCAGCCCTGCCTCCCACACAAGTGCTTTCTGTGCCCCAGAAGAATCTACCACATCTCAGAACACACAGGCACACGCTCCGCACAGCTGCTTGGATTTCACAGTTACTTCTTCCTGGGAAGGTCAAACACTCCCACCAAGCCACTGGCTCCCTCCAGTTCCCAGACAGTGACCGCAGTTACCACCATCCAGGGAGCTCCTCAGCACCAATGCCATGTGAGCAGCAGCCTGTGTCACTGCCTGTCCCCACTGGGCAGCTGAACTGCTGCATTTCACAGGGAGAGGAATGAGGTACAGTGACCCTGAGGCCCCAGAGCCAGGAGGGAAAGGCCAGGATTCAAGACTAGGACTAGCTGGCCTCAAAGTCTACAACCCATCCTCCACTCCAGGACCCTCTGGGGACGTGGGAGAGGTTCAAAGGACAGTGTTGGACACCCAGGGATACAGAGTAGAATGCACACACCAGACAGAGCAGCCCCACTGTCACACACGTGCCATGACACCAGGGAGTGAGCACCAGGAGGGAGGACACCATGCCATGGCACAGGATAAAGCATGGTGCTCACTTCTTAAGGCGCCATATGCAGGTCTCCTTGGCAAAGGGTAGGAGCTAATCACTAGCTCCTCCTCTCTTGCACCCCCAAAAAGGAGGTCACTGGAGCTTCCAGCAAGATTGTCCCTGCGCTCCCTTGATTCCATCCAAGCAAAATGGCCCACGCCAGGCTTGCTGGCCAGTCAAGGTAGACCCTGCCCAGTTTTCCATCTAAAAAAGGCTACCAAGCTCAGGCCTTTCACTCGCCTCCATCTGTCCACAGCCAGTCACAACAAGGTTACCACTGCCCAAGATGCCCACCCCACCGCCAGCCCAGAGTCCATTCTCTAAAAATCATTCAGTTACCTCCGCCAAGCACTAATCACAAGTTGAAGAGAGCTTCACGTCACCAAGAAGTATTCAGCCATTTTCCAAATGCCAAGTTCCAGGCCAGCCCTGTCACCAACTGCCATTGACCTTGGAGAAATCACTCCATAACTTTTAAGTAGCTAGCATACTTTTCTTGCAAAATGCTCAGTACCAGGCCAAGCGCTTACCTGCATTATCTCATTTAGTCCTCGCCTAAACCCTAAAAGATAGGTGCTTCTGCTACCCCCGTGTGGGGCAAGAAGAAACTTGAGCACAGAGATGAGGAACTTGCCTAAGGTACACACCAGGCAGGCTAGAGCCAGGTGTTGAACCTGACCTACATCTGTCCCATCTCTCTAGGCCCCAGTTCACCATCAGGCCTTCGCCTGGGCCTACCTGCTCCCTCAGTTCCCTTCCAACTACAGAAGGAAGACCAAAAGGTGCTCCATCGATATGACCCATGACTGTGCCTTGAGCAAGGTTGGGATCAGATACTGAGGCCCTGGACAGCCCCAGCCCCATGCTGTCCTCTGAGGCCCATGCCCCTTGCTGACTCCAGGTCACCTTCAAAGAACTTCTGCCCCAGCAACCTCCTCTGCCTGAGAATCTCTTCTTTCTTCTCTGCCTCCTACCACCTTCTCCTCTCTCCCCAGCTGTACACACAGGGTCGGGAGGGTCACTAAACTTCACCATCGACCTCTCCCCTTCCTCTAGATGACCTCCCACCTCCAGGGCACATGTGTAGCTGAGAGGATGACTGCCTGTCGAGCCCAGATCAGACTCCAGCACACGGCGGGAGTTGCCTGAGTCCATTTGCAGTGAATCCTCTCCACCAGCCCTGTCAGTGGGAGGAGGACATACCCATCATACAAACATAGGCACCACTGGCTAGAAAGGCCACAGCAGGTCCAAGACCACATACCCTGTTACCGTATAGATCTCAAGTGTCCTCCAAAGGCTCAAATGTTGAAGGCTTGGTCACCAACCTGTGGTGCTATTAGGAAGTGGTGGAACCTTTAAGAGGTGGGGCTAGTGGAAGGAAATAGGCCACTGGGGGTGGTGGCCCTGAAGGAGATATCAGGACCCCAGCCCTTCCTCCTTTCTTGCTTCCCAGCCACCATGGGGTGGGCAGCTTTGCTCCACCATACATGTTCCACCATGATGTTCTGCCTCACCGACAGGCCCCAAAGCAAAGGGGCCAAGAGATCATGGACTGAACCCCCTGAAACTGTGAGCCAAAATGAACTTTTCCTCCTTATAAGTTGTTTATCTCGGGCATTTTGTCACAGCAACAGAAAGCTGGCTGACTAACACATCCCTAAGTGGCCAGGCCAGGGTTCAAACCCAGGACTGTCTAGCTCCTCTTCCCAAGCACCACGTGCCTCATTAAATGCTCTATTTCATGTCTTCACGGGGAGCTTGAATTTCAAGAAACAGGATAAACCTCACTTCTTGTCCGCAAAACCTCTCTTCCCATGTTTAAGATGAGGCAGGACATTAGGATGCTTCCAACATCACTGTCACTGTGAGTCAGGGCATAGCCAGACTGTCCTTCCCGACTTTGGCCTCAGGACTAGCTAACCCATGGCTGAACCCAGGGGACTAGGCAGAGAGGAGGGGCAGGCTCTTGGTCATCTGAAGGAAAGGGTGTTGTAGGAATTCTAGGAGCTTTCCTTGCCAAAAGAATCCCAGCAGCACTTTCCAAGAATCCCAAAAGACAAAGAAGGTGAGAGATGAAGAAGAACACATAGTCTAGGAGGCCCCAAAACATGGCCCCAAATCTAAGATAGGAGATGGTAAAGTGATAGAGGCAACTGGGCCCCAAAGAGACAACAGCCTCCACCCCTGGTGCCCAGGGGTACCACAGTCCAGAGGAGACCACCAGACTCCCCTCACCTCCCCCAGTCTCTCCACACAGAGATGGTAGAGGGGCAGCATTCAGTCTGCCACTATGGGTATGTGCAGGTGGGAGGAGCTTTCTGGCAGGTCACCAGCAATCCCACAGGGCTATAGCAGTATACACCCAAAGCAGCAGTACAAGGTCCCCAGCCAAGACTTCCCAACCTGTGTGTTCCCTACAGCTAGGTGATAAATGTGTCCAGACACTGATCTCTCAGCCCACAGGCAGCCAGACAGGGGCCATGATGGCCAACGCTCCAAGCTGGTCTGTCCACCCTGCCACTCCACCATTTTCTGTGTGTCTTCATGGGACAAAGAGTGGAAAGCACTGCTCTGAGCTCAGGTTTCCATTGTCAGAAAGGAAACGTGAAGTCTAGAGCCAGGAAGTGACGTGCCCAAGGCTGCACAAGTGATTTGGGGCAGAGACTCAGCAGGAATCCAGCCTCCTGGCTCCTGGTCGGCCTTCTTTGTGCTCTCTCCACAGTGGCTGCTTAGTTTCTTGGTGGCAGGGCCTCCCCTCCCAGCTGTGCCCACACAGAGCCACCCATTGACCCAACTTAGGGCTGCTATGAGTCAACTAGAATTCACAGGAGCAGAGAAAAGGGATCCCCACTGTCCCCAAAACCTGGGCCTCATGGTGGGTAGTGGGCCCAGAGCACAGAGACCCATAATCTGTGGGGTCTCTGGGCAATAAGTGACAGGACCTGTAATGTCAGTTAGAGGGACCTCAGTCAGTCCACCATCTAGTCCACCTGGAATGGGCAAGATTTATCAGAGAGCTATCATAGTACCCATAGGCAGAACTAAGATGGGAGCTTCTGCTAGGAACCCTCTAGGGGCTCTGATGGTGGGAGCCAAGGGCAAGGTGCTCCAGGTAGCTGACCAGCTTTGAGGTCTCCATTCCATTCCCTACCACCTCTCACCACTGCCAGGGGTCAAGGTCATGTCCACTCAGCCACTCTCTGGCTACTGTAGTTTGAATTTTTAATGTCCCCCAAAGGCCCTTGTGTACAAGGCTTGGTCCCAAGCTTGACACTTTTGGGAGGCAGTGGAACTTCTAGGAGGGATGTCTTGAGATCTCAAGGGCACTGGGTGTATGCCCTTGAAGGAGACTCTGGGATTCAGTCTCTTCCTTTTCCTTGATTTCACCTCCTAGCCACAAAGTGGGCAGCTTTGCTCTGCCACATACTCCGTCATGATGTGCCACCACAGGCTCAAAGCCACAGGGCTAACCAATCATGGTAAACCTTTTCCCTTTATAAGTTGATTACCTCAGGTATTCGATACAGCAATGGAGAGCTGACTAACACAAAGGGCAAGTGCCTCGCTTTTCACATGGGTCCAGGGTTTCTCCCACCAAGGACATGCCCATCTCGCTCATTCTCAGTGAATAGGCATTCTCAGTGGGAGAGGTTGTCACCTCAAGGGAGCAAGGTTTGTTCTTATGTGGGCAGAAAAAAAAAGTAGATATTATAATGGTTTTTGTCATCCAAAACTCAACCTTCTGTGACAAAATTTTATTTCTTGGCATTTAATTTCTCCAGCTAGGGAGAATTAACTTTTCTCCCTAGGGAAGTAACGCTGGGGGTAGGGGGATGGTTGAGAAACATCATCCTAGAGAATTCTTCATCTGAAAGGGCTCAGGATCCCATTGGAAGGTCTTTTGTTCGCAGTGTGGAGCAGTGTTCCTCAAACAGCAGTGACCGTGTCCCCCAGGGACATTCAGCAATGTCTGGAGGTGGTTTTCGTTGCCATAACTTGAGGACACATCCAGTGTGCAGAGACCAGGGATGACACTGGACATCCCACAGCACACAGGACAGAAGTCAGGCCGAAGTGTTGACAGTGCTACTGTTTAGAGCCAACGGAATCTCAGAAGTTTTGATGGCCACAAAAGCACCTGTAAAACCTGGGCCTGTAGCTCCCAGAGACCCTCAGAAACCCCTGAGAAGAAGCCCACTCTGGCCATCCAAGCACCAATGGCTCTTGGAAGAGAAGCTTCCCTCAAAGAGCAGCTCTGAGACAGGAGACCCCTCTCTGGTGCCTGAGTAGGGGAAGCTCCCCTGGGCCCAGGTCTCTAACACCAGAGGTGTTGGTAAGGCCAAGAAGGGACCAGGAAGCTCATTTGGTTCTGTGCCTGGGCCTGGCAAGCACAGCTAGAGCCCAACATGGACTCTCACTCCACGGGGCCGGGGACAGCTCAGGGGCCAGAGATGCCTCCCTCAGTGGTCCAAAACCTGAGGGAAAACCCACAACAGACCAGAAATCAGTAACACCAATAATACGGGTGAGTCTCCTTCAGCTGTAATGTATAAGACCAGAAATGCTTTGGATTTCAGATTTTTGTTTGTGTGTTTGTTTTTTGGGACTTTGGAATGTTTGCACCTATGTAATGAGATGTCTTGGGAATGGGACCCAAACACAAAATTCATTGATGTTTCTTTCTTATGTATCTATACACACAGCCTGAGAGTAACTGGAGGCACTATTCATAGTGCACTTGAACTTTGTGACCTATCGCAAGAAGACAGGTGTAGGATTTTCCACAGTGGTATCATATCAGTCCTCAAAAATTTTTGGATTTTGGAGCATTTCAGATTTGGGATTTGGGAATTAAGGATCCTTAACTTGTACCCACCACCACGGATAATGGTTCCTAAATGCTCAGACAAGCCCCGCAGCATGTGAGCGCTTTAAAATCCAACGACTCACTCAGATGTCACAACAGTCCAACCAGGTACACGCTCACTTCACAACAGAGACACAGAGAGGTTTAGGAACTTGACCAAGAAGAGCTCCAAAACAGAAAATTGGAAAGGAGGAAGGCAGAATGAAGGAACCAGGGCAAGCTGGGTGACAAAATAGGAGGGTGACATCAGGATTCAGATTCAAATCCCGTCCATGACAGCCATTGTGCTAGGCAAGGTCCTCTAATGCTTCTCTCCAGACCACCACCGCGGGAAATAAGCCACATGGCCTTCCTTACAGATCAGGAACTGAGGCTCAGGGACATTAAGGGACATGCTGATAAGCAACAGAGGCAGGGAACCTGGGACTCCTGAGTCCAGGCCTAGAGCTCCAGGGCCACATCCCAGCAAGGGCCACTTACCTGAGAAGATTGAAGCAAGCCTGAAGATGTCCGAGAGGCGGGAGGTCACCGGCTCGTAGGGTGAGGCTTCGTAGAACTCCTCGCCTGGAAGAGAGAACAGCATCAGGCACAGGAGCCTCCTGTCCAGAGCATTTCCAGAAAGTTCCACCACTAGGGCTTGGGGAACTGGGGAGACAGGACAGCCCCTCCCTGAGTGAAAAAGGCCATGCAGGCAAGTTAGAAATGAAGCATTCAGTGTGTCACATAGACAAGCTGTTGTTCTCTGAGAGTGGACCCTCCCCCAGAGCAGGCCACTCTGCCTGGCACTTCTCTTCTGGAATCTCCCCAAACAACCAAAGCAACCCTCTAAGGACTTCCAAATGCACTGGAAAGAAAGACAAAGGAGGTCAGGCAATAACCCACAGAAGGCCAAGTACCAATCACAGAATCTGAAACCAGAGGACCCCCACAGTGGTTCATCAATACAAATTCCTCATTTCACAAAAGAGTTCTGGGGTGGCCCAGAGAGGTGAACCACCTGCCTGAGGTCACACAGCTTCTCATGGTGGAGCTGCAACTTGACTCCAGTCTCTTGGCCTTCACTCTGGTTCTGCCCAGGTCACTCAGAAGGACAGAATTTCCTCTTTGCATCCCATGATGTCACCAGAAGAATCTGGTTGGAGGGGCTGAAGGTTGGTGGGTGGGAGGCCTGACTCCTGGCTCCTATCAGCTTGATCCCTCTCCCCACCACCACCTGCCACCTCCTCAGACTTTTCCTCAGGCTTCAGGGTGCAGAGAGCTCATGAGTGGAAGAGCAAGACAATGCCAGAAGATAAATGGCATCGGGCTGCCCTGGAGACCCCACCACCTCAGCGGGAATCCCGCAGCCTCCACCAGCACCTCACAGGAAGCAAATATCCTCGGAGGCCTGGCCAGGGAGGAGAAATCAATGCACACTCATTCAGACCATGCGTGTGGTGAGGGGGCAGGCAGGTAGGGGCGGCCCACAGCTCACACAACGGCCTCCCATCCACCTGGCCCAGTGCCACAGGCAGGCACCCGCTGCCCATGGAGGGCCCAGGTGGGGCAGCATGCAGGGGACCACCTGCAGGGAGGCATACCCACCCCAAAGAGGGGTCTGGGAATGATACTGGAGGAGGCACCTCAGCTGGCCCCAGCAGGCCACTCTGAGGCCAGGACCCCAAGCAGAGAGCTGCTGCTGACCCCCACGGGCTCCCAGAGGAGGACACAGAGCCCAGCACAAGAAGGAAGCACCTCCCCACCACCCTCGTGAAGTGGCCTCTGTCCTACATCTCCACTCAGAGGAGCCCTCCATGCTGGACAACACCAGCACCCATGGTAGGTGTCCCGCTGGAACCTGCTGACTGACCCTGTCCAGATAGCCTGTCCTTCCTGGGCTCTGTCCAATTCCTACTCGCTGGGCTTTGGGCCCATCAGCATCCTGTGTGATCTCCATGTCCTCCACCCACCCACCCGGGGCTCTTCACCTACCCTGTCCTAGGAAACTCCCAGTGGGGGGGCCGCCAGCCATGGCTGTGCACTGAAGCCAGCAAGGGAAGAGCTCAGGAGTCCCTGTTATAATAAAAGTCACTGTGCCTCCCGCGGGCCGCACTCCAGAAGGTGCTTTCCACAGGTTCATTCACTCCCTCCTCTTCACTACTCTGTGAGCTAGGCACTATTATCCCCGCTACTGTCCTGACAAGGAACATGGGACACAAAGGCATTAGAGCAACTTGCCCACAGTTGCTGAATGCCATGCAGCTGGGAAGTAGCAGATCCAGGGTCCAAAGCCAGGTAGGTGGCTCTGGAACCCAAGGGCATCACCACCAGGAACACCGCCTCCAACGCCACAGTGTTATTGAAACCCAGTGGCTCTTAGCTAAGCACTGATGGTGTGCACTCCACAGGAGCAATCCTCTGCTGCCCGCTGGACTCCCTTCCACCACATCTGGCACAGCTACACCCCTGGGGACAGGTCAACCAGCACTCTTGACTAAAGGGTGTCACTGAGGGAAATGACCTTTCCCAGGGCCAGTTTGGAGGGCCCATCTTCTCCAAATCCATTCATTTAAGTTGCCTATTCCTGCAGCAGAATGCACCAGTAGGAAATCCCAGGCCTGGGCCAGTGACGTCAGATCCTGGGCAGAGACACATGGAAGAGCCCTCTGCTCTTCACCATCAAAGGATCGGGAACTTGGATCTCAGTGCTGCCTTTGGAGAAGGCAAGAAACCTGGTTTCAAACTCCCGTGCAGCCAACAGGGGCAGCCCCACTGTGTAAATACCAGAGGTGGTAATGACAGAGGGGACACAGGCCCCCGACCATGCCATCTCCCCCAGGGAAGTGGAAAAAGACCAAAAGTGGGTTCCACAGCCTCCTCACTGTGACTGCCAAACGGGAGGTGGCCCAAACCGTGTCCAGGTCCTCTGCAGTTCAGACTCCAGGAGCTCTGAGGCCCTCCTGCAGAGGCCACGTGCCTGCCACAGCCTACTCCTCTCCCTCCACTGCCACCACCAGTTTTCCCCACAGGCTGAGGGCCTGGCCAGACATGGTGAGCTCAGCCCCAGGTAGAGGGGAAAGGTGGTGCAAAGAGAAGCCCAGGATTCACCAGGATCAGAAAGGAAGTACAAACCCACCACACATGCCTCTCCTCTCCTTGGGAGAGCCTTGCCCTCCCCTCAGCCCCAGACCCAAGCAAGCGGGCTATTAAGTGTTCCTTAGGAGCAGGGAGGGGGTTCTTGCAGCCTCCCCAGGGAGACCTCTCAACCCCGGCTGGGAATAATTAACTCTCAGGTAGATCCTGTCACTCACAGGGACAAGTGAATGACATATTCAAAGGCCTCTTGGCTTCCCCTGTCAACCCTGCCCAGAACAATGTCTGGCCCTGAGACCAGAAGAAGGTGGCACACACTGGGGAGAAGAGGCAGGCTTCTGAGAAGGGGGACAAGATGCGGTACATTTCTGGGTGGGCCCAAAGGAAAATCTTGTCCCTGGACACAGCAGTGCCACCATCCTTGGAGGCACACACTAGGTGCTTAACAGATGATCACTGAGTAAATGAACAAAACCACTCTCTCAAGGCCCAGAACCAGGGACAGCCATCTGCAGTGAGATATCCCCAGGTGTAAAGGGCCTTCAAGACCCCAGAGCAGCACAAAGCACAATGCACCCAGCATCATGCTCACTGCAAACATGGAAGAAGGAACACCTCGTTTCTCCAGGCTCCAAAAAGCCCTGGCCTCCGGAAGCCCAGGAAGGCTGTGAAGTCCCAGGGAGCTACTGGGATGAGCAGGGCTGCTTGTGCTAAAAGGCCCAGGCGGCCCCAGGCCCTTCCAGCAGCAGAGCTTCCATCCTCTCCCTGGTCCGCTATGTGGCCCCACCATGTCCACCCCAGCCAGCTGCCCGCTGTCCTCTAGGCTGAGAGTGAAGGCTGCCAGCTCAAAAACAAGAAGCAAAGCTGCTCTACTCCAGAACCAGAGTCTTCCTTCCAGAGTCGGGCTCTGGGTAAACAGTTCCTTGTCTCCTGAACAAAGGGCGCGTGCCCTAGGACATGGGTCCCTCTTTGCTTAAGTTCCAGGGATCCAGGTTGCTAGGGAGAAGTGGCCACTGATGCATGAGGAATTATTTTGTTGTCAGTGACAGTAACGCTATTCATAGTTGTATGCACTTCCTATCCAGGGTTCAGAGTATATTTGAGCCATCTTAGAGGCCACTCAGGATCCCTTTTTCTCCAGCCACCACAGCTGAAGCTGGAATCCTCCTTCCCTTCCTGCACCCGGAGAGAGCTCCTTCCTGACCTAAGGCTAATTCCCCCATCCTGGCCCTGGGCCCATGCCCTGCTCCCTTCCTGGGGGACCCTCCTTTCTCCACCACTACAGTCCTACCAGAAATTTAAACTCCACTTTCTCCCATCTTTAAAATGTACATATATATATATGTACAAATATATTTGTATATGTACAGACATAGCAACATACATATAAATACATAGGTTGCCTTTTGTTCTCTCTTCACACCAAAATTCTGAAAAAAGTTGTCCACATTCATCATTTCCAATACCCCTGCTCCCATCCACACCCTAACCAGGCTCTGCCCCCAGCGTCCACCTAAGAAGCTTACCTCAAGGGAGGTAAAGACAGTGCAGTCCTTCTCCCACTAACCTAAAGTACGTGCCACTGTTGGCCGTCCTTCCTTCTGACAATGAGCCTTCCTCATCTTCCCTCTGGTCCTCTGACTTCTCCCCCCGGGCCCTCTCAATTGCCATTGATGAGTTCCCATCCTCTGCCCATCTTTTCAAGTCAGCAGGTCAGTGGCCTCAGGACTCCGCCACTGCCCTCCACCCACCGTGGCTACCCCTACTCCCTGGGCTCCAGTTAGAACCAGAGACAGATGTCACTCCTAAATCTCTCTCCAGACCCACTTCCTCCTCTGCACTCCAGATGGGCCAGTCTGCAGGATATGGCCAACAAGAGACATGCCCACAACTAGACTCACCACCACCCCCTGGCCTTCCTCCCATTCAAATGCTTTGCTGCTGCTTCTAAGCAGCCCCATCACCCACCCAGTTGCCCAAGGCAGGAAACCAGGTGCCCTCCTTGAGTCCCCCTCCCTTCCCCATCTCAAGGGCAATCAGTCGCCAAGACCTGTTGATTCTTCCTTCTGGAAAGCTGCTCCATTCCTCTTCCCTTCCTTGCACTGTCCATTCCCATTCCCATTACCCCTGGCCTGAATCTCAGGATGACTCCTGAACAACCCTCACAAGTGACTCTCCTCACCAGAACCACACGAGCATCTTCTGAAGCACAGACATGGTCATCTGTCTTCCTCAAACCTTTTGGGGTTCCCCGCTGCCAGGGATTCACTAATCTCCTGCCCCCTGCCCCAACTTCTCCTCCCCACTCTTCCCATGCTACCCTCTACCTTGTCCCGTTACCTGCAGTTCAGCCTGGGACGCAGACTCTCATCCGCCCGGCCCATGCTGCTCCCTCCACCCACCCCCTCCTAGATCCTTCCCCTTTGTAACCCTGATGCATCTTCAGTCTCCACTTGGAGGCTGCTCCTCCTAGGAGGCCCTTTAGATTCTGTAACAGGGGTGAGAGGCCCTCCAAGGTGCTACCACTGCATCTTGTGACATCCCAACACAGAAGCCCCCACCCCGATCACGAGCTCCGTGAAGGCGGAGGCCAAGTCAGCTCGTTCCCCATGATTCCCACACCCAGCAGGCAGTATGGGCTCCATGAACATTTGCTGAATGAATAAATTAACATCCAGCCAAATGGTCAACCCTCCTAAAATGCACACAACTCCCTTACATCCAAGTCGGGAGCAAATAAGGGGGGTCACTGGGGGAGAGGCTCTCAGGTTCTGTCTCCAGCAGGCTTGCCAAGGGACGTAGGGCCTGCTGCCCACACCCTGCCCTGAGACCTGGAGAAGGCACCTAGGTGGCCATGAGGCCCAGAAGCCACATGAAGGCCAGGCCTCCTGGGAGCAAGGCTGTGGGCCCAGCTGCTGGGGAGATGACGTGGCAAGTGGCAGGGGGCAGCACGCAACTTACAGGCCCTCTCTTAGCGCTCACTTCTTCATCTGGCCCCTCTTGCTCTCACTGAGGAGAGGCCACTGCACTGTCCTCGCTTGAATCCCACCGTCCTGCTCTCCCCCTGCCCTCTGGCTCCCTGTCCTCCAGCCTTCCACTCCTCCTCTTCCAGCCCTCCTAAGTGGGGTGGCTGAGGTCCCCCGTTCTGCAGGTGGGCAGAGAGCGGGCCCACGGGTCCTTTACCAAGCCACCCTGAGCCCCTGGCCCACCAGCCGTCCCGGGGCCCGCCAGGGCTTACCTTCGGTCAGCCCCAGGTGGATGCTCCAGTAGATCTGCAGGCACTGCAGCTCCTTCTTCATGCCACGCTTGCAGCGGCAGTCGTACAGTGGGCTCTCCTGCAAGACCTCCAGGGCCGCCTGGCACTCCCGGTTGGCCAGCATGGTGTTGCGGTCCCGGCCGGCCAGGCACTGCCGCAGCGTGCGGTAGCGCGAGCTGCAGTTGGATTCGGCTGCACACAGCTCATTGGCCCGGACACAGTCCACTGGGGGGCGCCAGCCGTGGAGCTCAGGGCCCTGAAGGGAGGAAGGGCTGGCCAAAGAGCGGAGGGTCTCGTCTGGTTGGTGGGGAGGAAGACAAGCATGAATGAAGGCCACCACAATCTCCGACTGACATGCAGGCCTGGAGCTTGGGCCCTCCTGGGGACAGCACGCCCATCTACACCAAAGCACACCAAGGCCAACTCAGTGGAAGCCCTCCTCAGACCCAAGGGCTCAGGCCATCCTTCTCCCTGGGGGCACTGTGTTCCTCCTCAGCCAGGAAGGCCCTGGCTCAAGACCGAAGGCAGTCCAAGATGCCCCAGGTCCAGAGAGACTGTCACCACGTGGGCTTGTTGGGGTGCAGAGGAATTTCACCTGAACTTCACCCAGGACCCCAACAAACTTCTAGCCACAGGCCCATCCAAGCACTGTGCTAGCCTTGAAGGCCACCAGGAAGTCATGGCTTCCAGAACCTGTCGGGGACTTACACACTCTGCAGTCCAGCACCCACATCCTACCCTAGGGAAGTTGAGGCCCCAAGAAGGGAGATGACAGCCCAGCTCACACCCAGAGGTGGAAACGCCCCTCTGGCTCCTAGGCGCCTCATTCTGAGTTGCCAGACCTTGTGAGAAGAGAGAATAGCAGAACCCCGAGGTTGAGCCTGTCCAAGAAGAGCAGCCCCTTCGCACCCAGCGCTCCACAGCTTCCAGGCCAACTTCACACCGAACAGAGGCCTGAAAACTTCCCTGCCACTGTCAAGTTCCATCCCAGCCCCCCCAAAAGAACACGCATTAGGCAACCAAGGAGCAACCCATGTCTCCCTCTGCTCCCCTCCCTCCCTGCACCTACCTCTCCCACCTCCATCTCTCAGCTCCTCTTGCCTCTGCCTCCTCACAGATTCATCGCCTTCTCTCTTGGAGTGGCCTGGATTTCTCTCTCCTCCTCTGTCTCTCTTTCCCTCTCTTTCCTCTCCTCCCCTCACTCCTCTAAAACCCTCTCCACTTCTATTTTTTTACTCCTTTCTAAAGCCAAATAATAAATCAATTGCAGAAAGGATGGAACTTCCCTCCTTTGGGCCCTGACTAGCAGATTGAGCCCTGCTTCTCCAAAACTGAACCGCCACCCATCAGTCCACCCTTCTGTCCTGGTCCCCAGTGTCTTCATAAGGGAGGAAACTGGGGAAGAAGATTTAGAGGTGATGGGCTGGGAGAGGCTGGTCTGTCCCTTTCAAAGCCAAGCTCCCAAAATGGTTCCCTCCATTTGTGGACATCTTCCCATCTCCCTGTCCTTGCTAAGTCCCTAACTCCAGACTGCCCCAGAAAAGCCCCATACCACGGTCAGAGCCATCACTGCCTTTTCCAAGGCCCAAAGAATAATTTGGGAGGCTTCTCCACTCCCTTCCACCCCAAAACATAATAAAACCCTGGGTCATTAGTCCCCTCCTCAGAATACCGCAGAATCCCCCATTCCTGCCCAAAGCAGCCACTCTCCCGCCTTCCCCCTAGGAGGCCCTGCTCAGGGGGGAGCTACTGCAGGGGGACAGCGACACCTAGAGGTAGATCTCTGCACAGCAAGCCTGTCACTCCCCAGAGCCAAGTGGGAAAAGGAATCACTCCCAGAGGGCCGGGAGCAGGAGGCCTACCCCATAAGGAGACAGTGGAAGAGAGGAAAAGGGGGCAGGCAGGGCTCCAGAAGGCCTCGGGGAACGGAGCAAAACAGCTTCCTTCTCACACTAACTGCACCTCTGCCCCGGAACCAGAGGAGCTAAAGGATGTGGCCACATTGAGACAAGAACCTAACAGAAGCAAGCCAGCGCAGAGTGGGAGGTACAGCACGGGGATCAGCCCAGGCGCCAGCTGGAGACGTGTCCTCCACACCAGCTGAGGTGGCATCTTCCCTCCCCAGCTTCAGCAGATTCCTACATCCTTGAGCAGGACCTGAGTGCCTCTGGGCCACCAGGAGCAGCTGAGCCAGCCCCAGCACCAGCTGCACCTGCTGCCCCCTCCCAGCCCTGGGCTCTCCACTGACTTCATCGCAATGTCCCAGTAGATGGTTCATCTTCCACCTGACTGTACCGTCCCGGGGCACAGCGTCCCTGGAATCCTCAGCCTCTGTCAGCTCAGAATCCGCAGCAGGCTTAAAGTTAGGACACGAGCCTCAGGAACTGGGACTCGAAGAACACACACCCTGCCTGCCCTGCACGTGGGGCCAAGAGCCACAATCCTAGGTAGGTTCCCGTGCCAGAAGCAAGGACTTCCCCCCTCCACCAACCGGCCTCTGGGATGGGCGGGGGCACACTCTGCAAAGGACTGATCATGTCACCAACTGTCCCTAACTCTGGTAGTCTGCTTCACTACCCCAGAACCAACAAAACCCAGCCAGAGAAGGAAACCATGGCCACCTGGAGCCTTCAGCAAGGAATCTTAGGAGAGGAAAGGGCAGAGATATCCTGGAGATGCCTCCAAACCCCAGACGGGGAAAGTGGATCCCTCAAGAAGAGACAATTGCAGCAGCTTCTGGAGACATGGCGGGGGCGGGGGGGCATGAGACCATACAACTGCCCTCCTGAGTCCAATGTCCTCCCAAAGAGCCAGATGTGTGCTGACGGCCACTCAGGAATGAGTCTCTGACCACCACCACCCCAGTTACTCCCTCATCACACTCTGTCCCTATATGCTAGCATAAGAGGTCAGCGTGCCTGGGCAAAGAAAGGCTTTCCTCTCCACCACAGGCCTCTGCCCAACCTCACATGGATCCTTGGGAAGGACTTTAGGGTCCTTGCCCCAGGAGCTCGCTTCACCATGTCCTCAGCCTGAATGGCCTAGTAAGTCTCAAGTTTCTGAAAATCCTCTGCCCTGAGCAGAATTTCCAACCAATCCCCAACTACGGTCTTCTTGCCAGGAAAAGGGCCCTAGGGCTAGAGTGTCCTTCCCACCAACCCAGCCCATTCTTTTGGGAGCCTTTCAATATCCTGCGGTCACTCAGCTAAGCCCTCAGCCCAGCTTTGGAAGGGGACTCCTCAAGGGACAGGGAACTGAAGGGCTGTGACCCAAGGAGATGGTGACCACCCCCTCCTCTCCTGTCTTGCACCCTCTCCACGCAGCCCCAGGCTGCAGACACCCCTGGGCATCTCTGCCTATACACCACACACATCTTCACACACACATACACACCCACCATGAGCAGGGACCCCTAATGCCACTTCTGGGAAGGAGAAGAGAGCTGACTCTTCAGCCACCTCAGCTGGGGACGCATGGGGGTTTGGGCCTGGAGAGGGTTGCTCTCCTCCACCCCAGCCCTCAGAAGGGGCCCACAACCCGGAGCTCTGCTGGCCTGGGGGTGCACAGTTCAGCAGCAGGCAATCTGGCTGTTTTGCCTGAAATACAATTTTCTTTTCGTCTTCGCCCTGATCATTCCAAGCCCCAAAAAGCTGTGTTTTCAAACCAGCAATGGGAGAAAAGGTCAGGTTTTATAACAGTCCCTTCAGAATGAGAGTCCACTTCCAGAGGACTGCCAGGAAGGGCTACAGGATGGCAGTGGGCCCTTCCGCTTCCTTGCTCTGCCCCTCCCACCCCAGAGAGAAGTAGCCACAGGCTTGGGGAGTCAGACAGTGAAGACCACACCCCAGGGCAGGGCCAGGCCCCCTGGGGAACTCCTGCCTGGACCCTGCCAACATTACTCCCATTGACTCCAAAGCCCCATCCCAATCTATAAGGCACTCCTTGGACCTCACACATCTTTCTGTAACCAGCATCCACCTCCTGATCTGCGCCTTCCCAGAGCCCTCGTGCTGGAGGGAAAGGGCACACCCATGACCCCACCAAGGCAGTCTGGCTCACACCCACCACACAGCAGCCAGGGGCTGGAACAACACTCACACTGAGGCAGATGTGAGCCTCTATGTCCAATCTCTCTCTCTCTCTCTCTCTCTCTCTCATACACACACACACACACACACACACACACGTTACCAGTCTCTCCATGGAGCACATATTCCCTGGCAGCAGCCCTGCCTGGGACTCCTGGCCAGCACTTGGCCTTGGAAACACCTTTTTTTCCTCCCCTGTACCCTGTAACGGCTTTCTTTAGACCCGTTACCCCAGCAGCTGAGATTTCACATGGCATAAAAGAGGCCGGAGAGTAGGAAAGAAACTGCTGGGGTGGGGTGGGGGTCACAGGTTAGGGTTTCCTCCTTCTGTCCTGGAGGGAGGGGGCTTGCAGAATAAGCAGTGGTCTCTGTTCAGATGCCTTTTCCTCCCTCACCCCCACCTCCACCCCCGCCTTCTTCACCCAAAGAAGCAAACTTTGGCTTCCTCCCTCCCTCCTCCTTGCACAGCCACTGGGCCCTGAGCCCCAGAGGTGCAGCAGGGGAGGCTTTGAGGGCTGCTCACTACCCTGTGCTCCCGCCCACCCATCTGTCTGGAGTCGAGGCAAAGGATAAGGAAAAACTTGCAAAGTGTTTCAGGGTGTGGGAAGGTGGGGTGCATTTCCAGAGGTTGATTGGCAGGTAGGGAGAGACTTCCAGGGCTCCCCATAGATGTCCAACCCGGAGCTCCAGCAGAAACCCTGGCCCTCCAGGGCTATCCACTTCGGGAGCCGATCCAGAAAGGTGAAACTGGCATTTCTCTCTCGGCCACCAGCCTCTCCCCTCCCTCCTCTCTTCCAGATCAAGAGTTGGGATTTTTTTTTTCCTTAAGTTGCTGCAATTTGAACCCATTATTGTCAGGGAAATGAGTGTCATCACGGCTTGCAAGTGTGTGTGCGTGGCGCGGGGATGGTTTGGATGCTCTAAGTCTCCTTCCCAATCCCCCAGCGCAGTCAGCTGCGGCTGGGGTCTCTCCGCCGTGTCCACACCGCCCAGCCCACCGGTTCGCTATCGCCCGGGCCCGGCTCGCCCAGCGGCGCGCTCTCTCCGCCAGTCTCCCGCGGCGCCCCGCTCACCCCGCTTTCCCCCCGGTTCTCTCCGGCGCCCGAACGCGCGGCCCCGCGCTGCCCCCCAGGCTCGCCGCCCGCAGGTACTCACCTAAAAAGAAGAAGAGGCAGAAGGCGTTTGCCAAGATCATGTTAAATAAATCCCACAGTTTTTTTTTTTTTTTTTGGTCTTTCTCCCTTGGGTAAAAAAAAATAAAATAAAATAAAAATAACAATAATAACAGCCAAGCAGTGATAATCAGCCCCAAATCCAATGCGGAGATCCCACTTAGTCGGCCCGATGAGGATCCAGAGTCTTGCGATTCTCGCCTCTGGCTGGAGGGGGTGGGGTGGGAGGCGGGCGGTGGGCTGCCACTCGACGCCCCCTGTGCCCACCGAAATCCAACACACACGTAGCAGGGGGTCTGGCTGCTTTATAAGCCAGCAGCCCGGTCCTGAGGTCAGCCCTCCCCTCCGCTCGTCCGGGAAGGCGCGAGTCCCCGCGGGTCCAATTCCCCTGCGCTTCCCAGGAGGGGACTGGGGAGGTGGGGGCGAGGCGAATTGCGAGTGGAGGGCTGGAAGGAAGCAGCGAGGGAGGGAGTCAGAATAAATGCAAATAGGCAAGAAATCCACCGACGGGTGTGAGTGCCAAGGTACAATCCAGTCGGAGCTTCGAGGACCGGAGAACCGAGTCGCTTCTTTCGCACCAAGACGAAGAAAAGATTCAAAAAAATCTTCTCCCGCTCCCCCTTACTCGGCTCACTTTTTTTCTAATGGAATTCCAGTGACCGTGTGTCTCGGCGTGCGTGTGTCTTTCCGCTCCCTCCCTCTCCTCTCCCTCGCTCGCTCTCGCTCTTTGCTCTCGCTCTCTCCAGCTCTCCCTCGCTCTCCTCTCTCCCTCCCTTCTCCTCTCTCCCTGCTCCTCCCTCCGCCCGCCCCCTCCCCCTTCGCGGCTCCCTCGCCGCGGCTCTCGCGCCCGCGCCCCTCTCCTCCGCCCGGGGCTCGGCGCTCGGGTTCCCAGGCGGCTGGCGGCGCAGGGCGCGGGAGCGCGGCGGAGCAGCGACACTCTGCAGCGGCGGCGGCGACACGGCGGTGGCGTTGGCGCCGGGGAACGCTGGCCGAGGGGAGAGCTCCGCCGCTGGCTCCCTTTGCTCAGCCGCCCGCCCTTCCCCGGACTGACCTGCTGCCTTGGCCGGAAACTGGCCGGCTCCCTGGGCGACAGCTCCTGCTCAAACCCTCCGAAGCTCCAAGCCCTCCTCCTCCACCCGCAGAGCCCCCTCCCGCCGCGGGCGGGCTGCGCCCTCCAACCCCCACGGCCACTGCCCCTGCCCCCGGACTCTGGGCCGCCGGGTCCCGGAGGCCTGCGGAGGCTGAGCGAGGTGGGAGGGCGCGGGTCCGAGGCGCCGAGCCATCCCGGAGGCCTGGGGGCAGGGCGCTAGAAAAACCCCGGCCAGGTGGTTTGGGTCGGGAAGGGGACTCCACCCTCCGCGGGCTGATGTGTCCCTCTATGGGGGAAGCCGAAGCGGAGCGTCCACCCGCTGGTGCAAAGGAACAGAAGGACGCCCTGCGGCGCCAGCGCCCCAAGCCCCGGAGCCCGGTTCAGCCTGCCTTCCCAGCCGAGCCCCGCGCGCGCATACACGTGTGCTTTCCACGCGGAGCTCGAGAACTTTCCCCGCACACCGCGGCGCGCCGTATCACGCACGCCCGGGCTTCGTAGTCCTTGGAGACTTCCCTTTCCTCGTTGGTCCCCCTCCCCCGGAACCGGGAAAAGGCTGCTGTGCCTGGGCGCCCTGACCGCCTCCTCCGAGGCCTGCGAACCCGCCCAAACGGCGCCGAAAGAGTCGGGCCGGGATTCGCATCCCACCGCGGCGAGAGCGCCCGGAGACCAACCCCGGCAGCGGCTCCGCGCCAGGTTCCGCGGCCACCGCCCCCCGCACTCGGCGGCGGGCTGGACTCCGGGGAGCTGATCCCGAAACGGCTGGCAGCTCCCGGCTCCCGGCTCCCGAGGCTCCGGGTGAGGACCCCCTCCCCAAGCCGGGAAGGGGGCGATTGATCCATCTGTCGGTGGGCCGGGCTCACCGGCATGTTTTAGTCACAGAATTTACAATAAATGCCCAGAAACACCGAAAAGAAAGCGTCTGGCTGGGAAAGGGTTGAAGAAGTGAGGCTGCTGACACGTTCCGGCAAGACCAGACGGGGAGAGGCGGCGGGGCTGCAGACACGCGGGTGCACACGCCGCGGCGCGCACGGGAGCACACACCCACGCGCAGCGGGCACCCCAGTTTCACACTCCCTTCTGACACACCCTCAGCTGTGTTAGAGCTGCCCTGAACCCCGGGGCTTTCGCGCGCACATTTCTTGCAAGCAGCTCCGCGCGTGCAGACGCAAGATGCTGGGGCGGGGTGAGTGTAGTGTCTCGTAAACTTTCCACGCTGCCCAAAACCAGATGTGAGCTGAATCTAAGGTGTATTTGGGAGTGCTTGTTAAGGAACATTAAAAAAAAAAAGATCCTATAATAGGGTAAATGCTAGACTAGACATTGCGCGAAGGGAGGGGTCACTCAAAACCTGCAGCCTTAGCTAGTGGGAAAGCTAGAGGGAGCAACTTCCATCTTGTGGATTTAGGCGGGAATGCGGCTTCTCCGAGCCTTGGGAGCGCGGGTTCTGGTCTCCTCCGAATACCCCTTTAATTTGGTCCATCATGGAGCAATGACCGTCGACCATGTATATTCTCCCCTGCCAGTGATTGGTGTCCCTCTCTATCCTGTAGTGAAGCGTCCAGGCAGAGGGTCTGGGGAATTGGAACCCCCTGTAGAATCCACGCCCATCCTCTGGCTGCTCAAGTTCTAGGAAATGACTTAACACCTGACAAGGTCTCCTAGCTTCCTTCCAAAACTCAGGGGACTTAAGGAACCAGCTTCGGACAAGTGTAGGTTAACCGATGAAAAGTGACAGGAGTCACACTGCTTGGGAACCTTGAACCAGAGACTGGGAGCCTGGACATAAAAAATACTTTCTCCCTGCCTCTCCTGCTTTCAGGGCCTTCCAGTGTTCCAGTTCCTGCCTCCTCCATCCATTTGTACCCCACGGGCATTTCCTCTCCTAAGGGCACCCTCAGACTCCAGAATTACTGCTCAGCACATCCCTCTCCCCTTACCCCTGGCATGGGAACTCTCTAGATATACACTTAAAAGAAAGTGAAATCATCTGTATGTATATGTGTGCTTCTGCATGTGTGTATGTGCATGCGTGTATGTGTCTCCCAGCTAAATAGAAGGAGGAAAACTCTGAACTACATGAGGACTTTGTCCCCCACCTCCAGTGAAGGGGACTGAGAAAGCAGCAATGGACATCAGAGATGGCTCCCACTGAGTTCCTCTGGGTATGGGAACAGGGGATTCTGGTAGCTGGAGGTAAGTGGCTGGGACCCTTTGGGAACTCAGGACCACCTAGCCATCACGATGGATGACACATACCACCAACAATGTTTAACCTGTGGCTGTGGCACTCTGACCTTAGACCCCCTCCTCCCTCCTATCTATTCAGGGGTCTCACATCCTCTGCCAACCCCAGCCCCCAACCTGAGCTGCTCTTGGACATGGCATAGTCCATGTATCACATCATTATTTCCTGAGCATCTACTGTGTGTGAGAGCCGCCTCCTGAACCTCTCTGAATCTCAGTTCTCTCATCTGCAAAATGGGGTTTTTAAAAATGCCAACCTTGTAGAATTTAGAAGAGACACTGTACACAAAGCAGCTAGTAGAATTCCTCACCGACAGTTGCTCATCCCTTTCTTCAGGGATCCAGGAGAATGAGGGACCTTTGACAGGCAATAAAACATAAGTGGCAAATGAGAAGCAGAGATAAAAAGCAGTGAGGGTTCAAGAGAAATAAGAAAGTACTTTCTAGAGGATAGAAGCAGCTTTTACAAGGAGTCATGGGGCAGGGCACTGTTCCTCAGGAGATGACAGCATAAGTCCTTAGGATGCCCTCTCACACCCTGCCTACCTGCATCCCTCCTCCCGCATTTATGAGCCCCACCCAGTTTCTGCTCACTCCTGGCAAACCAGCCTCCTGCCCACCCAGGCAGCCCCTCCCCTCCACAGATGGGGGGCATGGTGTGCAGCAGGAGGGGAAGAGAGCACTTAGACCTTTGATTCCCTTTCTCTCCTCTCTGGTCTCACTTCTTTTGTGGAGTGGATTCTCTGAAGGGCAAGAGCTTAACCTTAGAAAAACAGAGTAAGGGACCAGCCCCAGCCAAGGAAAAGGGGCATTGCCCACCCCTGAACACACACACATGTGTACACGTGTTGGCCTTACAGCGTGTCCACCTGCTCAGTGACCAGAATCTCATCACTGTATTTATTTTATCAGAAGGAAGAAGGCTGAGAGTTCCCTTGCCCCAGAGAGAAAAATCAAGAATGAAAAGAAAACAGTGTCTCACCATCCTAAGAAGACATCAGGAACCACAAAGCTGGTTAGGGAGAGGTGTCACCGCCATGGGACAGCAGCCTGACCCAGGGCGTCTCACCACCACTCAACTAGCACAAATTAATTGAATGTCTTCTCTGTGCTCAGCATGGTGCCAAAGGCTGTGGGGATTAGGGCCAGGTTGCCCTTGCCATGGAAGCATTTATTGATGGAGTTAAATCATACACCCATGAAAAGAGAAAGTGAGCAACCCAAGACTTGCTGCTCGTGGGAGGTGGGTTCACTGTGGACCTGGAAACATGAGGAGAATTTAGCAGAGCCTGAGGACATTACAGGCAAGGGTACTGCTTCACCAAGGCCACAGTGGAAGCAAGGTTTGAGGAACATCCCACAGTTCAGAGGAGCCAAGGGCACAGGAGGGAAAAGCCTAGCGGGAGAACATCTGGAAGGGCCAGCTAGGATGCATGGTGGGGACCAAGCCCTGCAGGCTTCGGGCGTGGGCCACTAGGAGTCAATGAAGGTGTTTTGAGCAGATGAGTGACATGGTTTTGGCAAGATTAGTCTGACAGTCATGCGAAGGATAGAGACCAGAGACCAGCTAGGAGTTGATTGGAACAGTCCCAGCCTGAGGTAATGAGGGCCCCAAACAGGAGGTAGCAATGGGCATGGACAGGAAGAGATGGTTGTCAGAGGCACTGTGTTGCAAAGAGGAATCAGTGGGATGTCGGTAAGGATTGAGCACAGGGAAGAGGGGAGGAAACTGCCTTCCATTCACAGAAGGACCAGGCCAGGATAAAAAGCCCAGCCCTGACAGTTCAGGCTTTGCCACTGGGAAAAATAAGTAACCAAATTTGTGGCAAAATACATGCAGATATTCCTTCAATTCTTATAACAATATGTGAACTAGGTATTATTAACAGCCCCATTTTACACATGAGAAAACAGAGTCAAGAGAAGTGATTTAACTTGCCTAAGATTCATTCTAAATGGCTGAACTAAAATTCAAGCTCAGGCAGTGAAGGTCCAACCTCCTGCATTGGTCAGTCCTGCACTCCATGTAAATAAGCTAAGTGACAGCTCTATCCATTTTCACGCCTCAGATAATCCCTTTCTCCCTCCCTGTCTGGCAACTGTGTAAAAAAATCCTGAGAATCAAAATTACTTTCTTGGTCTATCCTTTTGGCTTTGTCTGGCCTCTTCCTTGGAGTCTCTGGTCTAGAGACCAGAGAGAGTCCTGTGTGCATGGCACAGCTTCACCTCGCCCAGCTCTGCACCCAGGCCTGGAGCATCCTGGAAGTTCCCAACCCTCTCCCAGGCTCCTGTCTCCCTCTAATGGCTCTCTCACCATCATCTCCTTGGCAGAGGGTCACTCCATCCTTGAGGCCCAGTCCAGAAAGAGCAAGCTAACACAGGAATGGAGACCAGCAGGGATTTAACTGAACTATCTGATTCCTGAAGAGTGAACAGGCCTGCTGGGGGGCGGGGGGGCATGGGAGGGGGCCAGGAGGGAAGAAATGCATGTGGCACTCCGGGGCATTGATTTCTCTAATTGATTCTGGTCAATGTTCCAGTGCTTTAGCATCCCCTTTAGAAGTAGGCACAGGCAGGAGGTGGGGAATCTGGCTTTACCCAGCCTCTCCCCAGGGCCCCAGAGACATATCTGCAGCCCCACCCATCTGGGGAGCCCCCAGAGCTCCAGGGTAGCCCATTAGAGGGGGAGGAAGCAGCTGTGGCTGCAGCTTAGTGGGAAGGGGAGGGATACAGATGGGAAGCAGCTGGACAGAGAGCCATCAATACCACCTGAGGTGCAGATAGCACCCCACAGCTGCACAAAGCTCACATCCTCCATCTCAAGTCCTTGCAATGCCCCTGGAAGGAAGATGTGGCCAAAGTAGCTTCCCTTCTACATGAGCAAACTCAGACCCAAAGATGACCGTGGTCATGTTAGGACCAGCAAGTGGCAGAGCCAGGACTCAAAAAGAGATCCTCCATGCTCTGGGCCAGTGAGCTTCCCCTACCTGTCCAGGAAATGAGCAGGAAGCATCCACCCAGCTGCAGTGCCCACACCAGGGCACCATGGTGGGCAGGGAGAACTGCCCCAAGGTAGTTTGGGGCATGGTCTTCCCAGACCTGGGAAGAGCTATTGCTCTGAATTTCTCTTTCACCAGACATCCCAGACTCCTGGAGAGGACTGCAATCCCAGTCTTCACCTGTCCCTTCACACCTCCTCACAGCAGCAGGGCTGAGATGGTCAACAGCCCTTCTGTCACACTATTGTAAGCCTAAACTAGCCCAGCTCATTGCCCAGCCTTCCCCACTCCTGACCACATTGCTCCATCTGTGGTTGGCACCGTTCTGACCACGCCCTGCCTTGTCCTGGTGCCAGTGCCGTGGCTGGCAACCCTCAGCTGCCTGGAACAACCCCACAGCCTCTCTCCTCAGCCCACACACTTCCCAGCTCTTGGCACTGGCCATCTGCCAGGTTACTCAAGGTCAAGAAAGAATCAAGGGAGAGGGGCAGTGACTGCCTCTGCCAAGCTGCAGGGAAACAGCTCCTACTGCCTGGCATCTCCCAGGAGAGCTCTCAGACCCAGCAGCCCCCCACTGAGTCCATGTCTTTATTTAGCCAAGCCTGGCAAGGTGGGTGGAGCTTCAGTGCCTGGTCTGAGATGGACTGTCACTCGAAGGGTCCAGCTCCATCTCCAGGGCTGAAAGGCTGCTCAGGAGGGGTTTTGAACAGAAAAATGGGGACCAGTGTCTCTAAACAGATGTGCCTTCCCTGGGCCCAAGGTGGAGTTTGGCCAAATGAGCACATTTCCCTGCAATGCCTGCCCCCATCACCCTGCCCTCTTGTTCTGGAATCTTCTTTTCCCATCATTCAGAACTTTCTGTCCTTACCTGCTGTCTCTGTGTCCCAGTCTTCTCCTGCTGTCTTTTCACTCTTACCAGAGTAGGAAACCCAGGGGAGGGGCGACGTTTAGCCCAAAAGAATGAATCACTAATGGTGGAATTTTGACCATCATCTGCCCTCGGGCTCTCAACTCTTAGGGTTGGAAGGAACCTTCCATGGAGACAATAATAAACATCTACAAAAATCTGTCATGTAGGGCGGGTGTCCCAGAAGTTCCTCAGATTGCATACACCCTTAGGCAGCCAGCTACCCGTCAACCTCCCCAGGTGCTGACCAGGTGTGGATGGACAGAGGCCACCCCTGTTTCCTCCCACTCCCCAGTCCAAGTCACTGCATTCAAATGGCGGGCCCCAGGTGAGCATCCCTGGGGGAGAGGCACCTGTTGCTCCCTACTCTAAAATGGGGGAGTCTCCTCTCCTTGTGAGGAAAGGGGTTTCTGCACTCCTCGTTCTGCAATCCTCCCAGCTACCCCAAGAAAATGAGCCTTCACTCTGGAGTGATTCCATCCTTTTATAGTCTCAATGCCTGGCTCCTAAGACAACACCCAACCAGCAAGTGTGGCGTTGTGGCAAGGGGCCCAGACTAGGGTTTGAGTTCCAGCTTGGGTCTGGGCTTGCTGCCAACCCAGAAAAGAGTTTGGTACTGTCTTGGGGTAGCACGGTGCCATGATCTGCCCTCTGTAAGGATTTCCCAGTTGCAAGAAAGAGAGAGAGGGAGGAGGATAGAAAGAGCAGGAGGGAGAAAGGATGTGTACTATTGGAATTTCTGTCCTCTGTGCTCCATCCAAACTCCTGCAATTCATCTTCCATCCAATTCGTTCCACAGAATGAGCCAGGAAAGTATACTTGGGTTCTAGCTGCCAGCTGACACCAGCCAACCATGTGACCTTAGGTCCTCTGGGAGAGCACTTCTCTACCCTTCCAACCTCACCTGGGAGCAGGTGATCAAATGAGTTGCTGAACATGGCAGTACTTCGAAGCGTGGGAGACACCCCACAGCACCAGTGACTGTTAGGGATTTTTTAGGCAGCCCACAGCCCAGGGTGAGTTCTGGAAACCACCCCTCACCCTCTGTTTCAGGAATGAGTGCCCCAGACCCACCAAACTACTTGGGACAGCTACCCTAGTGACTTGCAGCTGCTTGGTAAAGAGGAACAGGGAACCTTCCCTCTTCACGGGGAGGACCCCCTTAGTTCTCCTCACATCCCATGCCCCTCACTCAACCCAAGCATCTTCATCATCACCATGTACTTGGAGGCTGGTACCTAAGTGCTCAGGAAGTGTTTGCTGAGTAAATAAATGAGCATGCGATGCCTCTCACCCAATATGACCTCAGCAAAGGGATGTGGGCCCAGGACCCCTGGGCTGGTTTCCATAACTCATCCCCTATTCCTGGGACTTCCTGGGGTCCAACTGACTCTTACAATAAATGCTTCCACTTTGGCCCATTCTATTCTCCTTAGGAAAAATTGATAAATCTGACCAGAGGATTTTTTTTTTTTTTTGTCATTTAAGTTCCTTTAATTCAAACTAGATTGGCTTATGCTCTTGACTTTAAAGTCTAATTCTATAAAGATTTAGCACATTAATGGGAGTCGGACTGGTTAGAATTCCTGATCAACACAATGAATCGCCTGGTTCTTACTTGTTAGCAGTGTAATCCCCCACACCCACCCCACTGTGGCCCAGTGACCCTAATAATATTTTAGTCTGAAGAGGCAAAAAAGGAGAAGCAAGCTCCATTCTGTCCCCAGACCACCCCTTGAAGTGGGTGAGGGGGGTACAGCCCATGGATAATAGTGCAAAAACACAGGACCCTCCCTCTCCAGCAAGGAGCCGCCCTTCTCTGCAAACCAAATGACCACAGCCCTGGGACAGAGGCGGGGATCTAGGGCTGTTTACAGAGGAAAGAGTGGAGCTGATCTGGTGTCCATCCACAGGGGTTAGCACTTCCATACTTCCTGGCCCCCGAGTCTCCATGGCAAGGGACACTTTGGTTGGGGGTTGGGTGTACCTCAAGTTTCCCACCAGCCTTCCACCGCAGGGAACCACTCTCCTGTCTCCTCTGGGCCAGCTGCAGCCTGGGAAAACATCCTGGAAAACAGACCCTAAGTGAAGTAATAATCTATTTATTTTGACTTGCCAGAGCATTGTGTACTCCAGAAGCAGCAAAACTGATAATGGTCTCTTTTTTGTAATCAATCTCGATCAATTATTGAATTCTTCAGTACCTTCTTATTACTTCTCTTTGACACATCCACATTTTAAAGAAGGACAGGCCTTAATGCAAGGTAATGGTTCTCTAACCAGAGAAATCAGGCACCAGGAGGAAGGGACTCGATGAGATCTGAGAAGGCACATCGGTGGCATCCCCATGCCACTCCCTCCCCTACCCACACACAGATTGCTCATTGATCACTACTCAGACCTCTGAGTGCCGAGCTCCAGGCAGCCACATCCAGCCACTTGGAGCTGGTGAGCGAGTTCATCTAATCCATTTCCAAGGGCTGGTTCTATGAATCTTGAGTCCCCTCCAGGTCTGGGATCTATGCTTCTGGGAGGTGACTGAGGCCCCTGGACTGACCCGTGTTATGCCCAGTCGTGCCACCAGAGGCCAGGGGGACGTGTCTACCAGCTCTTCAGAAGAGACCTTCTCAGTTCCCTAGTGAGGACAGGGAAGGGGTTTGTGGGAGGAGATGTCAAGCAAAGTCAATGTCTCCTGTTGGAGTCTGACTACTGATTCCAACAAACCCCTGTGACAGAAGGGCTTCCACCTCTGACAGCTCCTAGGAAAGCAGGTATTTCTTTCCAAGTTGTCACTCACAGCCTTTGTCATGCCTTCCACATCAGATGCTCCATCCCATTCACCTGAGGCCCAGAGAAGGAGAAAGGTCTCCCACCCAGCCCCCAGGGACAGCCAGGAGTGCAGAGGCAGGAGGGCACACTGATGCTGCACTTCCTGAAGGGGGCTCTGGGAGGTTCCCACCCAGGAACTCCATCACAGATCTGTCCTTTCAGAGTTCAAGTTAAATCTTCCTTCCCTTCTTTCCTGTCCTTCCCCACTCCTTTGTTTAAAGGAGCGGTATATTGAACACTTACTATGCTCCAGGCACTGAAATAGACACTGAGACACAACACCTCAGGGACAGTGACTCTGTCTTCAGTAAGACAGGAGGGAGGAGCTCCAACTTGGCAGCAGATGCAAATACATGAACAAATAAGTGCAGTGAAGTTTGTAAGCTGTGGTGATTGGATTAGGGCATGGTGGGGGAGAGGGACCAACTGTATAATGGCTAGATGTAGAAATGGGGATTCAAGAGAAGTCATTTCATAAAGAAAGAACACTGGCTAAGTCCATTTATCAGGGGCCATTTCCATATACATAATTATTCTAAAGATGCAAAAAGATGAGGGTAGTGAATCTACTCTATGCTAAGCTGTGGCGAACTATGCAGTGCAAGGTATTCATGTTAAATGTTAGACTTCGGCCAACCAAAATGGGCTGTATTAGTTAAGCTAGGTTAAGTTGGTTTATTGATACAGCAACAAGCAACTGCAAAGTCTCAGAGGATTAATTCTGCAAATGTTTTTTTCTTCTTCATGCACTATGTTCAGTGTAATTGGCAGGGTCTCTGATCCACACAGTCACTCAGGGATCGAGGCTGACTCAAGTAACATCATCTTATAACTGCTGCACCTGGAACACAAGCCCTCCTCAGTCATTACAGCAAAAAGAGAGATATCTGGAAGACAGAGAACTGACCAAAAGTGATATGGGTCATTTTCACCCACAACCCACAGGTCTAGACCAATTACATGATCCTGTCTAAAACCACCCCAACTAATAGATGTGGGGAGACAGATGTACTGTCTGGTAAGTCTCAAAATGTCTGTCACAGGGACCAAAGGATTCTGCATCCTGTAAAACTTGGGTGTTTAGCTAATTAGAGGGTCCATTAGCATCTGGTTCCCTCAGGATCAAGCAAACTGTGGAACCCAGGACTGGACATGCATTCTCTGTAACTCCAAAGTGACTGGCCATGGCAAAGAACTGAGGGAAACCACAAGACTCAAGTTATTTCTGAGATTTCAATGAGCATTGAATTAACACAAGAATAATCATAATTAACTTTAACAGAACACGTACTATGTACTACATCTACATCACCCGTAGTATCTCATTTAAACCTTGCAATAGCCCAGGAAGATAAATAGTATTCTTACCCCATTTGATATAAGAAGAAAATAAAGAAAAAGTGCATGGTTTTTCATATAGTTCAGTAAGTAAAATAGTAGAGCAGAAAATTGAACATACAACTACCCCATCTCCAAAAATCATTCACTTTACTGCCAAACTATACTGCTTCCCACAGGGGAATGGGCCACTAATCACATACACACACACACACACACACACACACACACATGCACACACACAAATACACACACACACAATTTATAGTCCCAAGATCTCTGTTCTCAACCTTACTAGCCTTATGATCTTGAGTATGTCACTTTAACTCCCTGAACTTCAACTTCTCATCTGTAAAACCCAGATCATAGAAATACCTAGTATCTCCTTTCATGATCTTATACAACAGAGTTTTTGTCAGCTACAACTCCTCTGCTATTATGTGACCAAAAAACTAGTTGTGGATCAGACATTCCCCAGGGATGAGGTAAGGGTCTGAAGGGAGGTCACACCTACTGGTTGGGGGACAAAACAGGACAGAGCCCCGGTCACCGGAGGTCTTGCTAACACACCTGACATGGTCCCTGCCGACAACTAGCAGGGAGCTCTCTCGGCCTCCTCTGTTGCCACGCTGTCTTTGGTACCTCTGACGCAGCCTCACGTTCATTTTTCCTGCAGAGGCTTCTGCAGGATCTCTCCTAAGTGGGACAGCCACGCAGGACACTCCGTGGCATCACGAGTGTTACGAAAGAGTGCAGCGTCTAGCTTGCTGGCTGGGATTCGACTCTCGCCCGCTCCCCCCACCCTCTCCCACTCCTGCATCTGGTCCTGCTTCCCCTTCCAGTCCCTTCTCCTCTGTACCAGCCCCCGATCCATGATGCCCAGGGAGCCCCGCTCCAGGCTTCCCAGTCCACACATCTATCCCCCAGAGCACCCATCACATTCTTATCCTTCCACAACCCAGACCCTTGCACTCGTGACTTTGCTTCCACCTAGAACAGCCTCCCCAACCTCTGCCTGTCAAAACCCTCCCCAGATGCACATGGAAATGTCAACAGCAGTTATCTGAGGGTGATGAGATTACAGATTATCTTTATCTTCTTCTTTCCAATTTCCTCTATTTGCAGATCTGGGGGAAGGAGCACGTGTTATTTTTATAGTCAGAAAAACACAATGAAGTCATGCTCTAAGGCCCTGCCCTCCTCTGAAACCCCTCCCCTTTGTCCCAGTTGACGGTTCTTTCTCCTGTGACATTTTACAGCTCTCGGTCCTACCTTAAATTGCTCTGCGCTCTAGTTAGTTTGCTGTGCATGAACATCTGATACCCTCAACCAAATTGTAAGCTCCATGAGAGCAGGAGACACACTGTCACATCTTTCCGGCACCGCAGAGTCCTCTGCATGGTTCCAGGTGTATCTGAAGTTCCGAGTGAGTACAACCGTCCCTCAATATCTGAAAAGAATTGGGTCCAGGACCCTGGTGGATACCAAAAATCCAAGGATGCTCAAGTGCCTTATACAAAGTGGCATGTTTGCCTAGAACCTACGCAGATCCTTCCACATGCTTGAAATCATCTCCAGATGATTCCCAATGCCTAATACAATGTAAATGCTGTGTAAAGAGTTGTCATGCTGCAGTGTGTAGGGAGGAATGACAAGGAAAAATCTGTACACATGCACAGACACGAGAAGTTTTTAAAATATTTTTTGATTCAGGATCAGATGATTCTGCAGGTGCAGAACCTATGGATTCAAAGGGTCAACTGTGTTTACCAATTAGGGCATATGGTGGCAGTGCCAGAGCAGCTCCAGTGGCTTGAGGAGCCGTCATGAAAGTCAGAACTAAGCAGCCTTAGGGTTTACGTAATCCAATGCCCTATATTCATACAGACCGCTTCTGACACTTAATTTGCCCACTGATTGGGTTTTATTACTCCCACCCCATGAGTAGTCAGATGAGGCCTGGAGAGGGAAAGCTACTTGGCCCAAGAGTCCCGAACCCACACCTCCTGTCATCCTGCCCAGCACCTTAACCACTAAACCACAGCTGCCACTCCAAGACCTTATTAATAGCCATTTCTCTCTCCAGTCAGTGGCTGGACATGGCTTGCCAGGTTAATAATTTGTTCATTAGGCGCCTAATGAATGACTTGTTAATTGCTAACTTGATGAACAGCCAGCAGTCCCCATCTGCCCGGGGAAATGGCAGCAAATAACCGCAGAAGAGCCAGCCAAGCCCCAGCGGCTCCAGAGCAGGAGTGAGAGGGGGCAGCTCCTCGGGGTGAAACCTGTCATGTCTGGTCCCCTGGAGCACAGCAGGGTCCCCAGGGAATGGACATCTTCCATGGAGCTATCTCTTCTTACTGGACCTATAACCACCCTGTACCCCGGATCTTCATCCCCTCTGATCCTTGAAGCCCACTCTTCTTCAAACTGGTCTCTTCTATTTTCTCCTATTTTCATTTTCTCTGAGCTTCCACCACTCGAAGTCCGCACCACTCAATTTAACAGGAAGTTATCTCACATTATGTGTGACCTATAACGAGATGCCATCCCATTTTCTCAGAGTGTCGGTCCCATCTCCCCATCCCAAAGGCAGCTGTCCCCAATGGACTTCAAGCTTCCTGAGAGCAGAAACCATCTTTGCCATTCACCTTGAATCTCCTGTACCTAACATAGTGCCCAGCTCATAGTTAGAAAAAGAGTGAAGGAATAATTCCAACCTCTCTATAAACTTGTATGAGTTTGCTCAAGCTGCCGTAACAAAACTAGATGGTTTAAACAACAGAAATTTATTTTTCCCCAGTCTGGAAGTCTGAGATCATGGTGTCAGCTGGGTTGGTGTCTCCTGAGGCCTCTTTCCTTGGCTAGCAGATGCTGCCTCTTCACTATGTCCTCACATGATCTTTCCTCTGCATGTGCATCCCTGGTGTCTCTGTGTGTGTCCAAATTTCCTCTTCTTATAAGGACACCAGTCACATTGAATTAGGGCCCACCCTAACCATCTCATTTTAACTTAATCACTTCTTTAAGGATCTTATCTCCAAAAATAGTCAGTCACATCCTGAAACACTGAGCTTAAGACTTGTGAATTTGAGATATGATTCAGCCCACAGCAACCTCTCACCCACCATGCCGACCTCAGTGCTGGGCACGTATTTCATATTCAATAAATGCTCTGAAGTTGACAGGCATTCCGTTTTCTCTGTGAGAAGGGGTCTTCTTGGTGGCCTGGGCTCCCAGTTCTGCACAGACCCCTGAAAATCTCTGTGGAGTATTTAAGGCAAACCCTCTTGGTCATATCTGCTTCCCAATCCTAATGGCTCTGTTATTTTTGAAATCACTTTCAAGCTGCACTGAATAGAGATGATGATTTCTTGCATTTGCATAGCAATCTTTCCATCAGAGCACAGTCTCATTTTATCCTCTCAGCATTGCTGTGAGGGAGGAAGAAGAGTTGTCTTGATGTCCAGCTTACAGACCAAGAATTGAAATAAGAAGGAGTTAGTCGACTTTCCCAAGTCAGGCTAACAGGGTACGTGTCTTACCCTCCCAGGGCCTGCCTTGGTAACCCCTGTAGGAGAGACTTCGTGGTTTTCTTCTCTGTGTAGAAGCACCCAGCATGGGCCAGGCAGAGAGGAGTCCATCACCAAGAAGCTGGACATTCCTTATAATGGAGAAGCCAGAGCCTCTACCCAGAGCAGCCTGAGAGTCAGCAACGACCCCCGCTGAGCCACCCAAATCCAGGCAAAACCAGCCTGAGGGCCTACTGAGGGGGTCAACCTCAGGTCCTGAGCTTCCCATATCAGGCCAGCTGTTTAGTTAAGGCCCTGAAAGCCAAGAAGAAACTGAAGACAGTTCTGGGAATACACCTGTCATCACTTCCACACCTTTGGGGTGACAATAAGAAAATGTGCCTAGAGTACAATTGCAAAATTATTTCACATAGTATTTATTTTTATCTCTTTATTTTTAGAAGCTGCCTCAAATACATTGTGAAATGAACCAGGGTATGAATTTTAAGAATACACTATCTCATTTTACCCTCAGGGCAATGCTTCAATGCAGATAAGGAGAACCTTATACCCATTTGGCAGATGGGTAAAGGAAGATAGAGAGATCAAATGTCTGCCCAGCACCGGGCAGGGATGCTCAGTACCCTCCACTCACACTCTTTCCTCTCGGTTCCCAGATTTGGTGGGAACCCAGTTTCTATGCACTCCCTTCAGCAGACACTGTCATTTTGAACAGTTTTAATCAATGATTCCAGGTGAGGCACGCACTCCCCTAGTGGCCCTACCGTGCCCCCTCCGTCATTCCCCAGTTCATTACCCGTATGTTGACAGGGCTTTCTGGCCATAAATGGCTCTTGAGCTTTCTACCCCTGTTTGGCCTGTGAACAGCAGCTTTGCAGAGTCTTCTAGGTAAGTCCAGTGACACTCATGGAAGAAAGAAAGGACCAGCAAATGTGGCCTTCTGGCCCTCCTCAGCCAGCAGCTTCACTTTGCACTAGGGGACAGGGTGCTCCTTCCCCTGGGCACAACTGGGCCACAGCTGTTAGTTACCCTGTCTGATCATCCCCCAACACGGTCAGAAACAGACTGCAGAACAAACAAGTCCTAGTTCCTCACCAGCTTGATGCAATGAGAATCTGTGATTGATCCCACCCCTCCCACATCTGTATCACCACCGCCTCATATCTGTATTCTTCTCTGATGAACACAGGTGCCCCAAAGCCAAACACATCCACAGACGCATCCATCGTGCTGGATGTGGGAGTGGAAGTGACCCATGCCATATATACAATCCTCCTCCACTCCCTCCTTGCTGGGACTTGGGTGTGGTTGGCCTCCCTTCCTCTACCCCTCCTCCATAATTGAAGCTCGAGTTCCCTATGATTCCCCAATCTCTTCAAGTCCTTCCGCTCTCTGGATAGAGTCCTTCCTGCGTATTTGAGGCCAGATGATATCAAAATCCACAACAGCTTGGCACCAGCTACATCATGCTAAGGGTGCAAAAGAACTGGTCCCTTGGGGAACAGGAACATGGCAGATCCCAGCTGGGATGGAGGAAATGAAGGTGTCAAAGGAGCTGTCACTCAGAGACCTGGTTTGAGCCCGACTAAGGCAGCAGCTACGATTCAGATGAATGCCATTGCAGTAGTGAGCTGTGGGCACTTGACAGAGCCAGCGGCTATCACAGGGACATCAGATGCTCGGCTTGAGTTCTCAGGGACTCGGAAAGAGGAGGAGGTGCAGGCTTCAGGAAAGAGAGCCCCAGGAATGAGATGAGAGGTGCACTGAGGCACAAGTGAATCACAAGCCCTGGAGCCAGGGCTGGGGGGATGCGGAGAAGCCCTCCTGTAGCCCTGAGAGAAGAGAAGCTTGGAAAACTGGCTGGCTTCCGGTCAGCACATCTGGAAAGGGACCTCCTCTCCATCGCCTTGTGAAAGTACTTGACCCTTCTGTCCTGTCCACAAAATCCAGTTTCAAATTGCACTGGTTTTGGAAACAGGCCCATGGCTGGCTCCTCTGGGACCCAGGAAATGGGAACATCCCGCAGAGAGAAAGGCACTTCTGGCTGAACCAGAACACGGCAGGCAGGCACAGCCACCTCCTGGGAGGGCCCCTGTGGAGGCCCAGCAGGCAGTTCCCTCAGCGCTTTCCACCTCATGCCTCCCCTGAAAAGAAGCAAGAACTGGCCTCCCTGCAAGGCATCCTCAAGGCTGGTCCCACCTCAGTGCTGCAACAAGTCTCGCTTAGAGTGAGGGAGGGTCTTCTCGCTTAGCTCCCGAACCAGGAGACCTTAGAGTTTGCTTTACCAGCTCTTAGAGAATCTTGGGAGGGTTTTCCCAGGCTGCATCAGTTGACCTCCCAGATTCAATCCCAAAGCATCTCCCCCCAGAGCCACTAACCAAACTCACTGGCAGGAGCAGGGAAATGTGGTGTGTCCCTGTTCTTCCTCCACCCAGGGTCCTCAAGGTCCACTTGGGAATAGCTCCTGTCTTCCTCTTGCTTAATCTTTATAGTTCCCAATGTCTTAAACCTCTTGTCACAAGCTCTTCAAAAACCTGGGACCCTAGGACCCTCCTGCCTACCAATCCTCTCCCTCCACCTCCCCAGGCTGTCTAGCAGCTGGTGTTCCCCAGAAGTAAAAAGAGCTCTGCCCCCACACCACACTCATTGCAGAGGAGGCCTTAGCTTTGTTTTGTTTTTAATTAAACTTTAAAATATATACAGATTCAAAGGAAGTTGTAAAAATAGCCCAGAGTGGCCTCATAGACCCTTTGATCAGATTCCCTGATAGTTACAATTTATGTAACTATACCATAGTAGCAAAATCAGGAAATCCTCCACGTGGGCATGTAGCGCTGCCATTTCAGGAAGTGGAGACTCATGCAACCTCCACTGAAATCAAGATCTGAAACTGCTCCTTCACCACAAAACGACTCCCACCCCTTCACCATCCCTCGTCCCTGCCTGTCACTCATCTGTTTCCCATCTCTATCGTGTTGCGATTTCTGGTCCCTGACCCTCTGAGCTTTGCCCCTTGAAAACAGACTAGGTAAGTCCCAGCTGAGAAATGACCAAAGCAGGCCGCCTGGGACAGAGCAACCCAGGATACAGGGAGCCCAGCCTCCCTTGGAGGCAGACAACCCACAAACCTAGCATGTGCCATGACTC
>JAJEJO010001251.1:135606-146064 GCA_020662805.1 Glaucomys volans
GCTTGCTCTCTGCTGCCCCCATCAGGTAGTCTAGGCTCAAAGCAACCCGACCACAGAATTTTAATTTGAAATTCTTCCAAGTCATGTTTCCCCCATCCTGTACCTACATAATTCATTTTTATTACCTAAATATAGGGCTTAATATTGGTCCCTGTTAAATTTCATCTTGTTTGTTATAAGCCTCATCTCAGCTTGTCAGGATGTTTTCAAACCCTCAGCTATCTCTCTGGACCTCAATTATCCCTTCTAACTGTCATCTAAAAATTTAATAATCCTGCTCTCTGTGTCTTCTTCCACGTCATAGATGAAATTGTCGATCAGGGTTAGGACAGAGTCCTGTGGCACACCATTGGGGGTCTCTTCTCAATGGAAACGATTGAGAGGTGGGAAGTGAATTAACCCCTTTAGGGAAAAACTCAGTGGCCCTTAGTCCACCCAGGTGCGCTGCCAACTGGACTTCATTTTTTTCATTTATTCACAAAACTTCCAAGAGTGATTTTACACTGCCTGCTCATGACTGACCAGCCCCAATAGCCAGATCTCATCAACCTATAAGTATAAGGAGACCACATTTCCTTGTATCCAAGTTACAGTGACTTTGAATCCCCTCCTACTTCACTAGGGATCTAATTCTCAGATATCCCCAAGAATCCAGAGGTTGTATTCATGCATCTAAACCTAACCTCCCTGAAGCTGGCTGGTTACTACCTGCAAAGGAAACAGGAACTCGGAAGCTAGCTTTGCGAATGGGCCTTGCCACATAGTTCTTACTCTTTAATCAAAAGTTTGTAGCAGCCGGGCACAGTGGCACATGCCTGTAATCCCAGCAGCTGCGGAGGCTGAGGTAGGAGGGTCACTAGTTCAAAGTCAGCCTCAGCAACTTAATGAGGTACTAAGCAACTCATTTGAGACCCTGCCCCCATTTAAAATACTACAAAAGGGCTGGGGATGTGGCTCAGTGGTTAAGCATCCCTGGACTCAATCCCTGGTACCAAAAAAAAAAAAAAAAAAAAAATGTTTGCTGGGTATGGTAGCACACACCCATAATCCCAGCAGCTCGGGAGGCTGAAGCAGGAGGATCACGAGTTCAAAGCCAGGCTCAACAACTCTGCGAGGCCCTAATCAACTCAGCAAGACTCTGTCTCTAAATCAAATACAAAAAAGAACTGAGGATATGGAAAAAAAAAAATTATAGCTTTCCCCCAAGGCCCACCCAGAGTTCTAGGCTAACCCTGGTCACAGTGGGTTCCAGTGGCACCTCTGCTGGCCTGGCCCTGGTGCTGACTCCCCTTCTCCCCCAGTAGGGAGCGTGCAGAAGTCCTGCCTCCTGTTCTCTGCTGCAGCCGTCAGTGCAGTTACGGATGTGAGGATGGGGACCCAGTCCCTAGTCTCCTGTGTGGTCCAGAATAAAAACAGAGACATTAGAGAAGGGTGGCCTACAAAGCCGTCCGTGATGCCTGATCCCAGGCGCAGGTGGATCAGAGCAGGAGCAGGGTAGCTCCCCGGCCACACCACCAGCAGCCCTGCCAGCAGAAGTGCCCTCTCACACTGATTTACCAATCAAATGGTTATCAAAAAGACAAAAGGGGGTTTGGTCGATCTGCTTTGTTCTAAGTGAACTCATGCTGGCTTCTAGCAATCACCTTTCTTTCCCAAGAACTCACAAATCGTCAGTTTCAGTCATCTGCTTTGGAACTTTGCCAAGAATCAACATTGGAGTTACTGGGTAATCACTTCCAGACTCCGGGATGGTGCCAAGCGAGTGGTGATACGTGGGTAAGAGTCTTAAGTGGAAGCCAGGCTTCCCCAGGCCCTGCCAGCTGTCCTTCCCCTCTCACCATCACAATCTCACACACACACGCATCCGTGGCACCCCCAGAGACTGCACTCAGAAGACCCCAAAGCCCCTCTAACACAGACGTGCTACCCAGCACAAGGACAGCCTAAGGCACCGTCCCTGGCTCTTTCCCAGCCTCTTTTGCCTCTCTATGAATCACTGTCCCCTCTCTCCCTAGAGGTAACAGCCATCTTCATGGCTCTGACACTGTGATTCCACTGGGACCTTAGGAGAAGGGGAGCCCAGCGCGTGGACAGGGGGATGTCCGGCTCTGACCCACGCTGCCAGCTCACCACCATCTGTGAGCACAGCCCTCCCTACATGGCAAGTGATGGAGCGCTGACTGCCAGCTCGCTGACGTCCTTGTCTGCGGACACTGCAGACACCTTCTTCCACGGAGGACTCCTAAGGCTTAGACTTGAGTCTTCTCAGAATTATAGTAATTAAAGCTGAGAAGAGCCACATGCCAGAGTCCCTCCCTCGCTCACGTCTCTGGACTGCCAACTGACTGGGCTCCAGCTCCAAAGGTCATTCTGCCCTCCTCTGAAGGTGCCCTCCTCTTTCCTCCCTGCCCCTTTCTCCTCTCTCCACCAGGCCCCAGGCAGCCCAGGGCTCATCCTTCCCTGGCCACAAATAAGAGATCCCTGGGAAGGCAGGCGCCTTGGAAATCCAGCTCTTCGCATTTCAAGTTAAGCATTACAGGGTTGGTCTCCATCAGGGAAGCATTTCATCCAGGCCTCTCAAGGACTGGGGACTGGATCAGAGACAATATTGCAACTGGAAGGACTCATTACCATCCAGGCCTGTCTGTCAATTCCACACATGAGGAAATGGAAACTCCCAAAACAGGAGTAACTTGCTCAAATTCAGCCAAATGGCCCCAGAGCCAGGTCCCCCTGGCCCTTCCACTTTGTGCCACAAGTTGAAGCAGCAGGAGGTCTTCACCAGAACTGAGCAGACACTAGCACCAGACTTTTGGACTTCCCAGACTCCAGAACCATGAGCCCAAACAAACCTCTTGTCTTTATAAATTGCCTAGTGTTGGGTATTCTATTATAGCAATGGAAAATGAACCAATACAGAAAGTCACAGGAATATTTTGCTTCTGAGAACTAGCTCCATGCACCCTACTCCTACCCAAGCTCTTGAAAAGGTAAGAGGCTTTGGCAGCAACAAATCAAGGTAAAGGGAATGTGCACAAGAAGAAGATGGCAGTGCTTGTGGAAAGACTCAGCCCTATACAAGGAGGGAATGGGGGTTGGATGGTATGGTATGGTATGGTATGGTATGGATGTGGCTCCAGTTCCCCCAAGGGACTATGTGTCAAAGGCTTGTGCAATCCCTGTTAGTGCTCAAGAGAGGGTGGTTTTCAAAGGAGCAAGACTTGCTTTACACAGGGTTACACACCTAGAATCCCAACTGTTTGGGAGGCTGAGACAGGAGGATTGCAAGTTGAAGGCCAGGCTGTGCTGGGGATGTAGCTCAGTGGTAAAGCCCTTGTCTAGCATGTACCAGACCCTCAGTCCAACCCTAGTGTCAAAAAAAAAAAAAAAAAAAAAAGAACAGTTCTGGCCCCTCTCTTCTCTTCGCTTCCTAGTTCAAGGTATGCTCACATCCACCACCCTCACCAGAAGTCCATCTGAAACTTTTTGTTTTGTTTTTGGTTTTGTTTTAAGATGGGGCCTTGCTGTGCTGCACAAGCTGGTCTCAAATTCATGCTCTCAAGTGACCCTCCCACCTCAGCCTCCCAGGCAGCTGGGATTACAAGTGCACCCCACAGAGCCCAGCTCAGATCTTGAACTTTGAATATCCAAAATCATAAGTTAAATAAACCTTTTTTCTTCATAAGTATCCTGTGTCAGGCATTTCATTATAATAATGAAAAGTTGATAATACAGGGGCAGAAGAATGGCCAGGCTCACATCCCCTTGCCTTTGTGGACTTGGGAACAGCACCACAGTGTTTGTGAGGAGGAGTGGCATCGCTTCCTTAGATGCTCTAATGGTAGCTCTCTCCATGTGGTGGAACAATCGGAATGTCATTGCCAGTTGAGTTATACCAACTTCCTCATTGTTTTTCTTTGCAAAACGAGGATGATAATAGGATGCACTACACAGGATGTTTGTGAGAATTAAATGAGATGCAAAGTACCTAGCACAGCTTCTGGCATATAATCAGCACACAATAAATGTTAGATTTTTATTATTGTTTTTATTTCTCTCTTGATGAAAAATGTATTATTTTTACACTGTTGTAAAACTAAGAAAACCCAAGTTAAGTTCTACAAATTTCATTGCTGAAATCATGACTTTGGACAGTTCTATTAAATTTGTGTTACTTAAAACAAAACAAACAAAAAAAATTCCTTCTCAGGAAAATTGGGAGGAAAGTGCTCC
This sequence comes from Glaucomys volans, assembly GCA_020662805.1. Lineage (NCBI taxonomy): Eukaryota > Metazoa > Chordata > Mammalia > Rodentia > Sciuridae > Glaucomys > Glaucomys volans. The sequence goes on from JAJEJO010001251.1 coordinate 139,840, forward strand.
CGACTGTCCCCCAAGGCTGTGCTTATGCCCATAAAACACTCTCCACGTCCAGGGCCATTGCTCCTGCTGCTCGGCACGTCCAGGGCCATTGCTCCTGCTGCTCGGCATATGCTCACAATTTAATTCCCAGAGTGGCAGGGTGGATGTCGTGATACCTCCTTTATTTGGTTCTGAAACTCCAGGTAAAGGCAGGTTGTGGATGGAGCGGGACCAACGCTCCTCTCACCTCTGGTCTGATCTCCCTGTGCCTAGGTGGCTGGGCAGGCTGCCGTCTGTCTGACCTCCCTCCCATATTGTGGCTCTCTTTGTTGGGTCCTGCATCTCTCCCAGGCCTCAGCCTGCAGGACCCTCACCGAGGGACAAGCTGTTCAGAGTCTTGGGGGCTTGGAATTAGAGCGATGCGTGGCTGAGCGACAGGGACACAAGCACATCATTAGGCAATTTCATCCCCGCGTGAGCACCAAGGAGTGCACTGGCACTCCCACAACCCAGGCCAGTGGCTCCACCCGATGCAATCAAGAGATGCCACAAACAGGCGACGCACAAGGCTGCTGCCGGCGTCACGTGACATTATTTTACAGTAAAGCTTTTTTCTTTTTTAAGTAGGAATACTGCAAATAACCATAAAAAGTATAGAGTAGTAAATGCACAAGCCAGTAATGTAGTCATGTGCCTAATTGTGATCGCTGTCCCTTTATAGGACTGGCAGCCCGGGTTTGTGGACACTAGCATCACCACTAGCACAGGAGTAAGGTACCACGCAGCACTGATGCCACTCAGCACCAAGTTTTCAGCTCCAGCACAATCTTACCCCACCATCGGCCTCCTAAACTCAGCCATCATTGACCCAGAGGTGACGATGCAGCCCCCCACAGGATATGCGAAGACCATGCGGCTGCTCTTTCTAAAGGAGGGTGAGGCAGAGCTATTTTTGCATTTTGCAGGGACTTCTTGTATCCAAGTCTGTCACTCCCAGCTCCTCCTCCCCCCTGCTCAAATTCTAACCCCTCTGCTCGCCTTTCCTCTTTCTAACATGATGGTCAGCCTGATCCGGGTACCATCACTCCAGGGAGCGGGGTGCATGTTCTGACTGGTCAGAGTCCATGCTGTTCCCAGCATGAGAGCCATACCAGTTTCATTTTTCACATCAAATCTCGCACTTGTTCCCCCCTCAGAGAGGCTGACCTACCCCTCAAATCTCTATGCCTGTCCTCCACAGCCGTGCTCACAGTCTTCTCTCCTACAATGACTTTCCTTTCCTGATCCAGCCCTACCCAACCTCCAGGAGGATGTTCAAGAGCCTTTTCCTCCCAAAAGCCCCCTTAGATCCTGGAGAGCCCACAATATTTACTTCTGCTTTCTAACTGCTCGTTGTCCCTAATGTCTACACAGGTCATTTTCAAACTGCAGGTTGTGTATCATTAGGAGGTCATGGAAATCAATGTGATGGGTCATGATGAACATTCTTTAACAACATGTAATATAAATATTGGAATTTGTCACCAGTGATAAATACTGATTCTAAGCAGCACATACACACATGCATGTGTTGCATACGGATATGATATAAAATATATTCCTGAGTTGGAAAACACTGGATATTAGTGCCTCTGTCCTAAACAGCACCACGAACCTATAAACTGTCTAATGTCTGCACCAAGGAGAGGAGGATGGGAGGTGAACCAAGATGGATCCCAGCTGCCTGGTTGAGAAAGCTGGAGCTGGAGACACATGTCAACCACCTACAATTTGGCAGGAGAAAGGAGCCAGCAAGTGGACAAGGGCAGGGACTGGGTTTCTCTGCAAACCTCTGTCCCTAACACACGTAACCAAATAGCAAGGGTTCAAAAATTAAGGAATGAACAGGTGGTGTGGATGAGGTTACGTCACTCTGCAATAACAAAAGAGAAATCCAAATCTGCCTGACTTCACGTGATTTGCCTCTTATGTCCACTGTGGGTCTGATGACTCTCCAGGGCTGCTGTCCTCCATGCAGTAGATCAGAAATCTGGATACTTGCACCAAGTCACACTTCCTGCTCCATGCACACATGGATGACATAGCTGGTCAGCCTGGTCACATGGCTGCCACTAACTGCCAGAAGGATGGCAATTGCAGAGGCTCGCCTTGTGTTGGGTGAGCAGTAAACGTCTCTGCCACAGCCCAGCCTGGGTACTTGTCTCTGCCTGACTCTGAGCATGAACCTCGCCTCTCCACTCGTCCTTCCACAGGACTTCCAGTGGTCTGCTCTACAGCAAGCACCGTCTGATCTCTAGAGACTCAGAGACAACAAAGGCCCTGTCCCAGGTTGGAAGGCCCCAGAAGCAGCCCCCAGGACCAGAGTGCACAGGGCTGCAGGGAACGCCAGAGCATGAAAGAAGGGCAGGGTGTCGAGGAGGCGTGCTTTGTTTAACCAGCCACCTCCGTGGGAGTCAGAAGGATTCTGAATCCACAGAGAAGCCCCAGGCAACAGGACAAAGCGCACCTCAAAATCATCTCCACCTCAGGGTTCATGAACTGGCTCCCGTTGGCACTGGTGGAGGCTGCTCCCCAGGAATGAATTCTTCCCTCCTCCCTCCCAGCCTGCTGTGCCGGCTCAAGCAGGCAGAGAAACTTCTAGAAAATCCCTCAGGGACAGAGGTGCTAACGGTGGTGGGTGACGCTCCCAGAGCACACTCTTCAGTGAAGGTCAGGTCTGAGGGAACAGGGCAAGGAGCTGCTCCCTCAGCCTCAGATGCTAGGGGCGATCCCTGACCTAACCAGGCAGGAGGAGGAAGAGCCAAGGCAAGGAAGTTACAGTTGAAGAAGTGATCAAACGTCCTGGGGCATGGGGGAGGTCAGTCTGGCTCCCTGGAAGGCCCCAAAGGCTCCCTAGGTGTGGTCCAATTTGGGCTGGATGCTGAAGGCCAAGTAGGAGCTGTAGGACAGACAGGAAATGCAGTGGAGACTGTCCCTGGCCTCCCCATGGCCTGCATCGCCCCTCTCTTTCCTCCTGACCATTCAGGTCGCTTCTACCCTGTGCTCGGCCAGGTGATCCTCCAGGACTGGTCTGTGCCCATGTGCCTCCACATAGGCTTCCCTGCCCCTCTTGTGCCTAGCAGCGGGTAGGACCCCAGCCCAAGGGGTGTAAGAGGAGACAGCTGAAGGCAGGGCTCTGGAGTGGCATTTGCTCCCTGGTGGGCTTGCTGCGTCCCTTCCTTTGCTCCTGTTGGAGGGCACCTATGATGCCTAGGGCTGGACAGGCCATCCTGTGGCCCCCCAGGGTCAAGCACAAAGACAGAAAGCCAACAAGCTAAGCACAGCAGAGTGGGTGGACAGACACCCACGCAGGGAATCTGGAATTCTGACCCATTCCTGAGCGACCAAACAGTGCCTGGCGGCTGCCTGCCTTCCTATCACGTGGAGCACATGAGGTCCTGGGGGCTTAAGCTCTGTGGACGGCAGTGTCCTTCCTTGCAGCCCAACACATTCCTTATTGACCCACAAGGGAGAGTCCAGGCAGAAAGACGTTTGTGCCATAGATCGTACCTGGACAGTGAGAGGCTCCCAGTGGCTGGAGGGGGGAGTGTGCATTGTGGGGGAGGCCTCACAGGAAGGCTGAGAACCGAATAAGGAAGGCCACTTTGTTGTGAAAAGTTCAGAGGAGAGGTTTACAGAGCTTTCAACAGGAAGTAAGTAAGATGATCATATTTGTGTTTGGAAAATAATTGCATCAGTCATATAAAGGAAAGACTTGAAGACCCCATAAAAGACCCAGATGACATCCTGAGAGCAGGGCCCAATTCTGCTCGGTAGCATCTGCAGCTTCTAACAGAGTTACCCTGTAAGACTTGTTGACCTTCATTGAAACAAAGTTACCCTAATTATTTTCACATGATCTGCCTGGCTTCCACCAACTGCCATTCAGAAAGGTTGGGGGGTGTTTCAGGCTCAGCCATGAACTGGGATGCAGAGTAAGTGACCCTCTCTGTCCTCAGCATGAACCATGGCAACGTGGAAGGTTGTCTGTGACTGACTCTCTGATACCCAGGAGACTTGTCCTGCGCTCCCTCCTCATCTCTCCTACGAAATGGGCAGGAGACACTGCAGGAACAGCTTGATCAAGGCCCTCGCCCCCAAGTGCTGAGCAGAGACTAGGGGTCAACAGCTCTGCCTCCCTAAGCCTGATTTGGGAAGAAAGTCTGCAGACCAAAATACACATTATTTTTGTAGGTCCCAGATTACCAAGTCCCAATCTGGCTCTTTCTTTATATATAACGTATATGCACAAGTTTGGGGGTGTTTTGTTTTTGAAACCAAGGATGAGAGGAGAGAGGAAACCAAATGTTTTCTCATGCGTCTTTCAACTAAACACCACCCCCAAATTAGGTAGGACCCAGGGAGACCCACAGAGATGAGGCACTGGACTTCGTGTTCATACACCCATCAGCGCTGCAGCCCTAAATTATATTTGACATTTAATTAAAACCCCAGGGCAGTGAAGTCAAGAGCTGAGCAGCTACAGTACTAGAAAAGGAGTTGCTCTTTGGAATAGATTCATTTATCTCCTGTCACCAAAGGCATCAACAGCCACCCCCTGCCACCACCCTCTTCCCCTGCGGCTCCACTCACCACAGCTGGGAGAAATACCACGCAGCAGAATGGGGGTCCTCCCTCTCCTGCCCCCCTTGTCCCCTCAGGCACTCAGACGCTAAGGCACTGCCAGGGTGGAACTGGCCCTTCCCAGTTCCGTGCCCTCCAGAGCTGGGGTTCCTCCTAGCCGCCCCCCACACCCCACCCAGGGCCTCTCCCGGAGTCCGCGCTGTGCCTGTCCAAGCAGCAGGGAGGCTTCCTTCCCCTTCTCTCTCCCCTTCTCTCTTCCCTTCCTTCCTTCCCTCCCTCTCTCCTTCCCCAGCCACATCCATGCCTCAGGTCAGGTCAGAGGCTCCAGCCCACAGGCCAAATGCCTCTGGCCACCTGTCTGTCACAGCCCACAAGCTAAGAATGGCTTTTGGAAATTTTAAATGGTCAAAAGAATAATATTGTGTGACATTTGAAAATAATACAAAATTCGAACTTCATGTTCATAAGTAAAGTTTGATTGGAACTCAGCCACCTCATTTTTTTTTCTTTTATATACTTGGGCTGCAATAGCAAAATGCCACCAATAGGGCAACTTAAACAATGGAATATATTCTCTCACGGTTCTGGAGGCCGAAAGTCCGGGAAAGGAGCTGGCGGGGCTGGTTTCCTCTGAGGCCTCTCTCTTTGGCTTGTAGGTGGCCATCTTCTCCCTGTGTCCTCGTGTGGCCTTCCCTGTGTGCATCAGTGTCCTGCTCTCCTCTTTTTTTTTTTTTTTTTTTTTTTTGGAACCGGGAATTGAACCCAGGGACACTCCACCACTGAGCCACATCCCCAGCCCTATTTTGTATTTTATTTAGAGACAGGGTCTCACTGAGTTGCTTAGGGCCTCGCTAAGTTGCTGAGGCTGGCTTTGAACTCTCGATCCTCCTGCCTCAGCCTCCCAAGTGCTGGGATTACAGGCGTCCACCACCACACCCGGCTGCCACTGCTCTCCTCTTATTATAAGGACACCAGTCACATTGGATTAGGGTCCTGCATAGTGACCTAATTTTTGCTTAATTACCTCATTAAAGGCCCTGTCTCCACATATAGGCACATTCTGAGATACTGGGGGTTAAGACTACAGCATATAAATTCGGGGTGACACAACTCCTCCATTGTATGTGCTCTTGCACTGTAGTGACAGGATTGAAAGATTGTCACAGACCACGTGGTCTACAACGACTCCCAGAGATCGTCTTGTACTGCTGATGGTCCACCTACTATCTGGCTTTATATAAAGGTTTGCTGGTCTTTGCCACAGATTCCTCACTCCTCACTTTCCAAAATCTGAACTCAAGCAGCAACTCAAAAGCCTCTCATTTTCGCCTGTAAAACCCTTCCTATTCCTCCCTGTTTGTTTTTGTTTTTAATTGACAAATTTAAAATGCGTGCATTTGCGGCATCCAGCATGATGCTGTGCACACGTGGCAAAGGGTGAATCCAGCTCGTTTTCTCTCTATTCTTTCAGACACGAGCACTGATAATGGCTTTGTATGTGACCACTCCCAGGAGTCTTTGCATTTAAGCCAAAGAAACGAGCCTCAAATGAGAAACCCTGGGTGGACAGAGGGCCTGAGCTGAAATCCAGTAGCCTCACATTCTGCTCGCTCCACACAAGGC
>JAJEJO010001251.1:156803-178485 GCA_020662805.1 Glaucomys volans
ATGGATGGATGGATGTGTGGATGGATGGATGGATGGATGGATGGATGGATGGATGGATGGATGTGTGGATGGATGGATGGATGTGTGGATGGATGGATGGATGGATGGATGGATGGATGGATGGATGTGTGGATGACTATATGGGTGGATGGATGGATGGGTGGATGAGTAGGTGGATGGATGGAGGAGTGGATGGATGAGTAAGTGGATGGGTGATGATGGGCAATTAGAAAGTAGAAGTATATGACATCTCTAGCTGAGAAGACAAAGGCCATTTGAAGGGCAATGCCAGTCTGTGCGGCCGGGTGAGGCACCATTCCATAGAACATGATCAGCTCCAACAACATTTTAGCAGCATCTTAGAAAAGAGGAGCTGGTGGGGCTGCCTTGGAATTTAGTGGATCGGGAGCTGCTACACTGTTCGAGCAGGAGAAGGCCACTTCAGCAAGGATCCATAGACTTGAAACGTCAGAGCTGAACTGGAGCAACTCCGTTGTAATGAGGTCCAACCTCCCATCACTTCTGCCCTCTGAATTCACAAATAAAGAAACTAAGGTTAAGGGAGAGGAAATGGCATGCAGTATTGTGCAGTTGGATCCTTCTAGAAATTCAGTTTCTATAGAAACAAAATGACTTCTTGTTTGTAAGGTTGCAGTCGGCAGACGCCAGGTGATGTTGAACGTCACGTCCTATACACAGGAACTCTGCTTGAGGAGACCTTGGAAAGTGTGTGAGAAGGAAGTCCCTGGGTGGCAAGGGCTACTGACCACCAAGTCCAGGGCACTGACAGGGGCTGCAGTCCTCACTGCTGGCATCCTCCCCAGCTGCAGGGAGCTTGGGACCTCACCTGCTTATGCAGTCGCATGCAGCCTCATGTCCTTGGACTGGGTGCAAAAGGTTCTCGGTCTTCTGTATCTGCCTTCATGTTCAGAGGCCGCTGCAAGCCCAGCTTCTCCAGGTCAGCCTAGTGCCCGTCTCCCGGATCTTCCCTGGGAGGCGAAGGGGCCCTGCCCCAGCGTGGTTTTATCCTGCACTTTGCTCCAGGGAGCAAGCACTCACCTTGCTCTGTTTGGGCCCCTATGGTCTAATGGTAAGGAACAAGTCACCCTCCAACAGCTTCACAAGGCAGGAGAGGAAGCTGAAAACACCGCCCTTCTTCCAGATGGGGAAACTGAGGAGGGCACTGGGCAGTTTTCCCAGGCTGACACAGGAAACGGACAGAGCCAAGACTCCTGCACCTCTCGGTCTCCCAAGCCAGCCCTGTCCACCTTCTTGGGTCTCAGCAGATACCAGAGGCCCAGCAGAGGCTGAATGCCAATCCTCCCTCGACAGATCCTGTGTGTCCTTCCTCCTGTCATATTCCAGTTCCACATCCTCCTTTTCACTTATTTTCATCCGCAAGCATAAGGTGAAATTCCCCAAAATCCCTGGAAGGTGGGGGGCAGCTGGGAGAGGTTTCAAAGGCCCCTTTCTAGAAACAGTCAACAAAGACATGGGAGGGATAGAGAGCAGCTCAGGGTAAACAGTAGGGCTGGCAGCGCCCGGGTCTGTGAATGGCCCCAGAAGCCCGCTAAGAGCATAACAGAAAGGACACAGGACAGGCCAGCCCACTGCCTTAGCGGCACTAATGGTCCCAGTGAAGTCTGCAGGGGCTTTGAGCCGCTTCCCCGCCCTTCAGGGAGATGAAGCAGCTGCAGGATCCGCCCTGCCTTTCCTCCCCTCATCCTGAACGGACAAGATCCAGAGCCGGGCACTGTTGTCCAGACCACACTCAGCTTGGAACCTTCTCTCTCTCCTCCTACACTCCCCCTCTGCACACCCAGCTCTGCCAAACCCATCCTCTCTGCAAACCCCACCTTAAAGACCTCAACAGAGAAGACAGTTGGAGCCTACTACATAAAAAGACTCGGGCTAGGGGCAAGGCCAGAAGGAGACCCACCTGCCTAGCAGACCTGAGAACTTAGCCAAGGGGCCCTCAGAGACTCAGGGACAGGGCAGACAGAGCTCCTAACAGAGCACGTGAGACACCATTTCTAATTCTACTCCTGTTCCTACCAAGCTGTGTGACTGCAAGCAAATCCTATCCCTCTCTGAGCCTCTTTCTTTAGCTATATAATGAGTGAGCTGGGGAAACCATGGTTTGGAAGTCACATGTTTAGGAGAGGATTCAGTGACCCCAGGCCCTTCATCTCACCCTGCACTGGGGCAGCCTACTTTCATCTGTTTTATTTGTAAGGGCTTGGGTAAGGTTTCATTTGAAAAACAAGTTTAGTGATCATAAAACAAAACCAAAAAAAAAAAATGCTTAAATCTATCAGTCCAGAGATGACCTCCGTGATTCCTTTCTTCTCTGCATCTGACTCTCAATCCACACCCAGAGTTTGGCCTGGCTGGCTGGCCTAGCTGGTCCTCACTCATGCATGCCCGTGGTCCCGATGAGACGACTATAGTAACCTTATGCCCCGATTTGGGTTTGGAAAGCAGGTCCCCACACACCTCCAGTGAGGACATCTGTGTCAAGTGTAGCCCAAGCATTCTAGCCACGAAGGACTACATGGTCCAGGAAGCAAAAGGGGCCATGGTGCTGGGGGCAGACTCCAAGAAGTGGCTTGGACCCAAGTACAGGGTCCAAAATGGGGACACAGTGAACACACTGCTCTGGTTTTGGGGGGAGCGGGGAGGTGAGCCATCAGGGTTCTGGTGCAGTTGCCTGGATTCGGCTCCAATTCTGTCCATGATTGCCATCTGAGATGACCAGCCAATGGCACTCTTAGCCTCAGTTTCCCCACTCAATCTAAGCCATATCTAGGCTTCCATCCAGCTCCCTGCTCCTGCCTCAGGCTCTTCCCTGGAGGTGGCCTTGGTTGTGAGTTTCCATGGGAGAATGGAAAGGACGTGGGGCAGAATTCAAGGCCCAGAGAAATTGGACCAAAACCCTCCAACTGGGGAATCCCAGGTCTTGGCCCCCTGGTTCTCCCTCTGCCATATTCCCAAAGTCAGAGAGACCAGAGAAGGGTGGGAGAGGAAAGGCAGAATAAGAAAGGACCACCTCCACCCATCGCCTCCCAGACCTCCCGCATCAGAGGAAGAGTTTCATTGCAAGCCTGGAGGAATTCCCAGCTGCTCCTAGGGGAGAGCACCTCATGAATATTCAGTCACCAGAGATGAGGCCTTGTTTGCTTCATCGAATTTCCCAAATGCCAAATGCCATGACAAACAGCAGCGCTGTCCTTGCTGCCTACCCACCTCCTGGGATGGGATGACCTGCACTCTGATCACTATCATTCCACCTCCCTCGCCCCACCTCCTCAGCTCCTCCACTGTTTGCCCTAACCCAGGCCCTCCCCAAAGCCCCGTGTGTGTCAAGACCCTCCACTGCCAAACCCCAAGCTGAGCAAACAAGAAGGTCTGAGCCAGGCAGGTGAACCGTCAGATCTCTAGGGCAAGGGAGGGCAAACAGACTCCAGGCTGGAGAGGCTGGTGGAGGTGGTGGGCGGGGACAGGGGAGTGCTTGAGGCCAGGGCTCAGGGGGCTCAGAGATAGGACATTTTGGCCTCTCATGGAAGGGAGAAGGAAGGAAAGAGATATTCTTAGCGCAGTGCGGGGAATCCTCCCTTCATTACAGCCGGCATCGCCCTCAGCACACAGACCTCCTTCAAAATGCAATTTCCATTTCACACAATGCAGAGGCCATCGGTGGAGCTGGTTAAGTGAGTGATACCTTCTTCCTGCACAGAACACTACAGCCATGAAAAAGAATGTGGTATAGATTTTTAAAAATAACCATGTCCATAATATGTTGCTAGGTGATATAAGGAAATTGCAGAGTTAGGCCTTCGAAAAACAAATAAATAAAGGAAATAAGTAAGTTAGTGCATGCACCAGGAAAAACATCTGTAAGGACATCCACTGACAGCGACCGTCTCGTTGGGCATGAGGATGCGTGAGCAGGGGTTTTTCACATTTCATAGTAAACATCTCCTACCTGTTCGAAGTTTGAGCGTTTTGCCATGATTGATTTTATAATCAGGAAAAACATTTTGGGGGCTGGGGAATGGCAAATTTCCCATGAACAGAGGATGACGGGGTTGCTGCTACTGGGCTGAGTAACTGCAGGGCTGGGGGAGTCTGAGCAACCGGCTATAGAGGGGCTTCCAAGGAGAGGATGAGGCAGGTGTGGCCCCTGCCTCCCCAAACCGTCCCCACAGGCCGAGCTCCAATCTGGCCTTCGCCTTGAAATCCGGCTGTTTACTTCATTAAGTGTTTGCCCAGGGCTCATTCTCTGGAGAAGCATATTAAACAACTTCTGTGAATTCCTTCCAATTTACAAAGCTCTTGCACATTTTCATTCATTCTTTCAGAAGTGTTCGGAGTCTGCCCTATGAGCCAGGTGCTAGGTGTCAGGATGGCGGACTATCTAAGCCTGACCCTGCGAGGAGCTCCCCCTGAACCAGGGGACAAGTTTCAAGTAGCCATGTTGGTGCCCCGTCCTCAGTGCTGTCACAGGTATGTCCAAGACAGGTTGGCGCACAGAGAGGTGTCAGTCCCGAGCCAGTGGTGGTGCTGAGCTTTAAGGAAGCTAAGACATCAGCCAGAAGCAGCAGCAAGGAGCCTGCAAAGAAGAGCTCTCAGTCACGGGGGTCCCCTGCGCGAAGGGCCCTGTGGGAGGAAACGAGATGCCTTCACTCAATCTGCGAGACAGCCCTCAGCAGTACCATGCCATGACCCCTATGCCACGATGGGGCAGATCAGGAAAGGCGCTGGCAAGCATAGGAGGCGGGGCAGGCTCGGAAGAGGCCTCTCAGGTTCAGGAGCAGGGAGAAGAGGATCTGCTAGTTCACTCAGGGTGCCCTGGCCTCCATCCCACACCATCTCCCAGCCCAGAGCTGACTGATCATTCAGAACTGACCCCCAGAGCCCTGGACTAACAAGGGTGGAGCTCTGGCTTCCCAGACCCAGAAGCAGCCCGTTCTGCCTGCCCTTGCCTTCCAGGGTGGGCTCTCTGCTGTGCGAGACTCAGCGTGGTCCTGGGCAGACAGGCCTCCCTCAGGGTCCCCTGAACAAACAAGGCTCCTATAAGTCTCCACACTTGGGTTCATGCTGTTCCCCTCCCTACCTGGAATGGCTTTCCTGCAAGCTTCCAAGGATAAGATGCAAACTCAGCTACCTCCACCAGAGAACCTTCTTCACCGGCACCCACCTGGGCTCTACCCTTCTCAGAACACCTCAGCTGTATGCACAGAATCCAAGGCCCTCACCGTCCCCTGATGATTTCTCTTTGCATGTGTCTTTGTTTTTCTGTGTAAGAGTGCACTTATCTCCGCACGTGTGTGCGTGTGCACGTGCCACTAGATTATAAATCCCAGAGGCAGGTGCTATGGTTTGAAAGTGTCCCCCAAAAGTTCATGCACTGGAAATTTAACCTTCAACTTTCACTTGCTGGTGATATTTGAAGGGAGACCTCTGGAAGGGCTAGATGAAGTCATGAGGATGGGACCCCCATGATGACATTGTGGCTTTAAAAGAAGAGAGGCCCAAGCTTGCACAGTTGCTCCGTCCCACCATATGATACCCTCCACCATGTCACGATGAAGTGAGAGCCCATACTATGCAGGGGCACCTCCTGGCCTCCAGAACCCTGAGCCAAATAAACTCTTTTCTTTGTAAACTACCCAGTCTGTGGCATTCAGTGATAGCAACAGAAAACAATCTATGGCAGCAGGATTGTGCTCTGTTCCCGCTGAGTGTCCAATCCTCCCAATCCGTAATGGTCACATTGGAAGGAAAATGCTCTATCTCTATCCCCATGGTTGAAACCTCCAACTCTCAGCCCACCCCAGGGAGCCCCTGCCAGGCCTATCGCCCCATGAGCTTATTCTCCAGGACTGGATGATTCGGGAGCATCGGCACAGCCCACTGAATGCCCGTTCGATCCTGTGTTGGCAGATCTTGCACCACCAGCTAACTCCATCACCCCTTGTCCACCTCTCCTTCTCCCACCCAGTGGCCACCCTTATGGCAGCCAGAAGAGGGACCAAGAACTCAGGGACACAAGGTCTCATTTGTGTCTCACAAACCAAGCATGAGTTCCAGACCAGAGGAGTGAGAGGTGACTCCAGGAGCATGCGCACTGTGGCCCTGAGCCCCGATGGGTCACTCCCCACCCCAGAGGATGCTCCATGTCCCTGCACAGTTCTTCCCAACCACAGTGCAGGGGGTAAGGACTGGAGAGGGAGACCGCCCTTCACAAAAACAGCTCAGTGAGGTGACCAGAGTGACTGCAGGCGTCAGCTACAAAAATGGGTCACTATGGAAGGAAAGAAAATTTAAAAGGAAAGACCTGTTTTTGCAAGCTGGTCTCAGCACTGCCTGGGAGCCGAGTGTCCCCGAGGGAGACAGAGAAATCTCAGTTTTCTTCCCCAGGATCACATGGACCACCAGTTCTCCAGACCCTGGACCCCAACAGCCAAAATAAACTCTGAATTGAAACCAGGGGCCACTCACCACCATCACCCTTCCCAGGGCTCCTCCTTGGGACCTCGACCTGGAACCAGTGTGGCCCCCGGGTGGGCACAGAGGGGCTATGTAGGCTGCCTCCCTCTGCTTTCTGGGTTGTTTCTGAACTGCTCCATTTTCTGCCAAGTGGAACACCCCGGAGAGACATGGCACTGAGAGATGGCACTGAGCTCTGAGGGGGGCAGAAATGGAGGCAAGAAGCTTGAGCTCCAGGCCAGGAGGGGCCTCCTAGGTGGTCCAGGGGCAGAGCCCAAGAGCTGAGGCCCAGAAAGGGAGGGGGCTTGCCCAGGCCACCGAAGGCTTCAGGTAAGTGCAGGCCTGATGGCAACAGGGGTGGCTCTTAGGGTGGCATCTGAGGAGGACGAGGAAGAGAACATGATGGGAAGCCAGGACCCCAGGGCCGGGACCAGGCTCTGCCTCCACAGTGTCACTTCCTCTCCAGGCCTCAGTCTTTTCATCTCTAAAACCGGAACACAACGTCGGCTCCATGGTGGTTGTAAGAACAGAATGAAATCCTCTGCAAACATTCTATAGAAATGAAAGGCATTATTAGCTGGCGTCCTCCTATCAAGAAAGCCCCCAAGTTGGCCATGGGTTGATAAATCTACAACTGGGAGGGTATGTGCTCTAGACTGATTGCTTGTGTCCCCACAAAACCCATGTGTTGAAATCCCAACTGCCCTTTCAGGGTGTGGTGGCCTGTAATCCCAGCAACTGGGGAGGCTGAGGCAGGAGGATCGAGAGTTCAAAGCCAGCCTAAACAACTTAATTTCAGACAATTGCAACACAATTTCAGAAGCCCTAAGCAACTCAGCAAGACCCTGGCTCTAAATAAAATATAAAAAAGGGCTGGAGATGTGGTTCCATGGTTAAGAGCCCCTAGGTTTCCATTTTAAAAAGAAAAGAAAACCCAACCCCCCAGTGGGATGGCCTCAGGAGGGATCGCCTTTGGGAGATGATGATTATGACATGAGGACAGAGCCTCATGATGGCATTAGTGTTCTTACACAAGAGGTCCCAGAGAGCTCTCTTGCTCCTTTTCTCCTTTTAGAACACGGCAAGCAGACAGTCATCCATGAACCAACAAGCAGGCCCTCACCAGGCACCAACTCTGGCAGCACCTTGATCTTGGGCCTCCAGCCTCCAAAATGGGAGAAATGAATGTCTGTTGTCCCAGGCTCCCAGTGTGAGGCATGTTTATTATAGCAGCCGACAAACTAAGGCAGAGGAGGAGTTCCTGGTAGGAATCCCTCTAATTTTCTGTATGTGCAAAATTTTCCAAAATAACAAGTATGCCCAGACTCTGCAGCGTGGGACCCCACGCTCCTAACTACCTTCTGTTCTTCTTCCCATTTCACAGAGACTCAGTGACTCGTTTTAGAGTGAAATTCAGGCCAAACTGTACATCCTGCCCTGAGCACTCAGCCCACCCCCTCAGGCCTGGCCTTTCTCCAGCTTGAAGCCACTTCTGGGAGTGGCCGGCTTCCTTTCTCTTTCCTATTTCTGAACACAGTTGCAGCAAGTCAGGGCCATTGAGCTTCTCCGTGCACAGCATGTTAGCAGATCCCACCTGACCCCTGCAAGGCCCCCCACAGGCTTCATCCTTTCCCTCCACCTCTGTTCCTGCTCCATCCAACCCATCTCCTCCCCATAAGCACCTGCTCGGTGTGTTCTCTGCCTGTCCTCAAATAGGCACAAATCCTTGGAAATGATGGAGCTTGGTTTTGACTATGTGTGCTGAATTTTCACACATGACATTGTGCTATGAATGCTATTCTGCATTTTACTTTTTCTAACCAGCACTGTGTTTCTGAGATCTAACCTTGGGGCTGTCGTGTCTGGTTAGATGATTCTAACAGGACCCAGTTATCCCACCGTCTGCACCACGGCAGCCTGCTTTTCCATCCCCACTGATGGACGCCAAGAGGCCTCCAGCCTGCCTCACCACTGCCAACACACGCCACACGTTCCTTCAAGGACGGCAGGGGACTTCCTGCAGGATTCGTTCTTGGGAGGAGGATCATTAGGTCATAAGACATATGCATATTCAATTAAATAAGTTAGTAATTATTTGAGTTGGTGTCTTAATCCATCCTGTGCTGCTATGACAGAACACCTGAGACTGCGTAATTTATAAAGAACAGAGATTTCTTTCTCACAGTTCTGGAATCTGGCAAGTTCAAGTTCAGGAAGCTCACAGTTGGTGGGAGCCATTTTGCTGCATCATCCCATGATAGAAAGCAGAAGGATAAGAGAATATGTAAGAAGAAGAGAGGAAGGGGAGACAAACCCATCTTTCATCACACACCTACCCCCACGATAACTTAGTCACTATCTCCATGATGGCATTAATCCACCTAACCCATAAAAGGTACTCTTTCTCATTGCTGTTGCTTTGGAGGTTAATTTTTCAACACATGGACTCTGGGGGACACATTCAGACCACAGCCATTGGTATTTGTAAGTTGCCTCAAACAGGGTCTAAAACATCTCAAGCCCTGAATCTGGTTTGTTAACTAAAAATAAGTAAATAAATGGCACTAAACTTGCCAGATTGATTTCCAAAATCAGTATCCCAGTTTACCCTCCTACCTGAATCAGGAGGTTCCCACCCACTTCCTCAGCAGCCCTGGGTCTTATCCCTGACTTCTGCCATCCTGAGGAGGTCCAAGTCGTATTTCATTGTTTGTATCTACAGCCTTTGATTACTCGTGTCTAGACCTCTTTCCAAATTCTGGCGAATCATTTGGTCTGTTTTCAAAAGAGGAAGCAGTGCTAGGAATGTGTGTCCACTCTGCAGAGTAAGTTTTGGGGTCACATCTGCTGGAGGTTGACTTCATGTCTTGGGAGCAGAAGAAGAAGAGACAGAAGAAAAAGGTCCAAAAAAATGTGGAAGGAGGAAGTAGATGAGAAGGAGAAAGTCGTTTTCATTGCAGGTAAGTTGCTCCAGTCAACCAATCAGGGCGCACCGCCCTTACCAACGCCCAATCCACGACACAGTGGGACTCCAGGCTACCTGACATCAGAGTCACCCAGAACTTCTGGAAGCACAGCTTGCTCCGGCCTCAGGGTTTCCAATTCTGTGGGTCCGGGTGGGGTGAGAATTTGCATCTGTAGCAATTCCTGCGCTCTGCTGAGCTGCAGGTCCGAGAAGCATTGCTTTAGACGCCCCACCGTTGCAGGGCTGGCACGGTGGGTGGGGCTTGGCCTGCAAAAACCTCCATCAAGACTTTCAAAGAACAATGAAGTCCAACTGGCACCCAAAGGGCCTGTCTCCCCTGCATGAATTAATGCCAGCTCTCAGCTCCGGGGCCTGCCAGGGTGAGGTGAGCGAGGTCCCAGGAGCCAAAGTTAAGGAGCTTCCTCTCAGGGTCATTTCTGTGCAGGGTCTGCATCTGAGGGACAGCGTTCCTTCAATGCTGCACCCCAGTGCTGTGCTTGCCTCCCACCGCCCTGCCCCACCCTGTCACCTCTCTCCTGCTCTTGACCAAGGACTGTCACTTTATTCATCATGGTGTTTGCATCACACACGTCTTCTCATTCAACTTCCTGACAACCTATGAAGTCCCATTTGACAGATGGGAACATAGAGGCTGGAGGCTCTGCTCTCTCCTCCAATGGCTTTGCAACGCTGCTGCTCCCATCCTGCGCAACCTTATGGTGCTGTGACCCCTTTTGTCCTTCAGTCCCTCATCATGCTTTTTTGCATCCTCCTCAAAGTTCTGTATATCATTGAGACTATCATCCTCTGTCATAAAGAAGAACTTTGAGAAGTCAAGGGCATCAAAGCCACCAAGCTGGTTGGTCCCTGCATGCTCCAGACTGCAGCCAAGCTGGTCATTGTCACTACTCAGCAGCGCGGGGCTTCTCCACCTGGGATGCGCTTGCCCTGCGTGCCTCTGCTCCTCTGCTTTGCCTGCACTCGTGTCAGAGCTCAGGCAGCGCCTTCCAAGAGGACTGCCAGCCCAGCCGCACTGGGCATGTGGCAGGGCCTGACCTCTCCCTCCTCGCCTGGACCTAGCTCCTCCACCTTCACCCCGTCTGAGCCACCATGAGGCTGTGTGCTCCGCGTGGCACACACGTGCCAGGCTCAGTCACCACTGCATTGGCAGCAGGAACACAGGACATGACCCACTGCCACACCTGCTGCTGTCACTCCAGCAGAGCCAGCTCCAATTCACCTCCTCAGGCAAAGCCGGGAAGCAGAGGGAGCAGCCCGACAGCTGGACCCCAGACAGGGTCCTGGCTGCCTCCCACAGGGCTCCACTCCTCTCCAGGAACTTGCTCATTCCCTAGGACCTCTGTTCACTCTGGGTGTGGCTGGCCCACCACCACAGCTGCACAGCCTTCAGGGAGGATGGAGGCTGAGGTGGGGCTTCCTGGGGGCACAGCAACATGCTAGGAAGAACAGGGGTGTGCTGGAAGAACTCAGGGCCCAGGTCTGCCCCTGGGAGCAGGGAAGGAGAAATAAAATATAATACACAAAACTTGTCCCTGTCCCTCCGACCTCCTCTCCCCTTAATTTTTTGCCTGGATGGCATCACATAAAGTACAATCTAAAATTTGTCTTAAAGCAAAAAAAAAATAAGTTGCCCAAGAATGACTTGGAAGGAGGCAAGGAAACAGAGGTCAAGGAAAGGTGTGTAAACACACAGCACAGTGCATGTATCTATGTATGAGTGAGGGTACAAATAGACCCTGGGCCTTTCAGGTTCACATCCACAAGTAAAATCACACCCCTCTGATCCCACACACATGTCCTTGCCCTCACCCCCAGTGCATTTCCCTGGCTAGGCCCCAAACAGCTCTGCAAAGGGACATGGTGAGGGCCAGGGAAACAGCCTGTAGTTGTGACAACATGTAGGTCAAGGCCAGCAACACCTCTGGGATGAGGAGGGCAGAAGAAACACTCTTAGAGACAAAAGGAGACAGAGGTGAATCTAGCCAGGCCAGTCCACCCGGGAAATCACCAAGGACACACCTGGATAAGGAGATGTAAACGGCCAGGCAGGGCTGGGGCTGAGGAGAGGCTTAGATGCAAATGAGCTCACCAGGCCTCTACCTGAATCAAGCCCAGTTTTATTTTTTAACCCTCGTTGGACAGAATTAGTCTCCAAGCTGAGGGAGCAGGGCTACCGAGGAAAAGCTGAGACCCAGCCCCAGAGTGTGTCCCAGTGGACTACAGAGAAGGGACTAAGGGCCCAAGCTCAGAGGAAGTCCAGACCTCAGCCTGGGGCCTCTCCCTGTGGCTCCCAGGAGTCTGCTCACAGTCTAGACTCCAGCGTGAGGAACATGGACGCAGATGCCCTGCACCTGGCCAAGGGGCCAGGCTGGCAGCAGGAGTCTGGGGCCTGAGGGTGAAAGGACCAGGAGAAAGGAGGGAGTCAGGGCAGGAAATCAAAGGCTAGAGGACAAGAAAGAGGAGGAAGAAGCTAGGGTTTCCCTGGCTTTCCCAGAGGGGAGCAGGAAAGGGAAAACCCTGAACCAACCTGCTTGTA
Source organism: Glaucomys volans (assembly GCA_020662805.1). NCBI lineage: Eukaryota > Metazoa > Chordata > Mammalia > Rodentia > Sciuridae > Glaucomys > Glaucomys volans. The sequence goes on from JAJEJO010001251.1 coordinate 168,818, forward strand.
GGGCCGCTTCTCCAAAGGATTTGACTAGAAAGACACAGGTCTTTCTGTGTCCTAATCCCCCCTCAGTCAGTGGGTGACCTTGGGCAAGTCACTTAACCTCTTGAACCTTGGCTTCATTACCCATAAAATGGGAAAGAGCCATCCCAGCCTGCTTCCCTCACAGAGCATCCGGGCTCAAGTGAGATAATGGATATGAAAGGGCTTTATAAGGAATCAGCCTGGGACTTGGGGCCAGGAGGTAAGAGCCTCCCTCACCACAAAAGCGATTAGGTGTTCTGGGATGAGCTGGGCTTTATTCCTAATGTTTCTGCCCCTCGAGTTCCCATATCCGCTGATTTGGGGCGAGGTCAACCCCACATGGCCTTGGGGTCAGTAGACTAGCTCTGGCACTAGTCACCTGGGTGGCCCTGGGCAAGTCACCTCCCCTCTCTGGGCCTTAGCTGCTTTGAGTGCAAATGAGGATGTCGTGCTGGATGCCTCCCAGGCCCGGCACAGAGCCTGCTTACTATGCAGGCAGCGAGTCCTGCTGAGCTCTTGGTTAATGGTGACCCGTGAGAACTCAATTTGTGTTTGGTTTTAGTTTTTGCTGCTTTCGCAAGAAATTCTCGGCATCGCACAGAGGAAGGGCAAGCATCTTCGCTTCCTCTCAGAGTGGGGAGATTGGGCCTTTATGTTTCTAAGACCTGGGCCTGTCTTAGCCTGAATCACGGGTAAGCAGGCCTTTTCCCATGACGTGAGTGCAAAGTCCTCTCCGTCTGGCTGTCAAATACCGTCATGGGAGAAAGACTGGAAGATGCAGGCACTTTGGGGATGAGCCCAAAGAAAGGAGGAATAAAAACAATGCGGAGAAAATAGAGAAATGAAGGGGGAGAGGGATCCAGGACATGTGTGGACTCCTGGGCCCCATCCCCCAAAGTGCTCCAGATGGTCTGGGGCCCAGGAAATGCCAAGTCTGGTGAACCCAGTGTGGCCCTGCTAGACAGACATCGCATGAGCACCCCAGCTCAGTGTGGGACTGGGGCACCAGGCCAGCCCCCTACCTGGGCTCACCAGGTCAGAACCTCACCTTGAGGGACAGTCTGTCTTGCCAGGTGACTGCAGACCTCACCCACTGAGCTTCTGACTATTATTCAAGGCCACTTCTCTGCAACCCCAGAACATTCATAAGCACCTTCCATGTAAATGAAGGGGGTTCTTGCTGGCCCTAGCGCCAAGCCTGAACGGCACGCCTTCACCTTAAAGCAATATTTCTGTACCTCAGTGTTAGGTCTAATTGGGCGGCTGCAGGGGGAGGGAACATGGTCACCTAGCAACACACTGTGCCAGAAGTGACCAATGAGGCACACCTGCTGACCCTGACGTCCACCTTGGGTCCACCTTTTCCTGGACAGAACCCCTTGACCCCCTTCCTCTGTATAAAAACCCTGAGCAGCCAAAGCCACGTGCGATTTCTCCTGGCTCTCCCACCCCGACTTTCACCCCCGGGGGGCTAGAGATTTCGCCCGGGACACACATTCCAATAAAATCAAGCTACCACTATTGTCTGACTCTGGCGAGTGCATCCTTTTTGCCCGCCGCCGCCTTTGGGACCTCTACCCGCTGGGGTCCTCCCGTCACCCTTTCTTGAGTTTTACACTCAGCACTATGGACACTTGGGACCAGATCATTCTTTATTGTAGGGAGCTGTCCTGTGAATTAGCAGTGTCCCTGGCCTCTACCCACGACATGTCAAAGGCAAGCCCCCCGCTGTGACACCAACATGTCTCCAGACACTGCCGATTGTTCCCTGGAAGGTAAAATCTCCCCAGCTGACAGCCACTGCCTTAAAAGTTCAGAAATAGGGCAGCAATTCGCTGTGGCTGGTTTTCTTTCCCCCAGCCCTCCCAGCTCCACCTTATCTCACCAGGACATTTGATGAATTTCTGGGGATGATTAAAATCACACGTCTCTTTGAAGACTCACTGCAAAAAAAAAAAAAAAAAAAAAAAAAGTTTGGACTTTGTAATGAAATCAACTGGTAGAATCCGTGTGCCTCAGATGCAAGACATGCTAGAATTCTCTCCCGGCCAGCTGGGAGAGGAGGACAATTTAGGATCTAAGGGAAGGGACTCAGAGATCGAGCCTCACTCCATCCCTGGCCCAAATCACAGAACCCAATTTGAGTCCAATCAAGCTATTATTGATGCCTGTGAGTCCAGCGGATCTGATGTCCCAGCAGGAGTCCCTGCTGGCTTCAGAGAGGACTGTCTAGGTTTAAACGGAATGCCAGCCAGTGTCTGGAGGAGCAGAAAGCATCCTGGCTTCCAAATGATCTAGAAAAATTTAGCCTGAGAGACAGGTCTCCAAGCAACAAAGTTAGGCTGGGGCTTCATGCCACTGAGAGGCTGAACTCAAACCAAGGACCATGGCCTTGCCACTGGACCAGTAATGCCCCCACCATGGTTTGGAAGTGAGGTGACTCCCAAAGCTCCTGTGTTAATTCAATATGTGAAACTATTAGATTAAGAGAGCTGTGCCAGGAGCAGTGGCGCATGCCTATAATCCCAGCACTTGGGAGGCTGAGGCAGGAGGATCACGAGTTCAAAGCCAGCCTCAGCAACTTAGCGAGGTCCTAAGCAACTCAGTGAGACACTGTCTCTAAATAAAATACAAAATAGGGCTGGAGATGTGACTCAGTGGTCAAGTGCCCCTGGATTCAATCCCCAGTACAATAATAATAATAGCCGGGCGTAGTGACGCACGCCTGTAATCCAAGCGACTTGGGAGGCTGAGTCAGGAGGATCGCGAGTTCAAAGCCAGCCTCATCAACTTAGCGAGGCCCTAAGCAACTCAGTGAGATCCTGTCTCTAAATAAAATACAAAATAGGGCTGGGGATGTGGCTCAGTGGCCAAGTGTCCCTGAGTTCAATCCCTGGCTCAAAAAAAAAAAAATAATAATAATAATTATAATTATAATCAAAGAGAGCTATAGCCTAGCCAGTGGGTTAGTTCATTTGATGGATTAGTAATTTGACAGGTAGGCAAGTGGGGCATGGCCGGAGGAGGTGGGTCACTGGGGGCATGCTCTTGGAGATTATACCTTGTCCCCCTGGTTCCTGCTTCTCTCCCTCTGCTTCCACCACGAGTTGAGCAGCTTTCTTCCATCATGCTCTTCTGCCATGATGTTTTCCCTCACCTCAGACCCAGAGCTAGCTGACCATGAACTAAACCTCTGAATCCATGAGCCCAAAATAAACTTCTCCTCTAAGGTGTTCTTCTCAGGTATTTTGGTCACAGTGACAAAAAGCTGAACAATATAGTCCAGCGGAGTTGGAGAAAGGCCAGAGCTCATGGATACCTGGGGACACTTGGGATTTACCAGGAAAACAGTAGAGGAACTGTCACTATACAATGGTCCACAGAGGTCTCCAAGAGCCAAGGAGAACTCTACTCAGAACTTCTCATTTCTGGACCATGTTGCAGAAAAGAATTTCAGTACACATCCAAGTATAAGTAAAAGAACAAGAGATTTATTATCAAGTGACAATAAACGCAGGAGAATGAGAGTGCGGGCCATCTCCAAGAGACAGTGTGTCATCTTGTCTTGGTCTGGGTTTTAACATTTGTAGAGGGACAGTAGCTGGGGACTGAACCAGAGGTGGAGTCAAGGGCAGGGTCATAAAATTTCATGCCAGTTTTCTTTGTTGTATATCGCCCTGAATGTTCTAATCATGCTACTTCCTACACACACGTCTTATTAGCATCTAAAATCTCCACCCAGGGCTGTGTGTCTTTACCAAGGTCTTTAGAGTCTACACTCCTGAAATGAGTGCTTCCTCCAGGCGCCTTGTGGTTGTCGTGAGGATCTGTTGTTTTGTCAGCCATTGGCAAGTTGCAGGCCAGGACAAGTGATCAAGGACACAGGCTGGGTGGCTCTGGAGTTGTCTCTTCCGTATTCCAATGGCTTATGCATGTTTCTCTTTTGAGATTCGGTGCTCTCTTTGTATCCTTAAATTCCTATCTGAGAACTACTAAAATCCTTGCTTGCTCCAATATGGCAGCTGGATCCAGGTGAAAGGACGAGGTCCCCTGGTGCTTTACTATATGGTGGCAGCACTGCCATCTCAGAGCCATGCCATGGGCACTGCTCAGGGGGAGTTCCCAGTTGTTAAACTGCCCCTCTCCTCTTTGATGTGGAGTTCTCAGCAAAGTCCTCCATTATCATCTGCTATATTTGCCTAAATTTCTCCCAAAGGTCCAAGTGTTTAAAGGCTTGGTCCCCAAGGAGGCACTTTGTGGAGGTGGTAGAACCTGTAGGAGATGGGGCCTAGTGGGACTCCTTTCGTCATCAGGGCCATGAAAGGGACTGAGAGACCCAGGCCCTCTTCTGGTTCTCTTTGGCTTCCTGGCTAGTGATCAGGTGAGCAGATTTGCTCCACCACGCATGCCTGAAGCTGGGGAGGAAGGACGTCACATGCATGGCGCTCCACTAAAGCTCAGATGGCAGTTGGCAAGGGAAAGCAGGTTTTATTCAAAGCCAGTTGAGGAAGACAGAGGAGACCTTTTTCTTTCTCAAAAGCACATCTTCAGGGACTAGGAGCATGGAAAACTTTTATAAGAGGGGGAACAGTGGGATCCGAGGCAGGAAATACACATCGGTAAATTTGGTTGGCTGTGTTCATCAGAAACACATCACAACTCTGTTTCCCCAGTGCCTGTCCAGGCCAGGGGGTGGCCCCTCAGCCCCCATCCTCTGTGTAAGGAAGTTCAGAAGCTAAAAAAATTCAGAGCTGCTAATTTCAAAGGGGCTGCTTCACTCCCTGCCTTTGCCATCTGGCATTCCCACCAGAGGCCTAAAAGCAATGGGTCCGCCTAATCCTGGGCTAAAATGAAACCTCTAAAACCATGAGACAAAATGAACCTTTTTGCTTTATGGGTTGATTATCTCAGGTATTTGTTATAGTGACAGAAAACTGACTAACACAACATCTCTTAACTGAATCAAGGTTGATATGTATGGGGCTCAAGGAAAGCCTAGGGGATGCTGTAAGAGAAGGTCACATGGCATGGGTGGCCAAAGAACCTGGGCCGTGGACTTCGACCAGACTGCAGTCAGGTCCCAGGGCAGCTAGTCACAAGCTGCTCTGTCTACAGCAAGTAACTCAACCTCTCTGAGTCTCAAGGTTCTTCTCCGGAACATGGAGCTAACAAGAGGAAACTATATTGAAAGACTTTGGGATTTCTTGATGTGAAATCGGGAATTACATATCTGTTCTTCTTCTGGTTCCTGGTATACAACTCCTAAAATCCTGGGAATGTCCCAAAGTGATAGGTGTCTTTTTGTATTCTGATGGCTGATGGTTGTCAGCCTAGGCAGGATAAGGTGACCAGACCCTGGAAATATCAAGGCTGAATTAGAGGGTTAGGGCTTTCAGCCCTGAACCTCCCAACCTCTGAGCGGGGGAAAGGGGCTAAAGATTGAGTTGATCACCAACAGCCAATCATGCCCATGTGATAAAACCTACATAAAAACCCAGAAGGACAGGGCTGGGGAGCTTCCAGATAGCTGGACACACAGAGGGTGGTGGCCCAAAGACAGCATGGACACTCTGCTCCCCGCTGCCTTGCTGTCCTGGGCATCTCTTCCTCTCTAGAGCTTGCAATATACTTTACGATAACCTGTAAACGTAAGTGTTCCCTGAGGTTGGGAAGCCCCTCAAATAAATTAATCAAATCCAAAGAGGGGATTGTGGGACCCCCAATTTATAACTGATTGGTCAGAAACACAGATAAAACAACCTGATGCTTTCAATTGGCATCAGTAGTCGGCGGGACAGTCTGGTAAGATTGGGTCCTCAACATGTAGAATCTGACACTGTAGACAGTGTCAGAATTGAATTGAAACTGGGCGTAGTGGCACACAACCATAATCCCAGCTACTTGGGAGACTGAGGCAGGAGGATCACAAGTTCAACACCAGCCCAGGCAACTTAGCAAGACCATGTCTCAAAATAAAATTGTTAAAAATGGCTGGGGCTGTAGCTCAGGGGTAGAGTGCTTACCTAGCATGCACAAGGCCCTGGTTCAATTCCCAGTACCCATCCCCCCTGCCAAAAAAAGAATTAATTGAATTGAATGAGGGGATACCTTGCTGGTGTCTTCTGCAGAATGGATTACTCTCTGGTATGGGGACCTCTGCATTTGGTCACAAAAGCCTTCTGCTTTTTTTATTTTTATTTTATTTTATTTTTTTTGCGGTACTAGGGATTGAACCCAGGGCCTTGTGCTTGCAAGGCAAGCACTCTACCAACTGAGCTATAGCCCCAGCCCACACAGAAGCCTTCTGTGTGGATTATTGAGTCAAATTATAGATCTGAGTCTGTTTAAGATTCGTGGAAATACAGGCAAAACTTTGGCACAGTGTGCGACAGAGTCCTCAGCAAGGGTGCTTGACTCTTGTGACAACCCATCTCTCAGGCATACCAGAAGTGACTTCTGCCATCCCCACAATGCAGTGTGTGGAGAGCACTTGCTTGCGTGGGTGGCAGAACTGGGGTCACCAGCTCCAGAAACCTGCCTGTATCCAAAGAGAGCAACCCCAGTCCAGGCCACCGTGACACACTTCTAGTAGGTCTAGAGGCCTAAGGACAGATTTCTGCAGGAGAAGGTCAACTCCAAGAGCACCCACTGATCAGACCCCACTGGGGAATTCGGAGGTCTTTATCTTCACCTGTCAGGTCATGAGGCGGCACTCAGAAGACTGTGTGGCACTCCCAGTTGGTGCGGCTCCCTGGTAGCTGTGAGCTGGGCTTGGGGTCCCTCAAGAATCAGGAGCATGCCTTCCCAGAATCCTCCACCACCCTGTGGCATGGCAACTGAGGACCAGCATGCACATTCCAGACCATAGGGCAGAAGGTGCTACTGATTCCAGCAGGGACCTGCGGGTGACCCCTCCTGCTGAGGCCACAAGGACAGGGCCACACGGCCTCTTGGGAAGGCACAGCACATTTCCTCAGATCCCCTCAGAGAAGAGGCATCTCAGAGGAAAGCCAGGGCCAAGGCCACCTTGCAGTAAGCCGCACTTGGCCTTCCTTCCCCTTTCACAACCCTTATCATGCTTCATTGTTTACTCTCTGTCTCCACCACCCAGCCGAAAGCCTCACAAGGGCAGGGACCTGGCATGACTTGCTCTTTGCTGTATCCCCAGCAACTATTCCCAATGTTTGATGAATGAATACATAAATAACTTTAGAATGCAAACGTTAAAGTGATTTGAAAAGACAACATGGGATATCATTAAATCAGGCCATCTGGAAACACTGCGTAAGCCCAGGGTGGCTGCTAAGGCTGATGCCCGGTGGTTCATGAGGCTTCGTGGAAACCGCAGTGCCCTCTAATGAAGACATGTTATCTAGTGTGACATGTGTGTGCACAGCCAGCAGCAACTCAGCTCTGCACTCTGGTGGGACTTTGCCCAAGTCTATTAAGAGTGAATGCAAACCAGTGAGGTGGTGTGTGCCTGCAGTCCCAGCTGCTCAGAAGGCTGAGGCAGGAGGATCCCAAGTTCAGAGCCAGCCTCAGCAATTTAGAAAGGCTCTAAGCAAATTAGCAAGACACTGTCGCTCAAAATCAAAACTTTAAAAAGGGCTGGAGATGTCTCTCAGTGATTAAGCACCCCTGGGTTCAATCCCTGGTACAAAAACAAAGAGAGAGACAGAGTGAATTGAAACCAGCGAGGTGGTGTGCACCTGTAGTCCCGGGTACTCTGAAGGCCAAGGCAAGAGTATTGCTTGAGCCCAGGAGTTCAAGACCAGCCTGGGCAACATAGTGAGCCCCCCATCTCAAAAACAAACAAAAAAAAGAGTGAATCCACGGAAATACTGCCAAGAACCCTCAAGGGACTGTCACTCATTGCAGGACCTCTGAACTTGAGCACCTTCAAAGGGAGGACTTGCACTTTCCCTAGAACTTCCTGCAAGTGGGGAACTGTACATTGATATTGCCCTGGTCTTGAAATCAACAGAAGATAAACTCATAAGAGGCCTCCGTGAATCCCACACCGTCTGCACGCATGAGGTGTCCTGAGTGGAGAGAAATGTGGAAAGGGACCACAGGGTCACTTCCTTGGACTGCCGTGACATTGCTGCTCTAGTTAGCCACCCTATGCCTCTCCTTCCACATGGCAGTGGCTTAGCCACCCTTGATATGTTTACTCTCAAAACAAAGCAATAGCTCCCAGCCTTCAAAGGGCCACTCGCTTTTACAAAAAGCAACAACCTCAAAACCAGTATAACCCCCACTAGGAAAATATCCCATGGTTTTGGACTGACCATCCTGCCATTGCTTCCTGGAATGTCAAGCCATTATTGACCTCTAAGTCCACTCCAGAATGTTATAAACATATTCCATCTCTGGCCAGTGATGCTTCCCCTCTCCCCACTGGGGCTGCGCCTGGCCACAAGATACCAGAGAGTTCTGATGGCCACTTGCTCACCACTTGAGAGCAACATCATCTGGCCATGAATTGATAAAGAAGCCCTAGAGATGATCACGAGAGTCAAGTCTCCTTCAAACTAATTCTATGTTCTTGCAATTACAAACCCTTTTTGCAAATCTTTCCCGAGGACAGGCCTTCCCTCTTAATTATGCCACAATGTATGCATCCCTGAAATTAGAGGCCTCTGCTGGCCATTATGACGAGATGCTTATCTTCAAGCTTGAATATACACTTCGGCATGCTGATGTGCTCGACTCTCTAATATGCAGGCTTCCAGAAACCTGCCCCAACAGCAGCCTCCAGAGAGGAGAGCTAACGGCGAAAATGGAGGAATGGATTAGACATGGTAAGGAGTGCACTAAGCACCCTGGGCTGCTGAGAGAAATGACTTCAAAACAAACCCATTCGCCTCGAGGGAGAAAAGACCTCCCTATTCCGACCTCAGCAGCAGAACAGACTTGGGGAACATGTAGTGTAGGGACAAGCAGACCTCCGTGAAGGACAGAGGCAGAGAAGTGTAGCACATGTCCTCACTTCCAAGGCTCTTCCAAGTCAACAGGGAGAGGCCGTCCACACAAAGGTTACAAGTCTCATGTCCAAATGACAACGTAGAGGAAGTGGCCATAGGAACACAGAGCGGAGTGGATTCTAAGCTTGGATGACCAAGAAGGGACCTGTGTGGAGTAGGATTTGTACAGAGGAAACTGGGCTCTGCACAAGTAGTTGAGGGGCAAGGTTAAGGCCCTGGGTGCCTGAAAGGGGCCCCAAAACCCTCCCGGGCAGTGGGAAGAAGGGGTGCACAGAGGTGCAGTGGAGACTGGCAGGAGTCTAGGGCCTGGGAAGGCAGACTCCAGAAGCAGCAGACCTTGGGTCCTGGCTGGCCTGAGACAGTCCCAGTTCCTTCAGTTGTCCCCTGAGGTTATTCAGTTTCCCCTACACTCTCAAGACTGTCCCAGTTTGAGTGGAAAACTATATGGTCACTCAAGTTAGCAGACCTCCGAGCAGCCACCTACTGTACCCACAGGCCTCCAGTAAGTACCTGGCAACTGAGGTCACACAATCCCACCCTCCCTGGCCTCTTTGTGCCTGCCAGAGCCTGTCCGCACGGCTCCTTTCCCATCCCATCCCTTAGAAGCCCTGGCTTCCCCAGGTGAAGGAAAATGGTTGATTTTTTTAAAAAGAGAGAGAGAGA
>JAJEJO010001251.1:178585-201778 GCA_020662805.1 Glaucomys volans
ATAGCTCAGTTGGTAGAGTGCTTGTCTTGCAAGCACAAGGTCCTGGGGTTCAATCCCCAGCACCGCAAAAAAAAAAAACAAGAAAGTGTTCAACCTCACTAGTAATGTTGAAATACAAATCATAACAACCAACTAGTTTTATACACACCAGGTTTATTAAAAAAAAATTAAGTCTGACAATGTCAAGTGATGATGGACTAATGGACAGCCTCATGCATCGTTTGGTAGAAGTCTCCTTAAGGGAAACTCAGCCCCCTCTACCAACACAGAAGATGTACCCCTCTGACCCAGTGGTCAGCTCTTACCTATGCAGTAGTGCCCGTTACCCACCATTTCACATCCCACTGTTTCAGCTACCCATGGTCAATCATGGACCAAAAATATTCAACAGAAAATTCCAGAAATAAACAATGCATCAGTTTTAGATAACATTTGGTACTGTATGTTGTTCTAATTGTTCTATTTTATTACCAGTTATTAGCGTCCAGCATCCACTGGAGGTCTTGGAACATATGCTCCAGGGTGAGGAGGGATTACTGTATGTTCCAGAAGGGCTCTCAGAGCCACAGCACAGGGAGACCCATGTCTCCTTGCACTGGTGAATGCTCATGTGCCCAAGAGGAACAACAAAAAAAATCTAAACATCCATTATCAGAAGATTGGACAAATAACACTTAGCCTGTCATATTATGAATATTATATAGGAACTAAAATGAACAAACCAGAAGTACAACATTATTGGAAAATCCTCAGTAGTGTGAGGGGGGAAGCAAGTTGCAGATTTGTACAGTATAATGCTATCTATATGCATTTTAAAGTACCCGAAGTTTCTGTGTAGGTGTATGTGGGAGGGTAGTTTGTGGAGACACATGCATATCAGAAGTATAAAAGTATGGAAATGATAAGCTCCGAATTCAGAAAAGCGGTTACCACAGAGGAAGAAGCAGGGACAGAGGCTGAGGCTGGGGCTGGGGGTTGTTCAGAGAACTTATATTAAATCTGTAATATTTTATTTTTTAAAAAAAAGAAGATCTGAAGCCAATAGGGCAAAATCTGAAAATATGATAAAACCAAGTGATGGCTGAATGGATGTTCCTTATGTTATTGGAAATCTTCTTGAAATATCTCACTATAAGTACAAAATGAGAGGGTTCAGGCATGACCATTGGGGAGCATGGTTGTCTGAAAATACAAAGGTTGTAGAATTAAGAGGTCACAGGCCACAGGAGCCTGGAGTGACTCCCAGCCCCCTGCATGTGTGACCCCTGCTCACAAGCCTGGGGGGCTAAGGTGGGGCAGGTTGACTCTCTGGCTGACCAGGGACAGGCCTGGCAGGGGAGTGGGCTCCCTCAGCTCTCCTTCCCCTCTTCTGTCTTTGGCTGGTTCCCGTTGGTCCCTTTCCCAGTTGGTCTTCATCATGTAAAAATATCTACTTGGACACATTTCCTCCCCACTTGGTTGTCACAGGAAAGAACTGAGTTTTCACCTCCTATACTAAGATGAAAATGTTTGTTACGGCCCAATATAACCCAAGGTATAAATTTGTTCGCAGGGCTCAGATACAAGCAATGCCACATTATCATGTGTCTAAATCAAACCCAACTTGGCTATAAGTCCCCATCTTCAAGGACAGGCAGAAAATTCCATCTTGCTCATGATTTGGAGGGTTCCTGTCCTGCTTGAAGGTCATAAAAAAGCTAGGAAGATTATATATTCCAAATTCAGCCCAAGACAGTCACCACTGACATGTCCATTACCCCAGCTGCCATGTCCTTTGAAAGGCACTGGTTTCTCTTCCTCCATTTCAGACTTATCACCCAACACTCTCTCCTCTGTCTTCTGGAATGTAGAAGCCACCCTACCAGAGGTCCAGTCACCCAAGACTCTATGTAAGTTGTGAGACATGGCAACCTGGGTCCCTAACCTCCCTGCAAGAAGCCTACTCCAAGGCTGAGTCACAACCCCCTTGTCAAATTCCAAGAGAGCGCAAGACTGGGGACAACAGTCTCAGCAGACACCAACCCGGGCGTATTCTCAAGCACTAGGGAAAAGGTTTGCATGAACTAACGGGGCTGCAAACCCAGAATCCAGGCCCAGGACTGCCCTTCAGCCTGTGCCCTGCCTCTTGAGTTTCCACTCTGCCTGACCTTGCAATCAAGTTGACCTCTGCAACCTGTGCAAACTCCAGGGATGGAAGGAGGGAGAGGCCCAAAGTAGAGATGCTAGATTTATTGATGTGAAGAGGGGGTCAGCGTGACCATATCTGAACCCCAAACTCGAAACCCAGAGGCAATGATGACATGTGGGCTAAGGCATTTTCAGGGGACTGAACATCCTTCTTATGATTTTTCTATTTTTTGATTTTCTAAAATGAATATGAATTGCTTTTATGATATAAAAAAGTTATTAACATTAAAATTTCCTAAATATTTTTTAAGTAACTCTTCTTCTGGGCCCAAATCCAAAGCCACTTTCTCCACAGGTCACTGCTAACAGCCAAGTGTGTGAGCGCTGGACCCAGAGGAGACACATCTGCCCTGCCCCAACCCCACCCAGTGGTCCTCAGGTAGCCCTGCCCACCCTTGTGGTCCCTGCATGGCGCCTTCCTGTACTACATGAGCACAATTCAATCGTGGTTCCATTGAGGTTTGTGACAAAGCTGGGCCGTGTCTATCGGCTCCTATTTTGAGATTAGGAGAGTGAAGTCACGAGCCTCAGGGTTCATGGCCAGGCCCCTCTGACTCCTGGTGCTAGAGGCAGAACCTTGAACATCATTCAGGGTGACAGGCCAACAGCAGAGACCCTGAGCCATCATTAGATTGGGGCACACTCACTGCCACTGGGGCAAGAAGTTTATCACAGTGGGGACAGAAACTGGGCACGTACAGCTCAAAGCAGGGGCGTCCTCTTCCTCTCTGCAGTGTCTGGCTGTATCTGGAAGCGTGTGTTTTCAAGAGAGACGGATAAGTCCAATTCAGGAGTGTCAAGTTAGCGATCTCCGCACTAAACTCTATTCTCCCACAGTTTTCTCAGTAATCAGAGGTATTTTTATCTCCTTCTGTCTGATGGTTCCGAACATGGCCAGGGAAAAGGAGGTGTTACATAAAAGCCCTTCAAGCGCCAGCAGAATTCAACTGACCATGAAGGAGTCCTGACACCCCTCCTTCTGTTCAGTGTGTTGGGATAACTCCAGGGCGACCCTGGCACTCCTGATATCTTAGACTGGATCCTTTTTTGCTGTGAGAGGCTGTCCTGTGTATTACACAATGTTTAGCAGCACCAAAGTCTGCCAACGGATGCCAGGCAAACAACCTTATGCTATGGTTTGGATATGGTTTATGTATGACCCCCAGAAGTTCCTGTGTTGGAAGCTTGATCCTCTGTGTGGATCCTAGTGGGAGGTCCTATGGCCCTCCCCTCACTCTGGCTTCTTATCTTGCCACATGATCTCTCCTTCTTGCACTCACTCCCACCATCACATCATTCACCCACGAGGTCCTCACCAGGGCTAAACTGAAGCTGGCACCACGTCTCTTGAATCTTCATAAGTGTGAGTTTAAACCTCTCTTCTTTTTAAGTCACTTCTTACTATTTTGTTATAGTAATGGGGAACTGACTAAAACAAGTGACAATCCAAAAAGTCCCTCAGGTGAAGAACTTTTTTTATTTTCTACTTAACTAATACATAAAAACGAAAGGTCATATTTTAATGTGTTACCCTGAGATGCTCAATACATCGATGCATTGTGAAATGCTCAAATCAGGTCAAACACATCTATCTCCTCAAATGTTTATCATTTCTTCAGGGCAAAAACACTCAGAATCCTTTCTTCTAGCTTTTTGAAATACACAGTGCATAATTGTTATCTATAGTCTCCCTACTGTGCAATAGTGCACCAGACCTTCTTGCTTCTATCAAACTGTCACTTAGTCCCCGTTGATCAACCACTCCCCTACTCTCCTTCTCCCTGATACAGAGTCTTGTGCTCCCAGACTTCTCACTCAGCACAGAGTAGGACATGACTGTGTGTATCAGGCAGGACCCTTCAGAGTCAGACACAGAAAGCTTGCAAACAGCATAAAAGGAACAGGACTTTTGACACCAAGTCAAGACTCAATAGATATATAGACATTCCCAGCAGAGAATGACTAACTGCAATAAGAAGTCATTTGCTCCATCAGTCAATCAACAAATATTTATCCAGTTATGGACTGAGTATTATACATTGGACCCTGTTCCAGATATTGGGGACACAAAGACCAAGAAGATAAGCAGAGCCTTTCCCCTCTCATCGCTTGATGCAATTGATCAATTTTTTTAGAAAGATATTAAAGGTTAATGATGGAGAAGTATAGGGGGCTCCAAATGAAATTCCAAAAGATGAATTCAGGAAAGGATCCTGGGGATCATCTGGAACTCTCAAACCTTGGCCTATTCAGGAAGTTGCCCTTTTCCCTCCGCAGTTCCCTTCTCACCTGACTCAGAAGTCCCCCTGGTGGATCTGGAGCATGGTTCTGTCAGTGGTCACTTGGGACCAGGTAGGCCCTAGAGTACTGAGGGTGTGTCAGGATCCAGTTGACTTTGCTCCCAATTGTAACTTCAGATTCCATTCGGAGCCAGCTGAGGCTGCAGAGTAATCGAATTAGGCAAATATTATGGGGAAGAAAATGGGCCTGTAAGTAGCTTAAAGTGATGGAAATGACCTGAAGGTGGCCATGCAAATGGTCTGTATAATATCCTGTAATAACCCTGTCCAGGCAGCCCGAGGAGGCAGGCTTCCAATAATGAGGTGTCTGATTAGAATAATATTCAGTGGGAGAATGTGTGAGTGTCTGCATAAATCAGGCCTGGAGAGCCTCCCCAATTAGCCAGGAAGGAGACAGGAAAGGTGGGTGCCAACTCTGAACCAGGAGGCTGCTGGGAAGCTGCAGAGATGAGGAAGGAAAACTAATCATCCTCATAACAATCCCTGACATTTTATAGCACTTTACAGTTTATAAACCCTTTTCCTGGGCAATATTTCACCTGATCATCCCAAGGTCATTTTAAGGATTAAATGCCATGACTTCTGTTGGAAGAGCATGTTCAGTTTGGGCTGTGACTTTAGCCCAGCAGGCAGCATGGTGCCTGGCATGTAGTAGTTGTTCAATAAATGGAAACTACTGAGGACGACATAGCAGACAAATGACTGCTTCCCAATCTTCCCTGTTAATACCGGGGATGTGAAGAGACTCACATGCACCTTCAGAGAGCTTCCTTTTTCTTCCTCTGCTTTCCACACAATAGGGGGAAATTGATATTGTTCTTGGCAGGACAGATGCTCAAGAACCATTCCTTCCTTTCTTTATCCCCCATCTCCACTCCAGGTGACAAGAACAGTATACAAGTAGAGTCCCCCACCTGCCCAGAACACCTCATTCTATTCAGTGATTAGAAATCAAGTATCATTCTTTGAGCCTTTCATTCATTTATACCTTCAAAAAGTTACTGAGCCAGGCACAGTGGCGCCCGCCTGTAATCCCAGCACTTGGGAGGCTGAGGCAGGAGGATTGTGAGTTCAAAGCCAGCCTCAGCAACTTAGCGAGGCCCTAAGCAACTCAGTGAGACCCTGTCTCTAAATAAAATACAAAATAGGGCTGGGGATGTGGCTCGGTGGTGGAGTGCCCCTGGGTTCAAATCCCCAGTACCACAACACATACAAAAAAAAAAAAAGTTACTAAGACCAGGCTGGGGATATAATTCAGTTAGTAGAGTGCTTGCCTAGCATGCAAAAGGCCCTGGGTTCAATCCCCAGCACCACAAAAAAGTAAAAATAAAAAAATAAGTTACTGGGACCCAGTATGAACTGGGTCAGACACATGGGAGAGGAAGAAAAAATGGTGGAAGCCAACAGCCCTGGGAGGCCAGGTTTGGCAGAGGCACCAGCTACTGGCTGTGCCTCCCCTCTAGGTACCACAGCCAATAGGCCATAGGGACAGGGATGGTGTGTGGGCAGGGCCAGGCCCGCAGCCTCAGGGAGAGGAGCACCTGGAATGCCCACGTCCTTGGAGCTCTGTGCTGTTGGCAGGGTTTACTCTACAACCCTCACAGCTCCGCTCTAGGGAGGCTTCCTCTCTTGCTGTTTCACTGATGAGCAAACTGAGGCCCAAAGAAATTAAGTATCTTGCCTAAGATAACATAGTCATACAGCAAAAAATTAGTCTCCACCCAAGCTCTCAGATTCCAAGTCTAGTCTTTAGTATGTAAACGAATGTGCTCAGAAATCAAACCCAGGGGCAAACTCACAGCCTCACTGGAAGATTCCTATGTGAGCATTTATACCTGCAAGAAGGCCTCGTGTCCACAGACACAAACCCACACACGGACATGGCTCCCTGTCCACGTGCACACCCAAGCAACTCCTCAGAATGACACCTGACTTCTTGGGCTTTTTTCTTTCATATCAAATAATGGTAATTTTGCAGGAAGCAGTCAAAGGACCAAGATAGGAGTTGAGGGACTGTACCCTGAATTGTTCATCTGGATGTAAGACTCAACTCTAAGTTGAGAAAAACTTGACCCACGGTGACCTTAACAAGGTCACCCAAAGCCTTGACAAGTTGGAAGACTCCTCTCGGGTAGTTCGTGTGTATCAATATTTGTACTATCTGCTTGAATGAATGAATGACTCAGTGGCTTCCATACCAAGAGACCATAGATAGTGCATATTTATTTCTCACAGTTCCGGAGGCTGAAAGTCCTTGATCAAGGTGTCTGGTGAGGTCTCTCTTCTGCCCTTGAAGGAAGACAGCTGCCATTCCACTGTGTCATCACGTGGACCTTCCACCGGGCTCACATGAAAAGAGATCTCTGGGTCTCTGCTTCTTCTAAGGATGCTTATCCTGTTGGATTAGGAGCCCACCCTTATGACCTCATTTAGCCTTAATTACCTCCCCAAAGCCCCTTTCTCCAAAAATAATCGACTGGTGCTTAGGACTTCAGCATACAAATCTGGAAGTCTTGCAATTCAGCCCATAACCATAGCCCATACGCCATGAGTTGGGAGCAAGCCCTGGGGCACAGGAACATGATGAACACTTAGAAAGATACATTTCACCTTCAACCCACTCACAGCCTTGCAAGATCTTGGACACTGCCTATGTTGGACACAGCTTCCTTTTGCACCAGAGCCCCAGCACCGGCTCCTGGAGGGGAACGATCACCAGAACGATGGTTACCTTGTGGAATCTTCCGTGGGTACCCAGAAGACTTCCCTCCTGGCTTTTTCCCAGCACCAGAAGATAGGGTTGGAGGAAGAAGACTGGTGGCTCAGGAGCAGCAGGGAAATGAGCCCCTGAACCCTGGAGTGACCACCTGCTACTTCACACCTTCTGAGAAGGTGGGCCTGAGGGAAGGAGTTGTGAAGAACCACAGATGGGGACTAGTTACACAGAGGTAGAGCTACAAGATTCCAGGCTGCAGAGCTGGGAGAATCCCAAGAGATAAGCCCTTCCAAATCCCTCACTTTACACATGGGGAAACTGAGGAAAGGGATTGGTGAAGCTATAAGGAATCTCCATAGGTGCCACTATATTTCAAACTCCCTTCAGCCAGCCTCCAGAGAAGTGCTTCTCAAAGTGCAAGCGAAGGACCCTGCACCAGAAGCACCCACGTGCTGCTAGTCTTGAAAAGCAGAATTCTAAGCCCCACACCTTGAGAGTCAGATTCATTATGTCTGAAATGGACCCCCAGGAATCTGCACATTACTAAGCTCCCCAGGAGGGTCTGGTGTACTTCAAAACTTGAGGACAAAGTCCCAGAGGGTCTTGTTTGCCATATAACTTGGAAACTACCAAGTGACATAGGAACAGGGAAGAGAAGACACAGAGGGAGCACCTGGGTTGATTGATAGGGAGAAGCCGTGCTCCACCTGAAACCAGCCCAGAGCTCATAGAGTCTCTCACCTGTAATTGTGAGGGTGGAGGGGACCCCACACATTCATCAAGGTCAGCCAGATCCATCCCAGTGATTAAGGGGGTACCAATATCACAGTCAAAATGCCCATGTATCAGAAAAATAGGTCCCTTCAGGGAGGGACCCTAAGATTTGGTTCAGAGAAAAACAGTAACCAGCCGGGTGTGGACATCTAGGATAGAAACCTCATGTACACAGAGGTCTGCATACCGCTTCTCCCAGTCCTTTAGATGTCACCCCAAATAGCAACCAAGCAGCTCTGGGACTGCAAGGCCACCTAGTGGCCGAGAGAGGAACTGTCCAATCTGACCCCTTCCCCTAGATTTTCAACCTGATCCTCCTCCTGGCTTTCTTTGAGGATGCATGACTCACCCCCTTTCCTTTTTCTGTCTTTATTACTTCTTTCAGCTGACTCTCTTTCCAAGCATTTCCTTCACGCAGCCACACTCATGCTTTCTTTATTTTTTTATTTTTATTTGTGTTTTGGTACCAGGGATTGAACCCAGGGGCACTTAACCACTGAGCAACATCCCGGCCCCTTCTTTATGTTTTATTTTGAGGCAGTGTCTCCCTAAGTTGCTCATGGCCTTACTAAGTTGCTGAAGCTGGCGGCTGGCTTTGAACTTGTGATCCTCCTGCCTCATCCTCCCAAGTCACTGGGAT
Organism: Glaucomys volans; assembly: GCA_020662805.1. Lineage (NCBI taxonomy): Eukaryota > Metazoa > Chordata > Mammalia > Rodentia > Sciuridae > Glaucomys > Glaucomys volans. The sequence goes on from JAJEJO010001251.1 coordinate 187,203, forward strand.
TATAAGCGTGCACCACGGAGCCTCTTCTCGTGCTTTTTACATTTCGCCTTTTCAATTTATGTCACTTGGGGTTTTCAAACTCAAATGCCTACAGGGACCAAACAGAAAAATCCTTTCATGATATGAAGTGGTCTGTTCTGGTAATTAGCTTCAAGGGCAGGGGCTGTTCAGTACCAGCCTGTTATCACCATGAAACAGTGTAGGGTCATAAACTTAAGTTACTCACTTTTATATCCTGGTAACTAATTTTTAGAAATTTAAAATGCTGCCGGGCGCGGTGGCGCACGCCTGTAATCCAAGCGACTTAGGAGGCTGAGTCAGGAGGATCGCGAGTTCAAAGCCAGCCTCAGCAGCTTAGCGAGGCCCTAAGCAACTCAGTGAGACCCTGTCTCTAAATAAAATACAAAATAGGGTTGGGGATGTGGCTCAGTGGCCGAGTGCCCCTGAGTTCAATCCCTGGTTCCAAAAAAAAAAGAAAAAGAAATTTAAAATGCTATGTGAGCCAGCCCAACATAACATACCTGAAGGATCCCCGTTTGTGACCTATAGGGTAATTCTCACCCTTGTTTCTTATTTCCTTCTTCCTCTCTCTCCTTTCCACTGATAAGTCCAAGTTATTACAATGGCCATCAAATATGAGAAAAACATAGGTCAACATTACCCATAAAGTGGCATCCTTGAACTTTTAAACAAAATCAGACATTTCAAGAACTTGCAAGGTGGGCGCTGTGGCACACGCCTATAATCCCAGCACCTCAGGAGGCTGAGACAGGAGGATCACAAGTTCAAAGCCAGTCTCAGCAACAGCAAGGCACTAAGCAATGCAGTGAGACCCTGTCACTAAATAAAAAAACAAACAAAAAATAAGACTGGGGATGTGGGTCAATGGTCCAATGCTCCTGAGTTCAATTCCTAGTACCCCCCCCAAAAAAAGAAAGAACTTGTACCATCAACTAACTTCCACTAAATCCCTTGAGAGAGTCCTGAAAAAGCATTTCAGACTTCCCGACACACACACTTCCATAGAGCTCCTCCTCTTCCACATTAACCTGCTTCCCTCAAGCATCAGAATTCCAGATAAATAAAAAATGAGTTCTTAGTCAATAGAATTGTTTTTCTGTTTTGTTTAATTACTAGTATGGTGACAGTTTTGTTTCCTGCCATTTCTGATACAAATGCACAATGTTCCTACTTCCTCCTGGACTGAGCAGGGTTTTATGAGCTAGCCCTGAAAAGCCAGCAACCACTTAAAAGTCTACTCCTATGGGAACTTATGTGCCAAATTCCAAAGATGCAACTTTAACAGATCAGCTCTAGGAAGCACAGTCTATTCCATGCTGAAGGCAGCCTGGGAAAGTGCTGTGTTTTCAGGGGTACATTTTGCTTTTCACACCACTCTTACTAGAATCACATACTGTGAGGGCGAGAAGCATCCTTAGAAATCACTTAGTCCACCCCCTCATTTTGCAGAGGAGAAAAATGTTTACATGTGAGAAAATAGCGAGAAGAAGTGACATGCCCCAGTTCTCACAGTGAGACAGTGACCTGGGTCCCCAGACACCTGGTGCAGACACTGCAACTTTTTCAGATGATGGAAAATGCTCTGCCCACAAGGCAGCCAAGAAAGAAAAGAGAGAAAACAATAGCAGTCAGCATGTATTGAATAGGGGGTGTGTGCCAGGCACGATGCTAGGCATTCAAGCGCATTCACTCTTCCCAAAGTGCTATCAAGTGGTGCCATTATCTCCACTACACAGCTGAGCCTTCAGATTCACATTAGTCAGGTCTGTGTGACCGTAACAAAATACCTGAGTCAATCAACTTTAAAAAAATGAAAGGTTTATCATGGTTCACAGTTTTTGTCTGTGGTTGACTGACTCTGTTGCTTTGGGCCTGTGGCAAGACGGCACATCATGGTGGGAGCACATGGCAGAGGAAGCTGCTCATCTCATAGCTCAGACATGAAGAGGGAAAGAGGAAGAGACCAATGACCCACAATCCCCTTTAAGGGCATGCCCTCAGTGATCTAAGACCTCCCCTAGTTTCCACCTCTTAAATGCTCCATCACCTCCCAATAGTGCTACAAGCTATTAAAATATAGACTCTGGGTGACATTTCAGATCCAAGCTACAGCAAAAGGGTAATCTGTCAGCCCATCTGTCACCCCCAAGTCACACAGAGAGAATTTTCCAGGGTTGGGATGGGTCAGGCAGCCACATTCTTGGTCCAGATACCTCTTCAGAGTTGCCAAGTGTGCCCCCCATCCACCACATCCCCAAAGGGAGATCTCTGCCTTCCAGTTATCCAATGGATATAATGTCTCTTCCCTTCCCTATTGGAGAAGGGGAAGGATTTCTCTGTTAAGAAGGATCAGTGGGACTTTCCATTTTCAGGTTATTGATAGTCTTGGTGTCCCCAAAACAACTCTCCCAATAAAGAACACCAAAAATATGATAAATAAAAATAAAGTCATCAGTATGTACATTTATAAGGCACCAATAAAAAGTGGAAAAATAAAAATAAACTAATTTTATAAATGCATTTCTGAACTGGTAGAAAAGTAAGAAAAATTCTGAAAGCCCCCAAATCAACAGGAAGCCCAGTTCCAACAAGTAAGTGTCCATGAAGGCCTGGGATGGTGTGAGAGGTAATCACAGGACTCCTGTGGACCTGGAGCTTGGGTTTTAATGGATCAACACAAAGAAAAGGGGCTCAGGAGACAAAATCTGGGAAGAAAGATGAGAGACAAGTGAGAAAATTTTTTATCTCACACTCAAAAATTACAGGACACAGCAGGAAATGGGATGTACCTGTAGGAGAAAAGAAAATAACATGGGCCTTGGCGACTGGAACCAATTCCAGATAATGAGAGCAAAAGTTACAAGGAACAGTCACTCCCCATGAACTGGGCCCTGTGTGAAGGCTTTATAGGGACATGTCCTGTAACCTTGAACTGCACATTGAACTCATCAACCAAGGAATAGCTAAGGAATAGTCCTAAAATAACAAACTCAAAGGAGTGTTTCAACCACCCTATCTTATATTTTTCAAACATGCAATTTTGGGTTCAGGTAAATGATAGATAGATGGTAAATAGACACAATAGATGAGATGTGCACAAGTACATACGCACACATGTATGGTATGTGTGTGTGTGTGTATATATATGTGTAGAGGGAGAGAGAGAGAGACAATTTCACCATTGTGCAAACATCACAGAGCACACTTACACAAAGACTGCTATGACATCATAGGCCATCTAATCTTATGGGACCACCATGGCAAGCATGGTCTGTCATTGAAACGTTTTTACATAATGCACGACTATACATGCATACATATACAAATATGATTGTTTTTACTGGGTCTCGGTGGAAAAATGTCTTTTTCATTGCAGACTAAGTTTAAAAAAAAAACAAAAAACTATTAAACATCATTAAAGCCCCACACCATCAATTCCTTTCATGGGAAACTGAAGCCTGCAGATGGTGTAACCAAACCTGCTCCCCTGGCTAGGCAGAGTCCAGGGGAGGACCAGGTCTTTCAGTTTTTCCCCATGGCAGCAAAGTGGCCCTGGAAGCCTTCAGCATGCACAGCTTTGGGCCAGGAAGCTGCTTCTTGTGGACCTTGGGGAGGGAGCCACAGGAGAAGTCTGGCTCTTCACCAAACCGAGCATGAGGTGGCTTGCTGAATTCAGGGCCACCAGCTCCCTGAGGAGGCCTCCTCCTCCCACCCCTTCTGCAGAAACTCCCACAGCCCTCCTGTGCCTCTGCTCTCCCACCATTAAGGCCTGGCCTCCGGAAAGGACTTAGGAACCTTCTGCACACAAAGCTGTAAATTACTCCCCTGCTATCTTCATGACTATTTGCTCTTCTCCTGCGGGATTAAAAGTTTAAGCCAAAGACAGGAATTTCTGATGGTAAAGCTTTTACCTGACATGAGCAAGCCAGCAGGGAAGCACTGAGAGTGGCAGGGAGGGGAGGCTTGCTGGCACCCTGCGTAGACCTGGGTGGTTCCCCGGGTGCCCTAGGGGTTGGCCTTGTTCCTCTCCCACGATCTCCTTCAGTAGCTCTTTTCTTTGACCTGGAACCCTCTAATCCTCTACTCGCAAGCTTGATAAAGAGAGGAACAGATAAGATTGTGAAGTTATGAATTAGCTATTTTTTAACACACTGAGCCAAATTTCTAATTCTAGATAAAGTCTGTCCCCTCAAAGCCTTCACCTTGAGGGACATGCCATTTATTTCAATAATGCTTCCATTCTCTGTTTTAAGAATATTAATAATTACCAATTATGAGATGCCTGCAATAGATCAAAAACTATGCCAGGCACTTTACCCACTGTACTCTATTAAATCCTATCAAAGAAGAATTGTCTTCTTTTAAACAAGACAAAACAAGGTTTCTTCTAGCTGGATCAAACCTCATCAGTGGCCACAAAAACTCTAATCCCTAATTTTAGTTATCACACTTGACTCTCAATGACTTCAGGCTGTTTCCAGAAACCAAATGTACCCTTGAAATGCAAAGAGTGACCCCCACAGAGAACAGTCAAGAGAATGTGTCACATGCTCAGTTGGATTTCCAGAAAAGGAGTTCCAGGAATATTTTGTTCCATGGCAACATCTTTGCAATAAGTTCATGGCCTCCCAAGATGACTGCTTTGATATTTGAAGACACGTGTGCATGTGCGTGCGTGTATGTGTGTGTGTGTGTGTGTGTGTGTTTCTAGTCAGTTTTTTCACAGCTGTGACCAAAAGACCTGACAAGAACAATTTCAGAGGAGGAAAAGTTGATTTGAGGTTCACGTCTCAGTCCGTAGACAGCCGACTCCATTGCTCCAGACCCAAGGTGAGGCAGAACATCATGGTTGATGAGCTCAGAGGAGGAAAGTAGCTCATGACATGACAATTAGGAAGCAGAGAGAGAGCCCCACTCACCAGGTACAAAATATAAATCCCAAAGACACACCCCCAGCGACAAACCTGCTCCACTCACACCCTACTGCCCATTTAATCCATATCAGTGGATTAATCCACTGTTTAGGCTAAGACTCTCCTCGCTCAATCATTTCAACTTTGAAAATTCTTGCATAGTCTTGATACCGTTGCATACCAGTGACAAGTTCTGCTTCCTCGGGTGTTGAAGTATAACGCCAGAGAAGCACGCCAAGGCAAGCATGTTAAGCAGGCTTTATTTAAAAGTCGTAATACAATCTTCCCCCCGGGTGGGAGAAGGGGGGCCATGGCTGATGTTCTAGAATCCCCGAGAAGTGAGCGCACCCTACATCTTTTATAAGTTAGGGTCTTCTTTGTTCTGCCCCTTCCTCTAACCCTCTGATCTCTCTTTCCTGCCTATATGGTGGTGGTGACACAGCAAAAAGGTGAGATGCAAATGGCAGGGGGAAGGGCCACATGGAGATTCAGGTGGGGGCCCAGGAGGCATTAATTAGCAATTCCCTGCCTGCAGCTTTTGGGGAGGTGCAGTTAAGCAGGTAACCTTGGTGATCAAAAGGGCTCTGGAGACACTGACATTCCAATCTCCCAGGGGCGTCTCCAACTTCCCAGACTCTGATGGTCTCCATTCCTCAATTTGACCAGTTTCCCTGACTTCTACACTCCCTGGCTTCAGTCTAACATATGAGCTTTTGGAGGATACCTCATATCTAAACCACAGCAGTGTGTTTCATCAGCCAAAGGGCTTTAGAGATACAGTCTATACCCTCAGATCTGCCTAAACATCTGACCTGGTACTTTGAGAGAGGAAGGAGAAAAAGGTGTCACAGAATTTCTTTGCTGCTGGGAGAAGGCGAAAAGCATGGTAGCCATGTCCCCTGAGTCTGCTTCTACTCCTCTCACCCCACCTCCTGGGCTGCATTACTGGTGACAGCACACAGCCATGACAGAGGGGATATTTGATTCCCTGCTGTAGGAGTCACCTTATCCAGAAAGCCCTCCCCTGTGAGGGTCCTCGGGGACTTGGGCACACTGTCCTCCTCCTTCAGCTCCTCTTTTATAGGGACAACTGGAGCTTTTCAAGCTCATGGTGGTGTTCTGTGCGTCCACTGCCAGTTCCCTTCTGAGCAGACCCATGTTCCTCAGCGCTTCGCATGGAGACATTCTGGGGGTTTCCACCACTGGGTGGGTGAGCCCTGGAGTGGCTCAACTACCACCACTCTTCCCAAAAAAGAGTTCTCCATCCTGCCTCTCTTGAAGCTCCAACCCTTCCTGGTTCCCCTTCCTCCCAGCTCCCCTCACTCAGCCTCTGATTCTTGTTTAAAAGATAGAGCAGGAGCTCTCGTGGCTGTGGCTGCAGCTTGGTCCCCTCTGCCTCTGAGCCCCTGACTGCCTCCCTCTGTCGCAATGACGTACCAGCAGCAGTTATTGCAGAGGTTGGGTGGGTGGCTGCTCAAACACCTTCTTTCCCAGGCCTCTGTGACCACACTTCCCAGTGGTTCTTCTCACACCACCAGCCACGCCACCTCTGTTGTCTTTGCAGACTGGTCCTACTGGCCCTTCTGACCTAAGGTCCCAGGGACCAGTCTTTTGGTTTCTCTATGAACACTCACTTTCAGAGTGAGCTCACACTGCCCTGTGGCTTTAAAATACCATTTAAACATCATCACTGACTCATACAGACTCTCTCAGTTCCAGATCCATCCATGCTGTCACTCACCCTCCATTTTCTCTTGGAAGCCACATCTTAACCTGCCTGTTCAGAACCGTGATCTTCCCCCCAGACCTGTTCATCCTGAAGCCTCCCCCACTCAGTCAGTGGCTGCTCTGTTTTTTCAGGGATGAAGGCCAAAGCCCTTGGAGTCATCCCTGGCACCTCTCCCACAGCTCATCCAACCAGTAGAGCCTCCTGTCATCCCTCAGCACCTGTTACCTCCACTACTGTCACCCCAACTGGCACCTCCCTCATCTGTCTGGATTATTACAGGCACCCCTCGCTGCTTCCACTCTTACCTCCACTCATTCTCAGAACAACAGCAAAGTGTTGTGTTCATAGTTAAGTCACGTCACTAGATGCAACAACAAAAAGACAAACAACTGTTCAAAAAATGGGCAAAGGAACAGACGTTTCTCCAAAGATAAACAAGCACGTGAAAAGATGCCCAGTGTCACCAGGGAAATGCAAATCAAAACCACATGGAGATCCCACTTCGTACCCTTAGGGGGCTGCCATAAAAACAAATAAATAAACAGAAAAGAGCAAATCTTTCTGAGGATGTGGAGAAATTGGAAAATTTGTGCACTCTTGGTGGAAAGGTAAAATGGTGCAGCCTCCGGAAAACAGTACGGTGATTATAATATTAAAAATGGAATTGCCATATGGTCCAGCAATTTCACTCTGGGTAGATACTCAAAAGGATTGAAAGCAGCCTCTCAAAGAGGTATTTATGCCTGACACTGGTCCACGCCTATAATTTCAGCTATTCAGGAGGCTGACACAGGAGCATCACGAGTTTGAAACCAGCCTGGGCAATTTAGTGAGACTCTGTCCCAAAATAAAAAATAAAAAGGACTCGGGGGGTGGGCATCTCAGCGACACAGCATCCCTGGGATCAATCCCCAGGACTGCAAAGAGAGAGAGAGAAAGAGAGAGATTTTCACACCCATCTACATAGTAATATTATTCACAATAGCTAATAAAACTAAAATGCTCACTGACAGATGGTAAAATAATCCAGATGCGACATAGCCACCCAAAGAATATCGTTCAGCCTTACAAAGGAAGGAAGATCGGACAAGTGTTACAACATGGATAAAATGCGAAGGCATTACACTAAGTGAAATAAGACAACCTCAAAAAGACAGAACTGTGTGATTCCATGCACAAAAGGTACCAGTGAGCAAGTTCATAAAAACAAGGAGAACGGGGGCTTCCAGGAGCTGAAGGAGCAGGGATAGAGCAGCCGTCCTTTAATAGGGACAGAGCTTCAGTTTTACAAAATGGAAATGATCTGGAGAAGGTGTCGGTGAGGGTTGCCAGCGTGATGATTGCATTTAATCCCATCAATGGGACACTTGAGTAATCAGATGGCACAGTTTATGTTAGGTATATTTAACTACCATGAAAAAAAAGTGAAAGACTACTGGGCAGTCTGCTCAAAATCCCATGTTGGCACTTAGGGGACACCACAACCCCCGTGCCCTCAGGTGTTCCAGGCCCCCTCTGCCTCTCTCCCTTCCTTCCGAGTGGCTTTCTTCTCACTGTCTGTTCTTCCCCAAGGGGCCTCCTTGGCTCTTCCATGGGCAGGTTAAGGTGCTTCTGGCTTTATGATTAGGGCTTTTTATGCAAGGAATGCTCTTCCCTGTCCCCTTAATCTGCTTCCTTTCTCTCCTTCGCACCCTCACCAGCTGGCATAGCATCATCCTTCTGTCTCCTCTCCCTCCAGCCTAGCAGAGCTCCAGGGAATAGGGACCTTCTCCACCTGTGCTCATGGAAGTGCTCAACAAGGTCCCCTAAACCAGCTGCTCCTTCCCATCCCACCCAGCTTACCCATCCATTTGGCTCTCTTCCCTTGGTTTTCTTCCTGAGAACACCAGTGACAGGCTCAGAACAGACACTCCAGAAGAGGTCACCCAGGCACTCCCAAGGTGCCCTCAGCAAATGCTGACTGCTTGTATAGAGTCCCTCTTTGTGGTCCAAGAGGAGTTATGTGCATCTCAGTGAGCACACCCCCACCACCCAAGGCCACCCACTGACCCCCAAACAGACTCAAAGACCCCAAAGACCTGCTCAGCCTTAAGAACACTGCCTGCCTCTGACAGGAGGGGATCTGAGGGGGGACCTCACCGCCTGCCCACACTCCCACAATGCAGTAGTTCCCCAGGCAGTGGTCAGCCCAAGTTATGTCTACACAATGAAAAAGCTCTCTTTTTAATTCTCCTTCAGTGATCATGTTAAGGGATTGAAATGTGTCCCTCAAAAAGACACATTGATCCATGCATGGTGGCTCATGGCTATAATCCTAGTGACTTAGGAGACTAAGGCAAGAGGATGGCAAGTTTGAGGGCAACCTTGGAAATTTAGACTGTTATGGTTTAGATATGAGATGTCCCCCAAAAGCTAATGTGCAAGAAAATGCAAGAATGTTCACAGGTGAAATAATTAGATTATGAGAGCTATAGCCTCATCAGTGGCTTAATCCACTGATACAGATTAACTGAGGAGTAACTGCAGGCAAGTAGTGTAGCTGGGGGAAGTGGGTCACTAGGGGTGTGTCTCTGGGTTTATATTTTGTCCCTCATGAGCGGAGCTCTCTCTCTCTGCTTCCTGGCCATCACATCCTAAGCTGCTTTCCTCCATATCCTCAACCAGGATGCTCTGCCTCAGCTCAGGCCCAGAGCTCTGGACTCAGCCTACTCTGGACTGAACCTCTGAAACTGTGAATCAAAATAAAGTTTTTCTCCTTTAAGTTGTTCTTGTCAGCTCTTTTGGTCACAACAACAAAAGCTGACTAAAACAGAGATCCTGTTTAGGGTTCCATCCCCAATAGAGGAAAAAAAGAAAAAGAAATGTTGAAGTCAGCAAGGGACCTTATTTGGAAATAGGGTTGCTGCAGTGTAATTAGGATGAGGTCAGACTGGGGATGACCTGTGGTCCTTACAGTGAAGACAGGGGAACCACAGGGAGGCTGCTGCGTGCTGAGCAAGGCAGGGGAGGGGAGGCAGAGCTGAGGCCTGGGAGCACTAACGATTGCCCAGCAGGCTGCCGGAACCGGAAGAAGAGGCATCAAAGGATCCTCCCCTGCAGTTTTCAGAGAGAGAGGGCCCTGCTGACACCTTCCTTTTGGACTTCCAGTCTCTTAAGTGTGTGACAACAAATTTCTGTTGTTTTAAGCCCCTCGATTTGTGGCAGCTCTGAGAAACTAATACCGACCCTGAGCACCCAAAGGAGAAGGTCTCCGGGAGCTAGCAAGCTCTTAATGCCTTTTCAACACTTGCTAATTTTTCTTGTTTCACAGAGCAACCGGTCCTCCTCCGGCTAAGAGTTTTCAGCAGGAAAGACACCTCACTAAATTTTAATAACGTTGTTTGATTTCATTATGTTTTATATTTATGATCGCGATCTATTTCTGGCAAGTGATAACTGGTTTCCCTGCACAACAGCAAAACAACATTTCCTTTTAAGATACACAGATTAAATTTTTTTAAAATGTGCTAATTTGAAGAAAAATATTATGTCGCATTTATAGGAGTGGCGCAAAAATATGGTAAAAATAGCACAGGTGAGGATGGTGAGTGAAGCTTGGTCCATACTGTCTTAAGGAAAGCCAAGACTTTGAGTGTTCTTTTGACGTCCCAAATCAAAAATGGAAAGAATATGAAAACGAAAATGGAAACACATAGTTAGAAAGATCATGACAAGGAGTGTCCCCTCATTTGTCTTCTCTCCTTGGAAACCAGGGTCTGCAGACCACCAGCCTCCCTCCCTCTTGTCACCAGAGAAAACCAATCTGAAAAAATGAGATCTCACTAAGCTTGGAGCCAGAGGAGCTGGGTGACAGTCACATCACTGTCACTAACGTGATGAGTGACTACGGGCAAATGCCTTGGTCTTAATCTTCAGCTTCCTCTCTCCAGGAGAGGACAAGATGCTCTTTGGGGTCTCTTTGTTCTGAATTCTGTTTCTGGGCTGTTACTGATTTAGTGAGTCTCCCTCTTGGGGAAACACATCTTATTTAGAAGAGACCTCGGGAAAGGGCTGACGGGGAAATGCATGGGAGTGAGTTCCCAGTAGCCCAATCCCGGGTGGAGTGGTACATGGGGGAAAGGTATTTTTTAGGATAGTAGGTGGGCCACTCCTAAAATGACGCAGTCAGCAACCTCTGTCCCTACATAAAGCCAGCTTCACCCCAGATTACAGCCTCCCCACCCTCACCACAGACAGACAGACAGACACACACACACTGCCTGCCTCGGCCCCCTGGTCACCTCCTTCTGCTCTCTCAGGACTCAGGGACCCAGGACAAATGCTGCATTTCTAATTTTTGAAAAGGAAAATAAAGATATTTATTTATATGTACATCTGTCCACATACAGAAAGAGAGAAAAAAAAAGAGAAAAAGAGAGAGAGAGAGAGAGAGAGAGAGAGAGAGAGAGAGAGAGATGAGAAATGGGAGCAGGAAAGGACCAGGAAGAAAAATCAGCTTTGACAACCTAATAAATGTCAATTTCTGAGGGGGGCCAAGTTCGAAGATAAATCCTCAGAACTTTAATTGGAGACATGATGCTCTCACCAGGCCACAGCCCCCTCCTGCAGATCCCTCCACAGATAGCTAGGCCGTGCCTCTCTAATTGACAAGAGGCCTCCGTCTGCTGGGATTTGTTTCTGGGATGTCAGGATGCAAGGGGGGGTTCCAGGGGATTCCGATGCCCCTCAGAGAGGAGAAGAAAAGCAGCAGGACTTGGGCCCCAAAGACAGGGAAGTCTGAGTAGCCACATGAACAGTGCCCACACCGTGCCTGCCATGGAGGTGACCAGCAGAGGCAAAGGGTCCCCCTGACCAGGGGTGCTTCCTTCCCACCAAGCAGCAAGTCAGAGAGCTCCTCTCTCATCCAGAGATGGTCACTAATCCAGGCCTGATGGGGAGGGAGGAGGAAAGCCAGAGGAACTCGGGAGAGATGAGGAAGCAGGGGTTCGCCCAGGGAGAGGCAGCAGCACCTGGTTTGGGGAGAATGGCTTTGGAGCCAGGCTGCCTGGAATCACAGCCCAGCTTGGACCAAGGTCTTGGCTTTTCTGTGCCTCGGTTTCATCATCTGTAAAATGGAGACCATCACAGTCCCCGCCTCAAAGCCCTGGGACACTAGGACACTCGCACTCACACCCATGTCATGAGGGACAGGGTGGTACAGGTCCCCTAGCCCAGCACACCTCTCTGCCACAGCCAGCTCCAAACTGCAGAGTCCTAGCACCAACGTCCAAACAAGCACAAGTCATGCACAAGACAGCCAGCTACCATGGAGGCCACTGCCATGGGCAACTGGGCAAGAGAAGCCGTCCTCACCAGTCTGGCCCACCATGGGCAGGACTGCTTGACATGGGGTGCTGGGGTTTGAACCAGAGCCTGGTGCATGCACTCTGCCACTGAGTCACACTTCCACCCCTGACCAGCCATTGTCAAACTGAACACCAGGGAATGCCTTCCCTCAAGACCCTGCCCTCCAGCTGCTCCTGTCCCTTCCAGAACTCCCAAGGATTCTCTTCTAGGCCTCCTGCAAACCCTGCAATTTAGTTCACTTTAATATTAGTAATAGTCCAAGGAACTAGCATCTGTATAAATGCTTCACAATTTCTTTTTTTTTTTTTTTTGGTGGGGAAGGTTATTGGGGATTGAACCCAGGAGGACTTAACCACTGAGTCACATCTCCAGCCCTTTTTTGTATTTTATTTAGTGGCAGGGTCTTGCTGAGTTGCTTAGAGCCTCATTAAGTTGCTGAGGCTGACTTTGAACTTGTGATCCTCCTACCTCAGCCTCCTGAGCCGCTGGGATTGCAGGCATGCCCCACCACACCAGGCAGTTCTTCACAACTTGCAAAGCAACTTTTAATGTGTGTTTTTGAATTGGGAATACATTCACATAGTTCTAAAATTCAAAAATCTACAGTAAAAAGCAAATATCAAAGAATCTCCCTGTCTAGCCTTCCAGACCCCAGCCTTGCCCCTGATAGGTAACCATCATTATAATTTTTTTATTTGTTCTTTTTAGTTATACATAACAGTCTCAAAAATTCTTCGGGAGCTTCAATCTGTGTGCACAGACAAATATTCCTATTTCCCTTTTTTTAAACACAAAATGCGGCTACTATATACACTAAACCTCATTCTAAACTTTCTTTCTCTTCCCTTTTTACTGCTGTGTAATTCTCTGTGATATGAATGAATCAAAGCCTCTTAAAGACATCCCTGGGGATGGAACCCAGGGCCTCTGGCATGCGAGGCAAGCACTCTATCCTGAGCCATGCCCTCAGTCCAAAGAGACCCCTCTTCTATGAGCATTTATACCATTTCCAATCTCCTCCCTACACAAACATCATGCAACACAGGGCTGTAAACAGATCCTCGGCACTTATGCAAATGTATTTATAGGCTGAATTCCCAGACGTGGAATTGTTAGGTCAGAAGATTGTGTGTTTAAAATGTTGATAGATATTGCCAAATTACCCTCCATAGAGGCTACACACATTTGTCTTCCCAGGAGAAAGCCGAGAGTGCTTATTTCCTTACAACATCACTATTACGGAGTATTATCAACTTTCTGGGCTGATGCCAATCTGATAGGTGAAAAAAATTGTTTATCATAGTGTAATTTTAATTTCCATTTCTCTTATTCTAAACAAGGTTGAGCACTGTTGTATATATTTAAGGGCCATTGTATTTCCTTATCTTAGTCACACTTTGCTACCCATTTATCTCCTTTGGTCTTCACAGCACCCCTGTGAGATACATGAGGAAAGTGCTCAGAATGTCTGCATCTTCAAATGACAAAGTTCAGACTCAAAGCATTTGCAACTCTGGCTCAAAGCTGCAGGCTGGTGTGGAAGAGCCAAAACGCCATCTTGAATTGTTTTCTGATTGCTGCATGTTTTCATCTTATCTTCCCAACTGAATAGTGAAAGTCTTCTCTGCCTCTGAATCGCCTCCCAGGATCCTAGAAGTTTGCTGAGATGTGACGGCAGAGCAAGCCAGGAGCCCAGAGTCCAGGGCCCTGGTTTCTGGCTGGGCTCAGTGAGTTACTGGCTGTGTGCCTCTGGGCAAGTCCCTCCAACCTCGGGGCAGACTTTCCATATCTGTAGAAGCATGATTTGAACTAAATCACCAAGGCCCCTTCTAGGAAATGATTATAGTGGGAAGCACTCCATGAATCTTTTATTATTATTTCTTTTTGAGTGGAGGAAATAAACCTCCCAAGATGAGAACTTTCAAATCATACCCGTTTATGAGAACCTAGTTTAATCAGAGGTGGTGAGTGAGGAGGCCTGGGCAGCGGGGAGGGGGCTCCAGGCAGACCCGGGAGGACAGAGGGGCTGTGGCAGGGAAGGAGTCTGCACAGACTGAGAGTCCCTGGCGAGACTGTGCAGTTTTGCAAGCTAATTGGGATCCAACTGATAGCTGGAATCCGGCCGTTGCGGGAATATTCATGCTACAACAATCAGCACGTGACAGCATCCCCTATCCAGAACCGGCTGGATGAGTCCTCCTGATTCATCTCTGCTTGAGAGTCTGCAAAAAATCATGATGGATGGGATCACTGGGAAATTGACTAGAATTTCGGGGAGCATGGGGGGCTGGGGAATTGAGAAGAGCTCACCCATGCCAGAGCCAAGCTTGGACAGGGCCTCTGGCCTCACTCTCTCCTAGTCAGCCAGGACATCAGTTGACCCCAATTTTCCATGTCACCTCCAGGGAGAAGGGTACAGTCCCTAGAACAAACTGTGGAGTCCCAATCCCAGCTGCCCACACACTGACTGCGTACCCTGGAAGAAATGAGCTTATGCCTCTGGTCCCTCAGGGGAGACGTGGTACCTTCCTTCCCGGGTTCTGTGAAGATGGATGAGTTCACAGGGC
>JAJEJO010001252.1:0-23481 GCA_020662805.1 Glaucomys volans
TAGTGACTTGCTAGCTGTGGACAGTTCCCAAGGCTAGAAGCTCACTGGTTTATACACAGGGATGACAGCATCCGCTTTTCTCATCATTGAAAGAATTGTCTGGGACGCCCTCCAAGAATCCGAGCCACCTGTCACCACTGGGCTGGCTGGGGAGGTGACTCACATCGATGGGTCTAGGTCTGGGCTGGGTATAGGTCTGGGGTGTGTTAACAGCTGGGTCTATCTGGCTCCGCCCTGGATCTGGGAATGAGCTCCAGCCCAGTGGCTGCCAGGGGGGCAGCAGGGAAGGAGCAGCCTCCACCTGCAGTCGCCCTCTTGGTCTGGCCCCGCCCACCGCTAGCCTCATATTCTGGTGATTACTTGCCCTTGTCATGAGGGAGTCTCCAGGCCCCAGGGTGGTCCTGATGGCCGTTTGCCCTGTGGCAGCCCCTTTCCCTGTGGCCACCCTCTGAACTGCCGGCTCTTCTCCTCTAGGCAGCCCTGGTTTTATGGCTGGGGCTTTAACCTCCCACGAGGCCAAGCCCTGCTGGAGAAATGGAACCTCATTCCTGAAGGTGTGGACATCTTGATCACCCATGGGCCGCCACTGGGTAAGATCTGCTGGCTGCTCAGTGGCTGGCCTGGCCCCCACTCACCTGCTGGTCTGGGGTGGGGCTTTGGGACAGGGGCCTGGGGCTGTGAACTAAGGTCACCTGGCCTGTCCAGAGAAGTCCTGGATGGGCTCTTCTGCCCGCTGGGGCGCTGGGGACAAGGAACCCCTGGCCCCACTTACGTCCCGAGTGCCTGCCGAGTGCTGAGGCTGGACCTGGCCACTCACGGGAGCCCAGAATCACCTGCCCACTCACGCTCAGACCCCGCCCTCAAGACCCAAGTCCTCAGAGCTGAGTGTACCTGGCCCATGTGGCTCCCCCAGGTCCCTGCCCGTCAGGAACCCAGGGCCCTGCTCCTGGCTGCCACCCATCCCGTGTCCCCAGGGCGGTGGGTTCCACCCTCCAGTGACCCTCCTCTCTACCCCTGCCACCACCTTGTCCAGGCCGAGGCCACCCTTACCTACTAGCCACTTCCCGGGCCCCCCTGGCTTCCCACATGGGACCCCACATCCTGTCCATCCGTGTGCCCCTTCCACTAACCCCAGCTCTTCCTAATCTCCCACCGCTGCTGGTCCTCCTCCCTCTCCCTCCTGTGACCACCATGCCTCACTGACCCCCTCTAGTCCTCTGCTCACATCAGTAGGCGAGTGTTCTCTGTATCATCAGTTGTGCCATCCCATCCCTCTAGAACCTTCTGTGACTCCCTCAATCCTTAGAATGAAATTCAGATTTCCCACATTCTGCTCAGAGCAGCCTCCTGCTCCCCTCACTGTCCCCACTGAGCCTGCCATCACCTCCGTGCCTGGGGCTCCCTGTGCTGGGCGGTGCCTGCCTGGCGGGGCTCGGGGGCTGCAGGACAGAAACTCGCAGTTTCCCAATGAGGAAGCAGACTTGGGCCTGTGGGGGAGGTGGAGTGGCGGGCGGGGGTCTGGGTGGAAGGCCCCCCGCAGGTGTGGCCAGCCCAGCCTGAGTGCCCGCCTGCACCTGCTCAGGAGGTGGCTCTACCACCGGCTGCCACCGCCTGCCAGCTCCTGGCGCCACCCTCCCTTAGTTGGTGAAAGGGGGCGTCCCCATCCCATCTGCCCAAGGGAGCGAGAGGCCCAGGTTCCCTTCTCCAGAGCCTCGGGACCCCGGTCAGTTCCTTCCACATTCAAAGTCCTGTCCTCATGGTGAGGCTCTGGGCCAAGGGCCTTTCTTCCCCTCCCCTCTCCCCTTCCTGCCTCTTCTCTCTGGACCTCCTGCCCTCTGGGAGCCCCACCCTGGCCACCATGCTTGCCAGACACCTGTGTGCCAGCGTCCCGTGGAGCGGCTGCCCTCACGTCCTGGCCGCACAAATGCTGGGGGTCCGAGGGGCTGGAGACAACCTCCTGGAACACTCGGGGGTGAGATGGGCCCAGCCCCAGGCAGGTGGGATCCCAGTGCCCACGCAGCACTTGTAATTGTTGGATGAAAGAGGCACAGAGAGGTTAATTTGCTTGTCCAACATCACACAGCCGGTAGGCCACAGAGCCTAGAAGTCAACCCTAGGGTCTACTTTCTGCCCATTTCCTGACTTTTTCGCCCTCGGATCTTCTCCCCACTCTCCATCTGCGGTTTCATCTTTAGGTCAGTGCCTGCCTCCAGGAGGGGCCTGCCGTCCCTGGCTGGCAGTGCAGAGGGGACTATTGGCCCACCCAAACAGAGGGCCCGAGCGGAACCCGATTGTTTGCTCGGAGTAATCAATTATTCTTCGTTTGTGTAGCCATGTGAGGATAATAAGCAGCCGCCATATGGGGCGGCTCGGAGGCTGGCGGGGGGCGGCAGCGGGAGAGGCACGGGCACGGGCCACGTGAGCCACGCTGCGGAGGCTGAGGGGCTCCTGCCCTGATGTGGCTGGGCTGGGAGTTTCTGCAGGGGGGACCTCACCCCCGGCTGTGCGGGGGCTCCCTCCACCCTGGCCAGGGGCCGCCCTCGGGCCTCACCTGCTGCTCTCTGCAGTGGGCGACGCCCCCTGGAGGCCACTCAGCTCAGAGGGTCTGGGGTGCTGGCCCGGGTGCTGGGCAGGCGGCCTTCACCCTGCAGGGCAGCGCGTGACGGTCCCCATCCCGGGGTGGAGCTGCCGCCAGCCGGGTCTCTCCCGCCATGTCCCTGACAGGCTTCCTGGACTGGGTCCCCAAGAAGATGCAGCGGGTGGGCTGCGTGGAGCTGCTCAACACGGTGCAGAGGCGCGTCCAGCCGCGGCTGCACGTCTTCGGCCACATCCACGAAGGTCAGCGGGTGGGCGGGACAGGGACCTTCAGGGGCCACCTCCCTCCCTGCAACCCCGGCACCCTCGGCCAGGAGGGCAGGGGCTGCCGTGCACGCCTGCTGCCATCGGAGCCCGGTGTGTCCTCCGAGCCCCTGGGCTGGTTTGCCGGGGCTCTCCCAGCGGGGGACATCCAGCTGTGACGAAGTGGCCATGCTGCGAATCCCTCAAGGGGCAGCCCTGCCTAGTCACTCAGGTCCCCAGGACTGGGCATGCCACAGGTGCTTAATGAATGTGGAGGGACAGCCTGCCTGCCCAGAGGCTCTGGGGCGTGGAGGGTTCCCAACTTCCGGACACCACCACGGACGTGGCCTTCTGGCTTCTGTGCAGGGCGCTGGAGCCACGTCCTTGGGGTTGTGGGGACGTCCCCCTCACACCCGGGGATGGGAGGTGGCTGTGATGTCTGACCACCACGCCTGGCTTTCCTTGGGCCTCAGGCATCCTCCCGAGCCTGGGTCCAGCCCCACGCTGCCCTCCTGGGTGGTGCTCTTGCCTGCCTGCCTGTCCAAGGCCGTCCCTCCGTCCCCTCCCACAGGAGGCAGGCTGCTGCTGTGTGGTGGGGTGCGGTGGCCGCCCCAGAGGCCTGTCCCGGCCGTGGACCTGCTGCAGCAGGACTCCGGGCCTCGGCCCGGGCCTGGTCCACGCCAGGTCGTTTTCCAGTGCAGAGCAAACAAGCTCAGGCTTCCCCAGGGGGCTCCGCAGGATGGCAGGCCACACCTGGCCCCGAGGAGCTCTTGGACCTCTGGGCAGACCAGCCACCAAGGCAGAGTCCTGGAGATCCAAGGGCACATGTGCCTGGGGTGACAAGACTGCAGGGCGTCCCACCTAGGACTGCCGGGGGCCCAAACCATGCCCTGCACAATGAGGGATCTAGAACAGGCCACCGGCAGAGCTGGGTGTCCCTCCTGGCGTGGTGACCCTCTGAGCTGCAGGATGGGGGGGTTCTATGGGCAGAGCTGGGGATGGAGGGCCGATGGGGAGGAGGGACCGTGCCCATGATGGTGACAACAGGAAGGTGTGGCTGGTGACGATGCTGAGGTGATGGTGACGGTGAGGGTGGTGATGGTGACGACCATGACCATCAGGGTGGTGGTGTTGGTGGTGACAATGGTGTGAGGCCGTGGAGAGGTTGTGGTGGTGCTGGCAGGGACTGGAACCGAGACGAGTGTGGCCCTGGTGCTGGGGGACCGGCGTTCTCGCTCTGGCTTGGTGCTGGGCTGGGACAAGGGCACCGTCCCTTTGGTGGTGGCTTCCCCAGGGCTGCTCGCTCCAGTGCGGGCCTGACGGGTGCTGCCTTGCAGGGTACGGCGTCATGGCGGATGGCACGACCACCTACGTGAACGCGTCCGTGTGCACTGTGAACTACCAGCCCGTGAACCCGCCCATCGTCATCGACCTCCCCACGCCCCGCAGCTCCTGACTGCGCCGCCTCACCCCGCACGCCTGTCCAGCCTGGTCCCCAGCCACGCGCCCTTCGGCCAGAGCAGCCCGACCACCCCTCTGGCCTTGGGGACCAGCCCGGGGTCCAGGCCTTGGAATAGAGGAAATTGCCTCCGACTGTCACTTCCGCCACTTGCAGCCACCTGGCTCCCTTTTGTCTGCACCTCCCCGGGCGCCGGGCTGAGGGACCAGCTTGGGAAATGACCGGATCGTCCTCCTGCCCAGCTGGACGCCCTCTGCCCGGGTTTGGGAAGCCACTGCTCTTGGAAGGTTCTGGATGTTCTCGCACAAAGCCTGAGGGTCCTTGGGCTGTGGGCCCCAGGGCGGGGCGGGTGCAGACAGCCGCTCTCCTGCCGGCCGGTGGCCGCGGCTCGGGTGCTCAGGGACATCTCAGGAGTTCGAGCGCCCTGCAGGCCCGCGGTGGCCTTGCGTCTCCCCCTCCTCTCCTGGGGCTTTTTTGCTGACTTGAGCTGAGTGTCCCAGCCGCGATAGGGCCTGGTTGGGTTGGTGGGTGTCCAGGAGCCTGGTGGGGGTCCCTCGGTGGTGGGATGGTGCTGGTCCCGGGGGCCTGCGCTGACTGCAGAACGCACCGCAGGAGAGTCCTCGGCAGGCCAGGCCGTGGCCGTCCCGGGTGCCCGCGCCTGCCCTCCTGCACGCATGCGCCCTCCGAGTCAGTGCGGCGAGGGGTCTCTGCCGCCCTGCAGCGGGCTGCCTTCTGAGTGAGGCTCGGCAGCACCCGGGCTCTGTGTGCACCTGAGTCCGAGGACCCCAGAGCCTCACGTCCTCCTTGACCGGTCCCGGCGGCCCACTTGGAGACGGGCGCCTTGGGGAGCGGGCCCTGGGGCAGCCGCCTTTCTTTGATTTGGGACGGGGGCATGTAGGGGGCTGGGCCTGACTGCGGAGGGAGGAGCCGCAGGGCGGGGGCGGGGAGCAGGGTCCGGCAGGTGGAGGGTCTTTATCTAAACTGTGGGTATTTGTCCATCACGGGGTATGTTTTGCATTCATTTTGATTTTCAAGATTACATTAAAATTCATCCTGATCACTGGTTTTTTTTCAGGGCTGAGGATTGAACCCGGGGCACTCCACCCCTGAGCCGTATCCCAGTTGTTTTTAGTTTTTATTTTGAGACGGGCTAGCTAAGTTTCCCAGTCTGGCCTTGACCTGGCGACCTCCTGCCTCGGCCTCCTATGGCACCAGGATCCTGGGCATGGCCGCTCCAGCTTGGTTACTGGGCTTCGCTCCTTCACGTGCTGGGCCTGAGGGGAGGGCCCGGCTCCCGCCCTGGTTCCAGCCTGAGAACCAGGCTCCCACCAGCCCTTTGGCAGATACAAGCTCCTTTCGTCCCCAGAGGGTCCTGTGAGCCTTGCTTGTGGTTCCCAGTTAGAGATGAGGCAACTGAGGCCAAAGGGGCAAGGTCACTTGCCTGCAGGCACATGGCACAAAGGGGTAGAGGCAGGATCTGCACCCCGCTCTCCGGTGCCACAGCCTTCTCTTCGCCACACCCTCAGAGCAGCGCATGGTCTGAGGCTCTGCTTTGGTTTTGGAGGGTCCCGTTCAAAGCCAGCTCCGCTTCATTGTTCACTGAGAGCCCCTCGAACTTCAAGGGTCCTGATCTCTGAGTCCAGCGCCCCATATCCTGGGGGCGGAGTCCTCTGACTTGTGAGTGAGCCGGGCTCACCACAGGGCAGGCTGCCTCCCGAGGCCTGGCTGCCGACCGTGTTGGCTGGTGGCCGTGCTCTGCGGGCCTCCGGGCTGCCCAACTCCATGTGGCTGCGGTGGCTGCTGGTAGCCGGGTGTTTACAAGGTCTCGGTGCCTCCGGTGCGTGGCGTGTGCCAGGCAGAGAGAACAAGGCCCTTTCCACGTCGCCTCTACTCAGTTTCTATGCGGACCAAGAACTATAAACTTAAAAAAAATGTTTTTCCTAAGGTATCTTCAGAATATGGTGTATTTTTATGTGGAAAAGAAAAGCTATGATGGCAGCTGTTACTTTAAGAGAAGATTCATTAAAAGTCCTCGCAGGATGGAGATGACGTGTGCTCCTCAATCATTTTGGCATAGCTCGATCGTGGCTGTAATTTTTTTTGTCAAGCATGTCCGACAATAAAGTCTTTGTAAAAAGAAAGCAAAGTATGCTGGCTGAGTTTCCCGTGCATCCCTGGGTGTCATGTGGGGTCCTGGGTCTGGGGTCCTGGATGGAGTTGGAGGCTGGGGACCACCCATGTGTCCCTGCTCCAGCTTCCCTGAGCTGGAGGGTCTCATCCACCCTCAGAGGGAGGGTGCAGGTGGGTTCAAAGACCTTTTCTGCCTGCTCCCCTGAAGCAAGTGCCTGGAGATGGCCGTAGCCCTGGGTCCTCCCTGGAAGTGACACATGCAACCAGCCCTTGACAAAGGGCCCTGGCACTGTCCAGGGAAAGCACGCAAGCAACATGACCCCAGTCTCAAAACCTCCCAAGCTGCGGGAGTTCCTCCATCACATCTGTCTGTCCATCCATACATCCAACTATTCACCCATCTAATCCCCAATCCACCTGTTGACCCATCCTTCCGCATATCCATCCATTTTTGTCCACTGATCATCCATCCATCCATCCACCCATCATCCGTCCATCCATCCATCCATCATCCATCTATCTACCCATCATCCATCCATCCATCCATTCATCATCCATCATCCATCAATCTATCCATCATCCATCCATCCATCCTTCATCCATCTATCCATCCATCATCATCCATCAATATATCCATTCATCATCCATCCATCACCCATCCACCCATCATCCGTCCGTCCATCCATCCACCCATCATCCATCCATTCATCCATTATCCATCATCCATCCATCCCATTCATTCATCCATCCATCATCCATCCATCCATCCACCCATCAGTCATCCATCATCCATCCATCCTTCCATTCATCATCATCCATCGATCCATCCACGCATCCATCATCCATCCATCCATCCATCCATCCATCCATCCATCCATCATCCATCCATCCATGATCTGTCATCCGTCCATCATCTGTCATCCATCCATGCATCATCCACCCATCTCTCCATCCACATCACACTTGCTGAGCACTTCCCAGGGGCCTGACTTGGACTAAGGCAGTGGTCTAGTGGTGCTTCTGATGGATGTAGGAGAAGCAGCTGGTGAGGGTGGCTATGGGGCAAGGTTGCGGATCTTGGCTCTTAGTCATGGAAGGGGAGCATGGGGCAGGAAGAACAGGTTTAAGGATGGATGTGCAGTTTTTCTGGGACCTCGGGGCACAAGTGATAGGTATCCAGTGGCCCAATGAATATAAATATGGCCTGAAGGAGGAGGGGCCTCCCTGGCGACAGCGTGGGTCATAAGTGAAGCCACAGGCTAGGGAGGCCTCCCAGGTAGGTACACAGAGGACTGGAGAAGTGGGCAGGGACATACAGCCTGTGCCAGCCTCCCCATGACCCTCTCTGTCCTCAGCCTGCCCCTGTACCAGGGCCTCATGGGCATCCGTGACAACCCATCCTGGGCTGTGGCTCCGTCAGTAGGTCCCGAGGAGCTGCTCAGCTTGAGGAAAGCCCACCTGCTGCTGCTCCTGGCCAAGGCAAGTCCCAACCCCATGCTGGGCAGGGCAGGGACCCTCCAAGGCTGACGCTGACGGTGGTCACATTGCAGGTGCTCCTTCGTGTCCTGGGGTCCTGTAGCCTTGAGTGCATTCTTTCTCTTTCTCTCTGTCACAGGGCTGGGGTGGAATGCAGGGCCTCATGCTTGCTAAGTAGGTGCTCTGCCACTGAGCCTCACCCCAGAGCCACAACCACCTGTTGCCAGCTCCAGGCAGTGAACACCCAGAGCCCATCCGAGACAGGCCAGGAGGTAGGCGGCTCGAGTCCTGGTCCCCAGCCCCCAGGGAGTGCTCCATTGTCCCGTGGGCTGCACTCACAAGACGAGGCCAAAGACAGAAGCCAGAATTCCAGGAGGGCAACAGCAGTGCGTGAGGCCCAGGTGCCAGGCCCTTCTGTGACCTGAGCCCCATGCAGCTGTCCCTGGTGGCTCATCCCTGAAGCCAGGCCTGCCCTTCAGCCTCTTGTGCCACCAGAGTGTCCTCCTGAGGTGTGGGTGGAAGGTGCTGGCCGGGGTCCTGTGGCTGCCTGGGGGACCCCTGCCCACCTCCCCTTGCTTGTGACAGTGACATCCCCAGGGTCTGAGCAGGGAGCTCTGGCCAGGGGAATGCTCGACATTGATCTGTGGAGGCACTTGTGAGTCTGCAGGACTGGCTCTCGTGTGGCACCACCTTGGAAATGTCTCCAAGGCACCCTGCTTTTCACAGTGACAATGGGGTGCACCAGGGCAGTGTTTTCTGTGTGTGGTCACTTGAGAGGGGACATGTGCTATGTGAGGTGGGGCTAGAGGAGCAGAAAGGCACCTTGAAAGCTGACGCTTCGCTCCTGTGAGACCTCACTGGCTCAGTGAGGCAGCAAGACCCCGCCGACGGGTGCCGCACGGAGCCATCCCTCTGGGACCCCCTCTGGAGATTGCTCCTCCACACCGTTACCCTGGGGATGGGCTTCCAGCACATGGACCTTTGGGGCAAAGCACTTCCAAACCACACCTGGTGACCCATCTGGCTCGGGCCTCTTCCTCTGCAGCCCACCTGGGCGTGCTCTCCCAAGGGCGACAAAGGGCGGGTTAGGCCACTGGGGCGTTCCGACCTGTTTCCCTTCTGAAGAAAACTCTTAATTTGAAATGATTTTAGGTTTATGGAAGATCCTCCTCGGGTTCCTCCCATGCCACCAGGGCGCGTTTATCACAGCACAACAGCACTGTGACGCGAGACTTTGTGCAACGGCTCTGACCAATGTCCTTTCACTATTCCAGTGCTCAGTCCGCGAGGCCCGGGTGCAGGCCGCCATCATGCCTCCTCAGTGTTTCCTGGCTTTCCCTGACCTGCTGTGGAGGGACCTGGTCCAGTGTTGTAGGATGTCCTTCAACTGACTTGTCTGGGGTTCTCCCACAGAGTGTCCTCCTCAGGCACCTCGTCCCGGTAGCATGGTGGCACAGTGACTCACTCCTCATGATGCCAGTGCTGGGCCCTTGGTCAGGTGGTGTCCCAGGCGTCTGGCCTGTGAAGGCCCCTTTCCCCAGCTCCTGCTCTGTCTGTCAGAGGCGAGTCACCCAAGGAGTGGGTGGCGAGGCTCCTGAGGGAGCAGCCTCAAGGACTCTGTGGCCAGGTTAAAACTGCCCATTGGTTCAGCATCTGGGGACATTTGGAGGCCATGTGGGTACCCTGCTTCTGCTCAAGTTTCCACCTGGGGTGTCAGTGTCCCCTGCACATGGAGTCCTCAGCAGCCATCACTGTGGTGTCCTTCCTATCGTCAAACTGAGGCGTGACAGTTTCTCTTTCAGCATCCAAAGTAATGCTACTCCATTGTCTCTGACTCACATGGTTTCCGATGGGAGGTCTGCTGTAGTTCTTCTCATTTTTCTCTCTGCCTGGTGGGTCTTTTTTTTTTTTTTTTTTTTTCCTATTTGGCTTCAAATTTTTTTCTTTGTATCCATTTGAATATGGTGTGGCTGGGAGTGCATAGTGTGTGTGTGAATCCTGCTTAGTTCTATATGCTTCTTTTCTCTATGGGCTATTTTTCAAGTTTAGGATTTCAATTTCAATTTGGGGGGGTGAAGAATAGTTGGCAGGTACTAACAAAATTAGTCTTTACTTTAAAAAAATTCTCTATCATTGTTTATTCAAATAGTCTTCCTCGTGTTCTCTTTCCTTGCTCCCAGTGTTGTGTACATTATCCGCTCTTTTCTCCCCACTCCTTCTTCCCTTGCACTTTGAGCACTTGCTGCGGACCTGGGCTCATACTCACTCCCTCCCTCACCGTGCTGAGTCTGCAGGTGAGTCCATCGATGGCGCTCTTTAGCTTTGTTAGGATGATTTTCATTTCAAGCATTTCCACGTGATGCCTTCCTGAGGTTTCACCCTGAGAACATTTTCCATCTGATCACGTGTGACCATGTGTTGTCTTCCTTTTCCATTATGTAACAGACAACCTACTATTTTAAGTTGGTTTTTTGATAGTTCCAGAATCTGTGTCATATTTGAGTTTGATTCTTATGAAGTTTTCTCTCCACAGACAATATTTTTAAATTGCCTTTAAGATGCTCATTTTGGTGGTGTTGTTGGAAGTTGGGCATTTCCATAAAAGGTCAGAGAGCAAATATATTTGACTTTGTAGACTATCTGGTCTGTTGTTTTTGTTTTCTGTCTTTACTTCCTTCTCCATCTTCAGTCCTTAAAAATCATGGCCCCACACGACTGCTGACCAGTGCAGACTAAATGTCTCAGCCTCAGGAACTCAGAGAGGCTCCATGGAAGAGGGTGCTTTGAGTTGAGCTTTGAGGAGGTGGAAGAAACAGATGCCACCTGTGAGGCTGGGAGCATCAGGTAGGGGCAGCTGATCCCAGTACTCAGCGTGGGCCGGGCACACAGGCAGAGCTTCTAGTGTTGAGGCACCTGGGAAAAGCAGCCCACCCACCATGATTAGGGGATTTTACTAAGTTATTTTGCAAGTCTGGGAACACACTACCAATGGCTGGGGTCAGAACAGTTGGCAGATACAAAACTTTCTTTCCAGAACTTGCTAGAAGTCCAGGGTCACCTGATTCATTTTTACAGACTTTGCATTTTAATCCTGT
This sequence comes from Glaucomys volans, assembly GCA_020662805.1. NCBI lineage: Eukaryota > Metazoa > Chordata > Mammalia > Rodentia > Sciuridae > Glaucomys > Glaucomys volans. The sequence goes on from JAJEJO010001252.1 coordinate 10,999, forward strand.
CGGAGATGGTACATCATGTGTGCCACCAGTAATGCTGGCAGAAAACCCATAAAAGAATCTAGAACTCATTTTGCCAGGATCTGGGAGATGAGCTGATTGAAAGGGTCTGACACCCTGGCCACCCTCTGGCACTCTGAGGAGCCCAGCAACCACTGTCAGTTATTGAGAGGCCTCTAGCACAAACTGCTCCCCAACTGGCTGACGCTGCCCAGAGAACAGCTTGCTTTCCTTCTGAGAACGGGACTGAGGCTGTGCCCAGCCAGACACAGCATCTTCTGCAGGGCAGGTGAGGTGGGAGGGGCAGGCCAGCATCCTTACCCTGCGGTGGACTCTGGGCCCAGGGGTCCTGGAGTAGGGAAGGGATGAGGCTAGACACTGCCTGTGTCGCCTCCACTGGGGCACTGGGCAGGGACTGCCTCCACACAGAGGTCACAGGAGGCTCTCCAAGCAGGTGACCTCAGAGCTGGGCCTCAGGAGGAGGCAGAAGACCAAAGGTGTGGGCCAGGAGGGGAGCAGAAGGCTCTGGAGCTGCCCGCAGAAGTGCCCTCATCCAGGCAGCCGTCCCAGGCCCAGGCCAGCTCTCTGCACTGGAACAAGACACTGAGACAACCAGCTTCTGAAGAGGAGGCGGGGCTGTGGCGGGTGGCCCTGCATGGCAGGAGTGCATGTGCCCAGGAAGAGGCTGGGTCCCACGGTTCCCTTTCGACACACTCCCAGTGACCCTCTAGGCCCCACCTCTTAAAGCTCCTGGCACTTCCCCACAGTGCCATGGGCTGCAGACCCAGCCTGCACCACGTGGTCTTTAGGGGACACTTACTCAACCATGGTACCTACTGTCCCTCTGTCTCCTCTTGAGGCCTGGAGCCTGGGACCCCGACACTGGCCTGGGCAGCCCCTGCCAGGGCCAGGTCTGTGCCTCCGTTTCCTCACCCGTCAAGTGGAAATATCAACAGAAGCCCGAGGATGTGTAAGCAGTGCTGGGCCAGAGCTGGTTCCCTGTGTTCCCTGGATGTTGGCACCACCCTGTCCCTCTGCCCGTGTCCTGAGTGGGCACCTCCAGTCCTGGCCTGGGCCCAGTAGCTTGGTGCTCACAGGCCCTCCTTACCTCAGAATGAAGCCTCTCCCCAGGAATAGCACTTCCCAAGGACCCAGGGGACAGAGTATGGTCCCCATCCATGGACAAGGACTATGAAAAACAGGGAGGGACAGAGGCCTGCACAGGCTGAGAGCAGCAGCCACGTTGTGGGGTCCCTGCTTCTGGCCCCATGCGGCTCTGGAGCCCTCTGCCTTGGGCTCCCCTGGGCTCCCTACCCCAGGGTTCTCTGGATCTGAGGCCTCCCCACCCCTGCCTGGCCCCAGTCACCTCAGCCTTGGTCCAGTGCCTGAGGCTCTGGAAGCAAGGAGCTGCCTCCTCCCTAACCCAGGGCGCCTGCCACTGCCCACACACCCACTGCCCAGGCTCCCTCCCCACGATGGCCTCAGTGTCTCTGTCTCTACAGTGAAGATACAGCTGGTGAGCTAGGGTAGGTTGCAGTGGCCAGCAGGGCCTGAGGTCCAGGGCTCCCACAGGACAGGATGATCCTGGCCCTGGTTTCCCGAGGGCCCACACGTGTCTGGGGTAACCGACTCTTTCCTTGAGCAGCCATGGTTACTCCAGAGGGGCACAGGGGCAGCAACGGGCACAACAGTGACAGTGAGGCCCCAGGACAAGGGAGGAGCATCCAGCAGCTGCTGCCCAGGGCCCTGCACACCTGCCCTCCTGGTGTGGCCTTGTGGCTCTGGCCTGCCGCCGGCCCCAGGAGACACCAGCCCTGCCTGGGCAGTGTGGCAGGTGGTGACTGAACTTCCATGCCAGCGAGGTCCTTTACCCCACATGATTCTGTTATGGGCACATGTCCAGTCACCAGGTGCACTGTGGGGAAAATAGGGCAAAGCGAAGCTTCCCCTCCCTGCTCCCTAAGGAGGGAGGCAGCAGTGGGCACATGGGTGATGGGCCTGGTCTGAGCAGGGCAAGGCCCTCCTGTGCGGGGCCGTGGGACGGGCAGCCAGCCCTCGGCAGCCACCCTGGTGGTGGGTTGAGGGCCTCCGGAGGCTGCAACCAGCCTGGGCCCCTTGGCCGCTTCCCTGCAGCGGGAGGGGAACAGCCTGTTCAGACGTCACCTGCCCTGTCAACACCCTGGGCCAGGCTTTAGGAAGGCCGAGCCCAGAGCGCAGCCAGGCCTGGTGTGAGCTGCCCTGCAGATGGCCGGCTGGCACGGCACAGGCAGCGCCCAGGCCCCACGAGCGGAGAGGTGGCCATGCAGACAGTGCCGCAGGGCTACAGACGTCCTCTGAATGGCAGGGGAAGCAGGTGGGCAGAGGTGGCGGCCGCCCTCAGGTAACATGCACAGGCCTGGGCTGGAGGCTGCCTCGTGGGCGGCCGTGGAGAAAACCTCCAGAAATTCCAAGCGCTAAAGTACTTGATCCCCATGGCTCTTGTGAGGCCTCAAGACGACTTTATTTGCTCAAACCAGTGAGCGCGGGAGACAAGGCAGGCTGCCAGGCCACCAGCAGGGGCCTCCAGACACGGGGCCCGCAGACACCAGGGCTGCAGGCTGGCCGGTTCCGTTTCTGGAGAGGTTCTGGAGAGGTTCTGGGGAGGTTCTGGGGAGTTCGTGAGCCCTCTCGATACGGTTATTTTACCAGCCCCGGGGCCAGAGCCCGGGCCGGCCGTGCTCGCGGGCAATGCGGGGCCTACTGCAGGAAGGCGCGGAGGAAGTCGTTGTAGGCGACCCTGGAGGACAGCGTCTTGTCGTAGTACTCCAGCACGTGGAAGAACTCCTCCTCCGAGAGGTTGATGCCGTACTGCCTCAGCACCTGCGGGCACAGCAGCCCACTGCCCACGCAGCCCGCAGCAAGGCACCCCTGTCCTCTCAGGATGCAGCCCTGGGGCTGCCCCCTGTGCATCGGGGTGTGAAACTGGAAGGGGTTGGAAACCCCGCTCTCCCCATGTCCCAACCAGCCCTCCTCGGCGTCCCTGAAGGCCAGCAGTCCAGACAGGGTGAGGGACAGAGAGGAGCGGCGTGGGAGGGAGACCCGGCCTCAGGGCCTCAGGGTGCGGCCCACCAGGGCAGGGGAGGGTCTGCAGGAGCAGAGTGCAGATGGCTTGGTGTGACAGCAATGCGGCCCGTGGCAGTGGCAGCTACTTGTCCACCCAGCGCCAGCTGCCCCTCTTTGGTGACAGACCCTGGTTTCCCTCGGGCTGCTCTGAGTCCTCTATCAGGACCACTGCTCGGCCTCCCTCGCAGCTAGGGGCAGTCGGGCCAGTGAAGACTAAGTGAGAATGCCATTTGGAACCGCTGCGAGGCTTCTTGGAGGAGGGGGGCACGTCCTTCCCTCTCCTCTCCCCGGAATACGACAGGGGCTCCAGCAGCCATCTTGGACCATGAGTTGGCATTGGGGAAGGAAGCCAGACACCCAGGATGGTAAAATAAAAATATGACCCAGGTGGCTGTCCAACTACCATGCCGGCAATGAACCCCCTTCCCCGGACGGCCCTCAGGTGGAGGGAGTGAGCTGCACCTCCAGCCTCGTTATACGCAGCTGACACAAATCCCAAGAGAGGGCGCCTAGTCACGGGCTTAGGGTACACGTTCTTATCTACATGTCGTCATGATTCGTCTCCCTGGGGCTGAGGGCCGCTGGCCTGCCTGTTGGGCCCCATGGGATGAAAGCAGCACGTCCCGCCAGGGCCAGTCACGCAGTCCAGGGCCCAGCCCCAGCTCTGCGGAGGGCAGCGGCTCCATCTCCTTCCCACACCCCGAGCTCCCAGGGAGTTGTCTCAAGGGAGGAAGGAGAACCGCCCTCCTTCCCTGGTCCTTGCTGCAGGAGAGCCCTGGCTGCCATGGGTGCCCGACCCCAAGGGAAGGCAGCTGTGGGCACCAGGAGCTACTGCAGCCGCTGACCACAGGAGCAGGGCTGAGCCTGGCTCAGTTCAGCCAGAGGCGTGATGGCGCAGCCCCACTGTGTGCAGCTGCATGGGAGGCCCTGTGAGCCTCCTCAGAGATGCTCTTCTGGGTTACAATGAAGCCCAGAGGAGGGGCCTGGGCGGGGCATGGGGTCAAGGCCCAGGACCAACCAGGGCGCCAGAAGCAGCAGCAGCAGGCGGGGCCACACAGGAAGCTGGCCAAGGGCCGTGGTGCTGCGGGGGGTGGGGCGGGGTGCAGACTGAGGGAGCCCTCAGGAGGGACCCCGAGCTTGAGGGGAGGGGCAGGTGGACTGGGGCCCAGATAACCTGCCCAGGGAGGCGAGGTCCAGGACAGCGGGTGGCCTGGGCCTTTGTGGGGAAGCACAGGGGCCTGTTTTGAGCCTTCTGGCCACTGACACTGGGTGGCGGGTCTGCTTGGAGGCCACCCAAGCCCGGAGCTGAGCTCACCTTCCTGAAGTCGGCCACACTCAGAAGCCCCGTCCCGCTCGCGTCGTAGCTTTTGAAGGTGCGCCGCATGGGCCGCCAGCAGTGCAGGATCTTGGGCTGGATGCGCAACAGAGCCAGGTAAAAGGAGGACGTCTCAGCGCCTGCTTCCTTCTGAAAACAAGAGCGGAGGAGCCTGGGAACAGGAAGGGGACCAGAGGCCAGGTGGAGAAGGGCGGGGAGCTCCCTGCTGGATGGCTATGGCTGTCCTCGCAGCACGGAGATGCGTCTCTCTGACCCTTCTGCCCCGCCTGCACCTGCCCAGGAGGCCCGTCTCCTACCCCATTTCACAGACGGGGAGAGGGAGGCTCAGGCTGCAGCACGCGTGCCACATCCTCTCCTGCAGGAGGGCCTGGGAGGAGCCAGGGCAACTTCAAAATGGTTTGAGAAAGAGATTCCAGTCCGGGAACTCCAGGAGATTATAATAGGAGTTTAAAAAATGCGCCAGGGTGGTGATTGCATTCGGTCATAAGGCCGCACAACGCTCTGCCTGGTTTCACCTGGCGCCACCGACTGGAAACAGGATATTGTAGCAGGATTGAGCCCGACACACGTCTGGGTCTCACAGAAGTGAGCCGTCAGCAGCGGCGTGTGACACAATTGGGGAAAGCTTGATTCTGACATGGCGCCCGTAAAACAGGTTAGCAGAGTCACATCGCTTTCCTTCAGCACCTGCGGTGGAAATGCCCCTGATCCCCAGAGCTTTGTCAGCTGCCAATCTGCCCAGTCGGTGGCTGCGCACCCCGAGGACAGGGGCTCTCTCCTGGGCTCAGTGGCTCCCCGTCCCCCGAGTTCCCACCACTGCCCAGTGCAGCTGCCACGGCTCCAGTCTTGGGCCTGTGACCCTGGCGGTGCCAGAGCCAGCAGCACCCGGACCTTCTCCCCAGCGGGCTTGCTGCTCTGGAGGCCGCAGGGAAAACACCCAGCGAGCCAGGAGGCGAACTCTCCCTTCCAATTCTCTGCCAGACCTTCACCAGAGCGCCTCGCTCACAGGGGAGCTCGAAGCCAGAGGGCACGTGAGCTGCAATGTGGCAGGGCCACGCTGTGGCCAGGTGCGGCCTCTCCATCATGGGCAGGCGCAGCCATTCTGAGTGTGGAGCAGGGCCTGGGGTGAGCAGGGAGCAGGGGGTGTGCTGGGCCCTCTGGGGGCGTCCCCGGGCATTGTCACACTGAGGGCAGATGAGTTCTGGAGGCTGGGCAGCCTCTGCGGGGAGGCTCAGGTGGGCCCACAAGCTCTTCCCAGCAGCCTCACTGGCCACTCCCGCAGGCCTCCCACCAGCACCTGCGCAGTGAGAGGCGAGGAGACAGATCACCGGCAGGAGGAGGCCAGGCCAGGGCAGGCGGGCCTTTTGGGCCACGTGGTCTCCATGGTCCACAGCTGTGTTCCTGGCCCCCCGAGGCTCTGGGGAGGAGCCTGTTCCCTGCTCACCGGAGAGCTGAACTGGCCGAAGGACACCTCGACTAGAAGTTTCCGTCACAAACTTGGCCTGAGCCTGACACCAGCCCTGCCTGTCTGAAGTGGAAGCCCTGTGTGGATGCACCCGATTCTGCAGCGGTGCACACTATCCGCACGGACTCCACAGAGCCGTTTGTGTGAACCCTGACCTCTGCGGGCTGTCAGGGTGGGGCGGCTGGGGCACGGCCCCTCCAGTCGTGTCCCCAGGTGGCCAAACTCTGTTCCCTGAGCTGCTGATGCCAGCGCACTTGTCATCTGACCAAGCACAGCTTGCCTCGGTGCCACTGGTGATGGCGAGCAGCTGGGCAGCCTCCTGGCCCCAAGCAGGGGAGGCTTGAGCAAGGCGACGTCTGGGGAGGCTGCGCATGCGCGGGGCGCGGGCATCGGGGAAGTGCACAGCTGAGTGGGGAGCGGGCCCTCCGGGTGCTGCCTTCGTGTCTGTGGGACCCCTTTGAAGGGACAGGAGGAGAACGGTGAGGGAGTGAGGACCCTCCAGCACATTCAGCGGGGCTCTGGCCCGGGTGGCTGATGCCCCCACACACTGCAGGGCCTGTGAAAGGCTGACACTGTGCCTGGTGTGACACCGATGCTCCTGAGTCGCCCTGAGCTCTCCCCAGGACCCGGGGACCCAAGGTCCACGCTCGGACCTCCATGTGGTTCCAGAAGGAGAGAAAGGGCTTCCATTTGCAAGGAAGTAAGTTTCTGAGTCCTTGTCAATGTCCTGAGGCCTGGCGGGCGGAGACGTGCCCTTACCCCAGCCACGCCAGGCTGAGCCCTGACCCGACAGCTGTCCTCGCTGCCGCCCGCAGGCCCTTTGGATGACGGAGGAGATGGGGTGGAGGCAGCGCTCGGCATGTGTCATGGGTCCAGGGAACCTCTGAGTGGAGTTTGTGGGGAGGTGGCAGTGAGGCTGGGGACGCCTGGCATTGGGCCCCGGCTGGAGGCTTCTCTGATTCACCAAGTCACTTTCTCTGAGAAGCAAGGGGACCCGTATGGGCGAGGACCTGAGAAACACCAGAGCCCGTCCCTGCCGCGCCCCGAGGCCGAAGAAGTACCATCTTCTGTGCGTTCTGGATTCTCATCCTGTGCATCAGCGAGGTGTCCTTGGCCTTCAGCAGCAGCACGCAGCTCTGAATGAAGTCGCAGTAGGCGAATCTGCCGTCGTTCTTCAGGTCGTACTTGACCACCAGCTGCTGGCTCTCCTCCTTGCTTATGTTCAGGTTGAACTTCTCCACCAGAGCTGGGGACAAACGGGCAGTGGTTGGTGGCTGGTCCCCCCTCGCTCTCCCTCCCTCAGCACCTGGGCTGCCCTGTCACCAGAGCTGTGGCAGCAGTGGGTGACAGGGCACTGCTGGCGCCAGGAGGGCGCGGGGCTGCTGTCTGCAGGTAGGAGCTGGTGCAGGCTGCACTGGGAGGCTGTGGCCGGCCCTGGGAGGGGTTCAACGGGGCACTGGACACCCCCCGAGAATGCTATGTCCAGTGATACTGCAACCTGGGAAACCTGCAATGCGGGAGCCCCCGCGACATGGCTGCAGTGCAGCGTCGGGGAATCTGGCCTGGCTGGGGTCGTGGCGATGCCATGCTGGGAGCGACCCAGGCAGGAGGAGACAGCTTGTAACCAAGACGTATGTGGGCCAGGATGTTGGCTCTCGACTGAGACACTGATCTAATACCGCGAGGGAGCCGGGCGAGGAGGGCCCGGCTGCGCTGGCCACAGAGTGCGGCCAGGCCAGCTGTGGAAGCGACTTGTGATGGAAGAGGCTGCGGCTGCCCACGTGTGGACAGAGTCTCCCTGCCTTGCACAGAGGGAGCAGGGAGAGCCTGGGGCCAGCTGGGGACCAGCTGTGCCCCTGTGGCGCCAGGGGAGTGCCCAGCCAACGCTCGGTGCCCCGAGGCAGAGGCCTTGCAGGGAGTGGAAGACGAAGCGGTACCCACGTACACAGTCACAGCACTGAATTTTGGATGCGATACCTAAGCCTGGCAAGCCCGTGAGAACAGCGGATTGGTGGCTTACCAATAAGTTCATGGTTAAGAAGAAAAACTACAATAAGAACAATAGCACAAATTAAGTTGCCTCATGCTCACAATCAAAAGAATTAACTCAAAAAATGAGTGCAACTCGAATGGGCATTAAAACCAAGCCTTGCTGACTTGGATTCAGCACAATATCACGTGATCAAGGTCTCCTACTTTCCTATTTAATTTATAAGCATTTTTTCTGAGGCTCTGTTACAGGACTTACACCTCATTTCGTCTGTACATTTTAAGTCTTGCTTGTGATAAAGCAGCCTGCATCGGTGCTGGAGGGTCCTGAGGGAACTTCTGCCTTCAGCAGGTTTCCCAGGAAGCACTACGTGGGCCTTTAAGCGGAGGAGCGCCTGGGTCAGACTTACTTCCTGGGTGTAGAAACTGCACGGGCAGTTGCCACACTAGTGGACATGGATGTCCACGAGGGTTCATTCAAGTCTATCAGCTCAACGACAGCAAGAAGGGAGGCGGACAGGGTGGAGCCCCAGGCCTGTGCCGCTGCCCGCTCCCTGCTTCGCCATGGGGTCTGTGAGTGCCACATTCTCCCAGCGACCCCAGGTCTGGTCTCAAGTGCTGCCAGTTGCAAGTGTGCCTTGGTAAGGTGCCTGGGGGTCTCCTGCTCTCCCTCTCCCTCTCCCTTGCCTCTACCCTGGGTATAGATTTGTGTCCAGGGAGAATGGCCTCCTGCGGAGGAGTGGCAGGGTCTCATCACGGGACAGAGCCAAAGCGCACCCAGGAACTCGGAGGCGGCGATGGTGCCCTGCTTGTTCACATCCTTCTCCTTGCACTCCTTCAGCAGTCCCCGCCAGCAGCCCTGGATCTGCTTCCTGAGCTTCTTCTCCAGGGGCTCACAGTTCTGCAGGGGCTGGGTGCCTGGCGCCAGCCCCATGCTCGCTGGAGTCTGGTGGGAAGGAAAAGAAAAGGTGGTTTACAAGTGGAAGTAATAGCCAGGCGCAGTGGTGCATACATGTATCCCAGCGGCTCAGGAGGCTGGGGCAGGAGGATGGCAAGTTCAAAGCCAGCCTCAGCAACTTAGCAAGACCCTGTCTCAAAATGAAAAATAAAACAGGCTGGGGATGTGGCCCAGTGGTTAAGCACCCCTGGATTCAATCCCCAGTATAAATAAATAAAGTGAAAATAAAAAAGACAGCAGGTAGGACTCAGGGTTGGAGGTAGATAGTGACAAAGATAGTATAAAATAAAATGAAGAATGAAACGGATAAGATCTTACAATCTAACTTTGTTTCCATCAGTGAGCTACATCTGAGTCAAATCATAATGTCAAAATAGTTTGGAAAACACATCCACGGCCACAGTTGCAGTGGGCTCGTGGTGTGCAAGTGTGCGTGTGTGTACGCAGGTGCTTGCGTGTGTGAGGCCTGAGGCAGGTTTTCCCCTTGAGGAAGAGCCTTACCTAACTGAGGAACTGGCCTGTCATTGGCCTGACGCGTCATCTTGCAAACAGAGAACATCTCTTTTTTGAAATGATGTGGATCAAGTAAGGCTGTTCTTTGTTTTCTAGAGTTTTCCATTTAAATCAGGAAAGCTAATCCAGTCTAACCCGGACCTCTCTCCTGAGCCTCCTCACCGACCTTCAGCGGGATCCCCGATCCTCCTCCCTGCAGGGATGGGCATTCCCTTTGCCAAACACCCAGCAGCTTCCCTGACCCTCCCCCCTCCTGCCCCGCCCTCCCACGGCCCTCCCATCACCTTGAAGACCGTCCAGGGTCAGACCCTGCTCCCATGCCATGACCCCATGGCCTCGGGCCCAGACCACCCCACCCACTGTCTCCTGCCTCTGCCGTCCCTCCCTGCAGCAGCCGCCATGGGCACCAGAGCTCCTCCGACCAGGGCTCTCCTGCAGAACGACCTGCCAAGGCTCGTGCCCCTCACAGTGAACGGGTGGTCCTGATGGCCCTCAGGCCTTGGGGGTGACCTGCCGCTGCTCTGACAGATGACCACAGACTGGGTGGCTGGACAAACCCATGACCTGACAGCTCTGGAGGCCAGATGTCTAAATGGGCCTTGCTGAGCTAAAACTCGGGAGTCTGGATGTCTTTTTAGCCTCCAGAAACTTCCAGCAGTCCTTGGTCTGGGCCCTTCCACCTTCCAGGCCAGCAACGCCAGGCAGTCTTCAAATCACCCCAACACTGACCTGTCCCTTTCTTTATTCCTCCCTTTCCCTCTACCCTTCCCCACCCACAGGAAGCCCCTTCCTGGGTCCCCCACGACAGGCTCCCTGAGCCCAGTTCCGAGGTCCCTGCCCCCTGAGGAAGGCCCCCCACCCTGGCTGGGGCTTCGCTGGCCTGCCGAGGTGGCCTGGGCCTTGGGTCTGAGCACTCACACAGGGGAGACTCCGCGACTTGGGCCCCGCTCTCAGGTCATGAGTGGGCGAGGAGAGGGCAGATCTGGTTCTTTCCGAGGCCTCGGGGATGCTGCTCCCTCTCTGGGCCCTGGTAGAGTCGTCTGAGATCTGCGGTGTGTCCGCCCGCTCCGAGCTGAACCTGCTCAGGAAGTCGGGGTACTTCAGCCTCCCCTTGGCGTTGACGGGCATCTCGCTCCAGAGCCTGTCGAACTGGAAAGAAGCGGAAGTCATTTCCAAGTGTCAGTGTGACCAGCTGGGAGCCCTCGGCCTGGTCCAGAAGTGGGAAGCAAGGAGGCAGGAGGCAGGGGACGCCGGTGGCGGGGGGGACATCGGTGGTGGGGCTGCAGCCCAGCTCCAAAAAAAAATGAGGAGAGGAAAAATTCATTTGGCCTCCATTGGTGGAAGCCTCTGGAAGCCTGGAAGCCCAGATGAGCGGATTATTCATGGCTTCCGCAGGACATTTTTTAATTGAATTGGGCCCTTAGTGAGCAGTTTAAGGCCATTAAATCTCGTGATTAGTCACAGCGACTGAGCTCAGTGTATGAAAACATTTTAGGAGAAAACGCAAATCAAAGCCTGGCCCGCCTTTGCCCCAGGGGGCCTCACTGTCCCTTCACCCTCTGGGACACCCCAGCTCTGCAGCTGCTCACTGAGTGACGGCCCGCCACCACCCGCTCGCATCCACCACGCTCTCCACCCTCTGGGGCAAGCGTGTCCTCTCATGGCTGGAAATCCAGGAAGCTCGCGCTCTTCGCAGCTGCCACAGGGGCCACGGACAGTGACTCCACATCCCCAAAGAGCCACTTTGGTGACATGAGGGCTTTCGGGAGCCAAGAAGAGCAGCAGCTTGCTTCCAAGTGGATTTTTTGCTGCACCCTGGAGCCCAGCCTCTGAGAGAGCAGGGACAGGGGCAGGGACAGGGGCAGGGCAGGTGGCTCGGCTCCTCCCTCCTTCCCCTCCCACACTTCTCCATGCCGCCCGACTTCGCCAGAAGCCCCCTCTGCTCCTGGTGTCCACTGGGGTGTTCCCACGGCAAATTAGAAGTGACTGTCTCTGGCTGCATTTGAAGCCCACGTTCCTGCAGCCGCCACAGCAGCCCAAGCTCACGGGCGAGGAGCAGGTGACAAGTGTGTGCTGCCTGTGACTCGGGAAGATTTGTCCTGCTTGCTCCCGTCCAGCACATCCGTGTGTGTGCTACTTACAAACAGGCTGGCACTAAGCGACTGTGCACGCACAGGGAGGAGGCAGGAGCTGGAGGCAGGGAGACTCTAGCCTCTACTTAGCAGGGGGGTGGAGGGCACCTCACACCCTAACACCTCGCTAAAACCCGGAAGCGCATGCTGAGTGCGGGACACCCTCGGGAGGGCAAGACCCACAGGGGCCAACTCAGGGCCCCAGATGCCCACGCTTCCCAGTGTCCTGCTGAACGGCCTCCACTGCGCCCCAGACCACCTGGGACCTCACCAATGGCCCCCAGGCATTCTCCTTGGGAACTGAGTGGGGCCAGTCCTCCCACTGCTTAGGGCCCCTCCCAGCCTCTACCCTTCCACGGTGCCCTGAGGGAGGGCCTCCTCATCCATAAGCACAGCCTCACTCCCAACACATCCTCCTCTCTAAAACTCCGTCTGACTGGAGCTGCTCTCCCCTGAGAGGAGGGAGCTCCTTGGCCTCCTAACCTCACCGCTTCAGGCCATGGTCCTCTTCCTCAGGACTCATGTCCTCTGTGGGTCCTGGCAGAGGAAGCGTGCCTGCAGGCAGGTCCCTCGGAACCTGATTCCCCTCTCCCTGGCCTCCTCTCGGTCATGTACAGTCACACCCCAATGTCACCAGGTTGACGCCCTGGAGTTTCAGGTTTAAATCCCTCTGGCCACACCTGTTTCATCCCACACCAACCTTCTGTGTGCCCGCCTACCACTTTGGTTTAGCCTGTGCACTACCCACCCAGGTCCTGGCTTCCCCAGGGGACGATCTCCCTGGTCCTCTCCCTGTGTGAACACCGCAGGAAACCGCTACCCTAGCTACGTAATGGTGACCTAATGCCCCTCAGGCCCCCAGGTCAGATACAAGCTGCTAATGAAATAAAAATCATCAGACATACGAGGAAGCAAGTCACTGTGAACACGACTTGGCAAAAACAGCTAAGACAGATTCCAACTTCAGATAGAGAAGTATTAATCAGAGAAG